>OZ038479.1:80773454-80928454 GCA_964036315.1 Acanthosepion esculentum | reverse complement strand
CCATCCAAGGCTATAGAACCCGGTCTGTCCTGATATTTATAATAGCTGGGTGGGGTGGAAAAGAAGAGGATTCATACCTTTCCCAAGGGTATTAACACGTAAGTGAATGTAATGGATTTGACTGGAATTCAAACTCAGCTCTCCGACTCCTCAATCCGAGCCGCTATACATTACTCCACCATGCCTCCTCTGCTGTGGGTTAAATAGTGAAACACACTGAGCTCTTCAGCCTTGGTAGACAACCAATCTAGGATAAGGATAACTGAATTCAAAACAGTATGTAGTCCTGGTGAAACACATACTATGCAGATAAGGAAAGGATTGTGGAGTTCAAAATGAGGCTAGGATCCCTACTGTGGTTACCCTCCTTAGTTTTAATTACAATCAAATAAGAAAAGTAATTTAATATTTATAATTACATTTGACTTTAAACATACCAAGAAGGTTGGCTTACTGCAAAAAAAGCTTTCTGCATTCTTATTAATTTCACCTGGGCAGACAATATTTAAAAATCCACACAAAATAAAAGGATAATTCATGTATAATATATTCATGAAACTTCAAAGCTAAATCAGTAAGTCTGTAGCATGACATATGCACCATAAACTATATACTGATCTACAAAAAAATTTGGTTTGGTTTGTTTTATGGCATATCAACCTCAAAGGGTCATTTAATGCCAACAACTTTTTTTTTCTGGTAATATTTTTGTTTTGTCAAAAAACTATTTCTGTTAATATTTATTTTCCTCAAAAATGTATAGCTGGTAATATTTTTTCAAAAACATATTGCTGATAATATTTTTTTTCTTCAAAACTGGTATTAAAACCTATTTTTACACTTTTATAATGCTTTTTACCTCAATTTCGGGGTTAACTATTTGCCAATAGTTGGGACCATAACAGGTGCTACCACCCTGGGTAAGGGTGGACATGGGAACACTAGTAATTAAGAGGTGGTTCCACGCTCCTCAAAGCCTCCTGACCAGAGGCCTTGCTGTTGGACATAGTTTATCGTCTTACCCTAGACGCGGATGTAGTTTATTGTCATACCCAGGACGGCTACAAGAAAAAAAAATGGATCAGTATGTCTGTAGTCCAATATTAATTCTGAATTTTCATTGTATAATGATTGAGCTGTGTGATTAATATTCACCAGTGAATTAAGTGGCACTTCACAGTGGGTTAATCGGTACTCTAACTAGTCTGCATAACGAGTTTGATCCACATTGGGTGCTTTAGGAAAAAACAAAAAAAATTGACATTATATTAAGCAACAATGTCATAAAATCAACCAATCCAACCTTGCCAAACTTGAATTAAGAGCATTGACTGAGAAAGAAATATTATAAATATATATTATCAAGTCCCACTCTAATAAGAGTGTGAGCAGGATCAACTATCTCTGCTGTTGGCATATTTGATGAGTCTGAAACTAGTTTAAGGCCAATTCCTTATATATATATATATATATATATATATATATATATATATATATATATATATATATATATATATATATATATGTAGTTTTTATAGCATTCTTACATTTTTCCACTTGGTGGGAATGAGGGAGTACAATAAGTGTCCATTGTCCAAAGCACTTTCAGCCACTTTGTTACCTATTTTGAAGGGAGTTTTGTTTTTTGTTGTTAGTTTCTTTGCATGTTTTGAGTGTTAGAGGTGTATTATTTGTGTAGTTTTGAATACTAATAGAAGTATTTATTCTGAGCCTTTATGTGTTGAATATGGCCGGACTTCGAGTGAACATCTTTCTGTTTTTAAAAGCTTTCAGCATGCCACTCCCATTTTTAAACAAGGTGGAGTCAATTGTTTGGGGAGAGATGTTTAATATACAGGGCCTCTAACTAAAAGTACGCACTCGGGGGTAAGAAAAAATTGATCAATGCTTGAGAGCAAGCACATATTATAATCATCTCTATAATGAATGCGCATGTCAGTGTGTCACACTTTTTCAATTAAAGAGCTATAACTCTAACTTTCAATAGCTCATCTTCTATATAAAAATGTGAATGTCAGTGTGTCATGCTTTTTCAATTAAAGAGCTATAATTCTAAGTTTCAATAGCTCATCTTCTTCTATATAATAAATGTGAATGTCAGTGTGTCACTGTGTCATGCTTTTTTGATTAAAAGGACATAACTCTGTAACTTTCAATAGCTCATCTTCTATATAATAATGCAAATGTCCGTATGTCAACAGTGTCACACTTTTTTAAATGTACTCCTAGAGGCCGTACCCCAACATATTATACCATTTTGGAATCAGGCAGATTCCATGAGCAAATTAAAAACATTCTGAGCCAGATCTGGATATGCGATCCTGAAATTCTGGATTCCCAATTTTACCTTACTGCGATTGTTTTCAGCGATTTCAGTACAAGATTTTTTGCGATAAACTTTTTTGTACAATAACAATTTTTAAAACTTGGAAATAAATTTGGGAATAATCAAAATTAATTGTGAAATCCAGCAGAAGTCATCCTTGAAATAAAAAGGATTGTTTTTATGGAAAGTATGAACCTACGTACATCAAACTGTCTTTAAATTAAGTGGTGGCAGAAGAATTATCATTGAACTTTTAAAAGGTAAGCTCAGCTATTGAAGCAATACTTAAATGCAGTGATCAGTTTTGAGTTCTTCTGTAGTTTATTCTTGCCTGTCACATCTACTCTTCCCCACCTATTGTGATAAAGGCCCAATCAAAAGCCATCCACAGGAGCTAGTTTATAATAAAGGTGTCTTGTAACAAAAATTTTGTTTTCGGTTTACCTTGTTGGGTAATTAAAGTCACCATTACAGCACATAATTTTGGCCACATGAAGACTGTATGCAAAATGTGCACATGAAACTGACTGTTAAAGACAGCCCCTATAAATAATATTATGTGTGTGTGTGTGTGTGTGTGTGTGTGTGTGTGTGTGTGTGTGTGTGTGTGTGTGTGAGCATGGGTTTTAGATAGATATTTTGCTGTGACAAGTTACTGTTAACCTGTCAGTAATAAGTGATCACATGCAGGGCACTGAAAATGCTTGTCCAAGAAAATGACAAGCAATTATAATATCAAGCTCACAATTATCAGATTATATATGTGTATGTGTATCTATGTTTTCCAATGCATTGATAAAATATATATATTGTTGTCTATCTACTGCGATTAGTGCTGATACTCTAATTTCTTCATACAAAGTAAGCCTGCTGGGAATCACTGTTTCATTTCCCTGAAATAAATTATGTTTTAGAAAACTTAGCTGATTACAGAGCACCGGTTTAAGTAGAACACCTGAAAACTGGATCAGCAAATTTTAGATCACCTTGAGTTGGTGTGGAAAATTTCTGGGTCTTTAAATACAAAAGATCATAAAAATTTATCAAGATGAGGGTCCTGAGTAGTAGAATTTACTATATTCATACCAAGACCACCTATTATGAAATACAGTATCAAGTGATAAGATATATCATACAATTTCAGAGAAATTCTATCAGCTGCAATTATTTAGTTAGGGAACATATATAAATGAACACCGAAACTTGAACGTTGAATGTTGCACAAGTTAGTGGACTTGGGAAACCTATTTTCCTAAAAAATTCTTCTATTAGTAAAATTTTATAAATCTCAATCAAAAGTAGCATTGGCTGTTCAATCAATGAATGCTAAAAGTTTCCTTATAAAGAAATGGCTAATATTACCATTACCGTATGGCAAGAAATGCTAGACAATTTCCTGAGGAATACTGAGAGTACTAGAAAAAGAATATGTCACAAGTGAGCAAAGCTTAAAGAGAAAGAGAATAAGAACTACAAAGTAACTACTTCTAAAAATCAGAAAGACACTACTGAAATTTTGGGAATATACAGTGTGGAAAGAAAGCTTGGAAAATTTAGCACTCACAGTACATAACTTACTTGATGTGCTTCAGTAAATGGCAACGAGAATCACAAAGACAGTGATGTGGTAAAAGAACATGAGTGACTTTGAATATCAAAAATGAAGTTCTAAAGAGCCGTGACCATCCTCATCATAAAAAGACATAACATATATAGAAAGAAAAGAGAGAGAACTTGCAGTCTCTAAATGCCACTGCTTCTGTTGTGGTACATGTTTTTCGAGTACGGGTTCCATTTCTTTTTTTTTTTTTCCTTTTAAGTTCTTCACTCTTAGCTTACAATTCTCTTTGCCATAAGAGTCAAAAGAATATGAAAAAAGTAATTCCCTTTTTTCTTTGAACTTAGATGCCAAAATCATGATGACAGCATAAAATATGCTCCTTTCAACCTTGTTTTCATATCCAGTCCAGTTTTTCTTTTATAAAATTGCTACATGACCATAACACTGTGTAAACCTTGCAATTCAATCTGCACAAATTTGACATCATGCACTGTTCCTTTAGTCAATATTTCTATTAATAATTTTTTACATTCGTCAGGTTTTGAAATGAAACAGAAAATGAATTAAACAGTGGGATGTTGGTTATCCAAAAGAGACGGGTGGGTTGTATTTTGTTTGGATAATTGTTCTGATAACAGATTTGATCATAAAAAAGAAGCCATATTCAACATGCAAAAAAGCAGGGTTAGAAATTTTGTTTTCATTCAATCAATAGAACTGGTAAAAACAAAAATACTTAATGATATTTTATTTGTATTGAATCGTTATTACAGATTTTGCCATACTTTCAAATCATTTATTTTAATTATATTTATTTATATCTTGGAAATTATTTCAACCATGCAAAGACCAACCGTCACCAACTAAGAACGTTTTCTTCACACTGTAGCAATAATAAACCATAGAAAAAGCTCCCTTGTAAAATAGTCACACTTATAAAATAACATTCATGTGACTTAAATTTTGTCCAGTTATTCTGAAATTTGGATAAATATTTGGAGAACCAACATTCTACTGTGCAGGATTAACTGTGTTTTTTTTCTATCTTAATTATTGCAAAATTAATTGGTTTCATCTTCACATTAGTAAATATGAATAAGAATTTCAATAAGTCCATTTTTATAAAATTATAAAAGATATATTTTTAAAAAAATAGAAAAGTATTAAATACTCATTCATAAAAGGAGTAAACTGATACAAGCTGGAGAATGTACATTTTAGGATGGTGAATTCTAAAGAGCTGGAGGTTCTTTTAGAACATTCTCACTCAGTGTTAACATTCTTGGGATGATAGCATAGTGTTAAGGGAACTTACCCATAATAATAATGGACTATTCCGGACATTATAAATACTGCACCTCAAGGGGGAGCAGGGACGATTAATTGTAAGACCATTGGAATAGTGATATTTGTCGAGACAACATAGTTCACTCTAACCAAATCTGATAGTCATTACTAATACTTCTACTTCTCTGTATATATTTCTGTTTGTAATATATCTGTGTTATTCCATACCTGTGTTCGAGTTATTCTTCATTGGTTCTATCTTGGACCATCACCGTGGTACAAGGAACTTGGACCATAACACATAGTCTATCAGTTGTTGCCAAAAATGTAGTAGTAATCATAATGCTGGAAACCAAGGAGAATTCTACAACTGAGATACCAGAGTTAATCTTTATTGTAAAGGTATAGGTCAGTGTTTCTCAAGGTGTGGGCTCTGTTATGTTGAAAGAGGAAACTGGAGTTTTTACTTCAGTTGGGGGGTGGGGGCAGTGAACATACTCAGTGGGCAGTGGGCATTTATCCATTTTTTTTTCAAATTTTCAAAAAATATTCATATTGGCTACAAAAGGAAATTTCTGAAAGATATCTAAAGCTGCAAGAATGAAGCTTTTCTTCATTGCTTTCCCAATTGAATGTGGTTTCAACACAGTTTCTTACTAGACAAAGAAACCAGCTGCAAATTACAAAACAAGGAGATCTATGACTACTTCTAAGCAGCATAGAACCTAGGAGTAAGAGCCGTAACCAGCAAAGCACCAAAGTCAACCATTGCATTGAAAACATTGAGATAAACTATTAAATAAAAGTTTGTTTTTTTAGCATTATAATTATTGACATAATAGAAATGAAAACAATATTAGAATTATTTTAGCACTAATACCTAAGTGCTATCTTGTTATGAAAAATGAATTCAGTAGAATATTAAAAATTTAATTTGACAGGAGTCACTGAAAAAAGGTTGGGAAAAGTTAGAGAGAAGAGGATGACCAAAGAGACGGGACCAATGGAAATAGTTCACTGGATGAAAACCCGGTGAATGTAAAAGAATATAAATACGGGCGTACAGCACCCAGACATTCGGTTACACACTGCATGACATAGCAGTCTACACGTTACATGGCGCTGTGAACAGGATTAACCAGTGGGTGAATTTCATTTTCGAAGAAATATATTTGGAACTTTATCGAGTAACATTTTACAAATGGCTTCAGGACAAGAAGCCATAGATACCAAATACTTACAGCTTGTTCAGCAGTTAATAGAGCTACAGAAGGGAAATAATGAACTTTGTTGAGGAAAGGTTCAAGTGACATCGACTTCTAAGCCACCAGAAAGACCCGTTATAGAACAGGGTTTGACTGACAGCAAGTGGGCGTTGTTTGCTGACTCGTGAAATTGATACAAAGATATGTGTAAAATAACAGAGCCAGACGAAATTCAGAATGAGCTGAGAAGCACTTGCTCTCCGATGTGAGCAGAACATTATTCGAGCTGGTTGGAGTGGAAGACTTCAACACAGTGAGTGAACGGCAGCTCCTTCATCAGATACGACTCGTCACTGTTAAAGGTGTGCACAAGAAAGTGCACCAACAAAGATTCCACAACATGAGTCAACAGGAGGGGGAACCCGTCACTTATTTCCTGGCAAAATTACGGTCGCAAGCAAAGTTCTGTGATTTTACCGTTCAATGTCTGAACGAGAGATGCAAACGGCAGGTGAACTACTCAGACGATATGGTAGCCGGTCAACTCGTGGCAGGACTCGCCAACGCCGAACAGAAAAGTAAAGTGTTAGCCGAAGCTAATATCCTTACCTCACTGGAGTAAAAGTTCTCCATGGAAATGACGGCCAAATCAACACCCCACTTACAAAATAATATAGCCCAGCCCACGACATTAGATATGCTGAAGTCAAAGCTGAAAAAACTGTCGGAGGCTGACGGTACCCCGAAGATTCCACCACCTATCCTGATGGATGGAAGAACTGTCCTGCAACGAAACAACAGTGTTTCAAATGTGGTATAATAGGCCATTTCAGAAGGGTATGCCGGAAATCAAGAAAGTTGCCCACCGTTGAGCCCACAAGTCAGCCGACAAAGCAACAGTCAGCAATATTCGGCAACAGGAAGGATTGGAATGACATGGTATTCGAGGGATACACAAAAACGCCACGAAGAGTACCACACCTTACTTGGGATGGGAACAAGTTTCGTAGGGGTCCCCCCAAACCACCACCATCTCTAAAGATAGAGGTTTCCCTGGTGGCAGAACCTCATGCAGAACTTGGGTGCAGCCTAGATGACCCAGCCAGCCATCAAGTGCACTATATCTATGCCATAGTGGACACTGGGGCACAAACCTGTTCCAGTGGACCAGAAATATTAAAAATGATGAAGTGCACCAATAGTCACCTGGTACCAACCAGCCACGGAATATGCGGTATAACAAACGACCAGCTAAAGATTAGCGGCATACTCTTTATGCACATAAGAGTTGGCCCCAGAGTGACTAGGCAAGTAGTTTATGTTTCAGACAACACATCTGGGTTTTATCTGTTGTAATTGGCTCTGAGGGACCTGGGTTTAATACACCAGGATTTCCCAAATCAGAAACCTGAGAGCAACATCTCCGCCACCCCAACGCAAAAGCATCATGTGAGTGCCCTCGAAGAACAGTAGTTCCAGATAAGCCAGACATTATCCCGTTCACTCCTACAGAAAGTAATAGCGAGCATTTAGAGTGCTGGTTATGAGACCATTTTAGGTCCAGTGCATTTAACACATGTCCCCACCCGCCCTTACAGACGATGACAGGGAAGCCATTAGACGTTATTTTTTTACAGGGTGCAAAACCATCAGCAGTGCAAACACCAATTCCAGTCCTTGACTGCAATGTCGCACTCAGGATTATTGAACCAGTACCACCTGGCACCCCTACAACTTGGTGTTCAAGAATGGTGGTCACACCCAATCAGGACTGGTCACCCAGAAGGACAGTAAACCTTCAAAAGTTAAATGCTGCGACGAAAAGGAAAATCCACCACACGCCATCCCCATTCAACCAAGTGTCCATAGTCCCAGCCCAAACCAAGAAGACTGTACTGGACGCATGGAACGGTTACCATAGCCTACCATTATCTCCAGCTGCATGAGATGCAACCACATTTATAACAGAATGGGGTTGATAGCAATATCTTAGGGCACTCCAAGGGTTCCATGCATCTGGGAATGGTTACAACCGCCGGTTCGACCATATTACGGTAGACACACGCCGGAAGACTCGGTGTATTGACGACACCCTCCTATGGGACGACTCTATTGAATCGGCATTCTGGCACACGGAATATATTACCCACTGCATCAGAAATGGAATAGTTTTTAACCCTGACAAGTTCTAATTTGCAGAAAATGAGATAGAGTTCGCAGGATTTTTGGAAACTGTAGACGGCATAAAACCAACTAAAAAATTGACAGAAGCTATTTTAAACTTCCCTACTCCTACAAACATCATGGGTATTAGATCCTGGTTTGGGTTAGTGAATCAGGTCTCGTTTGCATTCTCACAGGCAGAGATAATGGCTCCATTTCGAGAACTGTTAAGAACTAAAGACAGAAAATTTTATTGAGATACAACATTAGACAAGCTCTTCGAGGAGTCTAAATTAAATATCGTATGGAAAATTGAAGAGGGGGTCAAGACTTTTGAGATGGGTACAGCAATTTGTCTCTCAATGGATTTTAGTAAGACTGGCATTGGGTACTTCCTATTTCAAAAACACTGTCGGTGCCCAACAGATTCCGGTCCTAACTGTGGCAATAACCACTGGAAAGTAATCTTGGCTGGATCACGATTCACGATGGAGGCAGAATCCCGTTATTTGCCCGTGGAAGGAGAAGCTTTAGCTCTCATATATGGGTTGGAGTCTTGCAGAATGTTCATATTGGGGCACCCAGACCTTCTGGTGATGGTGGACCACAAACCACTAGTAAAAATATTTTCAGACCAGGTCTTAGAAAACATAAAGAACCCGTGCTTGTTTTCATTCAAGGAACGATCATTGATGGATAGATTTTGCATTAAACACGTCCCTGGGAAACTCAACGCAGCACCTGACTGTACGTCTAGACATCCCGTATCACCGAGACACATAAAAAACACACAAAACATTGACGGCGCAATGCAAGCATCGGTTATATGCTCATATACGTACAACCCTAAAATGAGGGCAATAACGTGGGACAGGATTGTGACTGCTGCAGCCACCAATGAAGAATGTCACACATTAGCTGAATACATTCAGAAAGGGTTCCCTGATTCACACCATAAATTGCCAGCACATATTTGGCAATTTTGGCTGATGAGGGACCAATTATACTGTCTTGATAATGTGCCCATAAAGGAGAACAAAATCCTCATCCCAAAGCAGCTTCATGCGGAGATACTAGAGGCTCTCCACTCTGCGCACAAGGTGTTAACAGAATGATGGAAAACGCATGACAGTGGTTGTTTTGGCCCAGATTAGATGCCTGTATCCGTCAGACAAGGGCCCAGTGTAACATAATCGCCCCATCTCAGATGAAGGAACTCCTGATGCCACTCTCAAACCTAGAATTCCCATTCCAGAAAATGGTCACAGACCTCTTCAATCATCATGGGAGAAATTATATAGTATATGCTGATAGATACACAGGTTGGATCGAGGTAGCCTCATTAATTTCTGGCAGAGCTAAGATGATATGCGATGCCCTACGTAATTGGTTTTGCACCTACGGCACACCGGAAGAGATATCTTCAGATGGAGGACCCCCATTTGATTCCTAGGGATACAATTCATTTTTCAAGGACTGGGGTATAAAGAAGCGCATATCGTCAGCCCATTACCCTCAAAGTAATGGCCAGGCAGAACTGGCTGTAAAGACAGCCAAATGAACTTTGATGGACTGCACTGACGGATATGGTCGCTTATGCCAGGATCGTGTGGCGGGAGCCATGTTAACACTTTGAAACACACCTAATCAAGACACTGGTATATCACCAGCAGAAATGTTGTACGGACGGGTGATAAAAGACCACCTCCCCATACTTCGTAAGAAGTACAAAATACATAGGTGTTGGAAAGAGATCAAGGAACTGAGAGAAAAAGCAATGTCAAAGAAACACTCGCGAAACCAAGAACATTACAATATATATAGTCGTCCACTCCAAGAACTCCGGGTTGGTGAACAAGTACAAATTCAGAATCAGGATGGGCCATATCCACGGCGTTGGATGAAGACAGGAAAAGTGGTGGAAGAATTGGGCAATCGACAGTACCGAGTTAGCATAGACGGTAGCAACCGGGTTACACTGAGTAATTGTCGATTCCTCTGAAGAATAATACCGATGGTAGAGGGTCCAGAATACCAAACACCACAACCACATCAGCAAAGCCCGCGAGATAATGAAGAATTACCACACACCATACCAGAAAGTATGGAAATAGAAGAAGCAGAAGGCAATGAAGGGATCGAGGACCACATGGAAGTGGATGAATGTCAGCCCACAACCAAACACACCCCACCACCTGTGACTCAGGATCTACGACGGAGCACAAGAATATCACGGACACCTAGATCGTTGTCTCCACAAGTGCGGGGTCCGACACATGATTATCCGTCCCGTCAAGGGACCACAACTCATAGGCTGTGTAGTCACAGGGGTGGGGGACGTGTAGAGAAAAGAGGACGACCAAAGAGACGGGACCAATGAAAATAGCTCACCGAAGGAAAACCCGGTGAATGTAAAAGAATATAAATACAGGCGAACAGCACCTGGACATTCAATTACACCTTGCGTGACATAGCAGTCTACACATTACAACAAGTATAGGTATGAACCCAATGCAAAAGTAAATATGTCCTCCTTCAGGTACACCTCAAAGGCTCTACTTCCATCCTGCAAACAGGATTGTAAAGAATACAATAAGAAATAATTGTAAAGAGTTAGCATATCTGAGTATGAGAAATAACATTTAGGCCTGTCTGCAGAGATTCCAACCCTTACAGAACAAAAAGAGTACTGCTTTGGAAGAAACCACACATGGAATTTTATCTGAATTATGTCTAAGTCAAATACCTTCTGTTATAATATATTTTGAATTTTATGAAAGCAAAACTGAGTTATTCAGCCTCAATTCCCATTGTCAAATTTGGAGGAAAAAGAATTAAATTTTAAACGAGAGAGAACCATGTGACAGATGGCAGTGTCTATGTAATGGCATGGGAGCTGTTTTTCATTGCATTATAACTGAATGAAGAATGAAAGAATGGAACCAAATATCAAGATATACTGAGCAAGAAGCTCTTTCCATCAGTCTAGGTTTTAAAAATGGAGTGTAATTGGGTGTTTGAGCCAAAGAATTATTTTAAATATACTGTCAATGCAACAAAACAATTGTTTGAAAACAAGAAAGCCAACAGAAGTGAGTCTGTCTGTCCTCTGACCCAAACTTAACCGAAAATGTTTCCGATTTCAACAGTCTTGTAATCTGAATAAAGAAGAACCAAAGAAGATATGTCATAATATGTGGCCCCAAGTACCAGCAGAATGTTTGAAGCTGATAGCTACTGATAGGAAGTAACTAGAGGCTGTTGTGAACAAAGGTTATTCAACAAAGTATTAGGACCTTTTTATTTTGCTTTGCATTGGGCATTGAGTACTTTTTTCTGCTTAATATTTTTAAGTACATATTTTAAATGTACTGAAATTATTATTCATATTTACTATTGTAAAAATTAACCTATGTATGGTGCAATTTTGAGTCAGATATTACCTGCATTATATATGAATTAGAAGATTATATATATATATATATATATATATATATATATATATATATATATATGTATAAAATACACACAATGCATTTTTAAATAAAACACATGCACACAGACATGATTATTTAAATAAATGTGATCGACTCATCCAAATTGATAACATCACGAAGACATCTTCCTGACAATTTCACCATGGTGAGATTCAAACCGGGTCACATTGTCAGAAAGCAAACATTCTAACCACTTGGCCACATGCCCATATAATTTTATACATGCTGTTTAGACTTCATATTTTCTTTCTCTCTCTCTCTCTCATATATATATATATATATATAGCATAATGAGAGGCCACATATACTTTCTTGATATGTATATAATATCTGGATAAAATAAATGAATGAAACAAAATTGGGTGTTTTTTTTTATGAAAGTATTTATTTCTGTGTTTTTGTATATATTTAATATTTCAGACCACCTCGGTCTTTCCTCAGAAATCAAATGAGATACTGTGTTTGTGTGTTTGTTTACAGCGTTTGTCGTGAAGCGTGCATGTCACGTGATGTGCAATGCGACTTTGTTTGAATTTTTGGCGGAAGACTGATGATAGTGTCTTAAATGTTGTTTAAAAGGTTTTTTGACCATATCTCAAGAAATATTTTAAGACATATTTTTAACTGTTGAAATATTTATGTAGATTTAAAATATCCACGTGTTTGTTTACCCCTAGTTTATATGTGTCTAATTTTAGAATTCAGTATTTTTCTTTTTTTCTTCGTATGTATGTTGTACTTAAATTACTGTGTTTGTGATTTCTGAGGAAAGACCGAGGTGGTCTGAAATATTAAATATATACAAAAACACAGAAATAAATACTTTCATAAAAAAAACACCCAATTTTGTTTCATTTATATATATATATATACATATATATATGTGTATGTATGTATGTATGTGTGTGTGATATATATATTATTATTATATGTGTGTGTGTGTGTGTTTTATATTTAATAAGAACACTTCTCAACAGTAATTGGCTTTTAGCTGCAAAACTACAAATTTTTTTCCATTCAGACAGTTCTACAGCTTAAGTTAAAAAAACATTAATTCCAATTCATATTGTTCACAAAACAATAAAGATTGAATCTTATTTATTCAAATTCACGTTATTGCTTTTCACAAACTTGTTTCATGGATCAGCGCAACAATTATTACTAGTGAAGAATTATATACAGATTCTTGGAGGAATAAAAAAAAAAATCAATAAAAAGTACTTTGGATTTATTTTCAGCCCAAATGTTCATAATCCACCAATCCAATAGTTCTCAAATGAATAATGGCAAAAAGATGAACAGATAATCTTAGAGAGAATAGTTGTCATATTTATGAGACTGAAAACAAAATGAAGCTGGAATAGTCATCTTTGAAACTGAATTCAAGATGAAATAAGGGGATACATTTTGATTGGCTAGAATAGAAGTGTTGGAAAAACTGGGAGCGCTTAGATGATAGGTATCCACTACCCATACAATGTTGCCTATGATTCATTGAATCTAATTGCACTGTTAAAGGTTTCCTTGATCTGGTGTTCATGTTGCTATAGCAACAGATAAGCAAATGAAAAGGTTAAAAATACAAATGAAAATGAGACTGGAAAAGATGGTGCAATTTGCAAATAAAAAAGTAATTTGGGTACAAAGGCTACACCTATCTTATTACATACATAGATTACTACATAGATACATAGATATATCTAGATATATCTATGTATTTAAAATCAATCATCCACTTGCATCAACATGTCTCTCTATGTTTATATTTTTAAATATATTCATGTATACATTTACACAGAATGAATGGTTATCAGCAAAAGACAATCCAAGTTATATACGCCATCGCAGGAGACAACAAAATCAATCAGATAAAGAATGGTGGTGGTTCAGGTGTTTGGAATGTCGAACTGAACCCTTTATTTCACTCACCTAGTTCCACGTGCCATGTCTAATGGATGTCAGTTATCAGTTATCTCCTGTTAATTCACCTCTCCAAGTTCTCCAGTGCCTTAACCAGGTATTGAACTCACAACTCTTTGGGTCCAGTCACTGGATCTAACCATCACCTTTATCCACAGTGCCATGATTTATCCACAGTGGATAAAGTTGTTGGTTAGATCCAGTGACAGGACCCGAAGAGTTGTGAGTTCAATACCTGGTTAAGGCACTGGAGAACTTGGAGAGAGGAATTAACAGGAGATAACTGATAACTGACATCCATCAGACATGGCACGTGGAACTAGAACAGTCTACCCCAGCGAGCGAAATGAAGGGTTCAGTTCGACATTCCAACCACCTGAAGAAGGCTGGAGCATACAACGGCCGAAACGTTGTGATAAATAGGACAACAAAGATGAGGACAATAGTCTGAATAATGTAAATAGTGAACAATTTTTACTTTGGAATGAGTGGACTCTCTTTCTTGTCCTAACATTGTTAAATCCTATAAACATTCCATGGCTACTACAGCTACATTATCACATCTATACCACTTCCTTTCTTTTTATTATATTATACATACTTCATATGATGGACTCCATTTCTATATATGGTGGAGGGTGAAGCCATTGAGTGTATTGATACCTCTAATTTTTTGGCACTTCAGTTTATATAGTTGGTCTGGTTGGATATATATACATTTTTCAGAACAAAACTCTGTGTATTATGATGTGACAAGAGGTAAGTATGTAGACATCTGTAAATATTTAAGTATATTAGGCTGATGAAAGACATTCAATAAGGAGTATTATTTGACCAATATAGAAAATAGAATCATATTTTCTGTGCCATGTCCACTTAGCACACTGGTGATCATGGCTCTCCATAATTTCCAGTCCTTTTTAGCTATTAATAACTTTTGTCTTTCAATCAAACCCTGTTCAATCATCCATTCACTCAAGCTTACCAGGTAATTTAAAATACAATAACAATGAGAAAAATGTTAAAATTTGGAATATTTATAAGGAAAGAGTACTCAATATAAGAGATAGACTATATCTATATATATATATATATATATATATATATATATATATATATATATATATATATATATATATATAGACAGCATATATTCATTCAAACATGTTTGGTTGAATAATTAAGAACACGTTTGTTTATTTTTATTGTAATCCTCTTGAATTCTTGGGAAAATAAAATAAATTAAAAAAACTATACGAGATTTCAGTCTTAAGAGTTGAACACCTCGGTGTTCACGAAATAAATTATAATCAATATAGATAATTAAAGTCTCTGTCTTCTTATTATCATTATAATGCTCTGTAGTCTACATTAAGCTCTTCCTGGATTTATATCCTCCTTGGAATTATCCCTTCCAGTCACAAACTGGTAAGACGTATATATATATATACATACATACATACATACATACATATATATATATATATATATATATATATATATATATATATATATATATATATATATATATATATATATATATATGGGAGAATATATAAAGTTTTATATATCAGAACAATGTTAGACAAATTAATGACAAAGTAAGGTCAAAATGTTTTTGCAAAGCTTTTTTGTTGATGAATTTATGTGTGTATGAAGAGGGTAGGGAATAGGAAAATATTGGTTATAATTATGTGCAGATAGGAAATACTGAAAATGATGGAATGTTAAAATTTGAAATTAAAAATTTTTTTTTCATACTTTAGTCAGATTAAGTCTGATAGAATGAAACACATCACATACAAAAAAAAATTCCAGTGAGAAAAAAGTACACATTATTCAGAGGTAAAGTCAGTGTGGATAAAGAAAAAAACATTGCACAATGACTGTGTTTTACACCACAGGTAATTTTCAGGCCACACAAATATAAAACATATATATGTATTTATATTTGTATGTGTCTATGTTTATTATAAAATATATATATATATTTCTTGATATTTACTAACACGTATCTGAATAAGTCCAAGTTTGCAAAGAAACCATTGAACAGTAAATTTGCAAAACCCACTTAACAATATCAGCTTTATCTGTCTCAGAGAATTTATCATTTGCCACTCAAATATATGCCATGATGTATTTTGGTAAAATTTCCTTCTCTCTTTGTCTTTTATTTTTTCACATTTCTTCATTCTTGTCTGCTTTCTTTTTTCCTTTTCTTCTTTTCATTTCTGCCAATTTAGTCAGCTGCTTTCTGCTTTATTTTTTTTTATCTCGAAAAGAACAAAAAAAATCTTCTTTTTTTTTTACATTAGAGTTCTTCCTGAATCTGAATAAACATTAAAAAAAATTACTCATAGATATATTTTATTTAGCACATGCTTTTCGTGTTTACAATCTGCTCCAGTGAGTTTAAAATTCTTTAAATATTTAGGCTAATTTTTTCGAAGTAACCATGGCTTGCTTGTGAGTCAGTGTCTTCCTCACTAATACAGTCCCCAATATTTTCCACCTTGCACTCTGCCATTCTGCTCTACTGCTTATCTACATTACTAAAGTATCATATATATATATATATATATATATATATATATATATATATATATATATATATATATATATATATATATATTGTGTGTGTGTATTTAGGCAGCATTTTTTCATTCATACATGTTTCATTAAATAATATAGATAAGTGTTGTCTATATATTTTATGCAAGTTCTTTTCATATAGTCTGATAATCTTAATAACATTATCATTAAACAATGAAAGAAAATCACAAAACAAAAACAGACTATCATCAATTTCCTGTTCGGGTATTGCTTAATATATTGTGTAATTATTATCTTCGATACTGGCTTATGTAAGCCGAAAGCTTAGATTGGATTAAAAAAATATGTATCAATATATATATATATATATATATATATATATATATATAGAGAGAGAGAGAGAGAGAGAGAGAGAGAGGGGAGACAGACAGACAGATAGAGAGAGAGTAGGGAAAATAAGTATTCAATTGATGCCACAAAAAGCAGTTTATTGAAGTATTTACATGCACACAAACACATGCATACAGTAAGTATTTACCTCAAAATTACACTACTTATATATTTCATCATTACAACAGCAAATATGAGCAAAATTTCAACAAATACATTCATATTAAGTAATAAGGGATATATTTGAAAATGATGGAGCAAACAAAATATTTAAAGCCCAGCACAAAGAAGAATATAAATAGAATCCAGTGCTTTTTAGAATAGATTTCCTTTACAATGACAGCCTCCTGTGGTTTCCTGTAAGTAGCCATTAACTTCAAACACTCTTCTGTTCATTCAGATGAGAATGATGATCCTAGACACAAATTGGCATCAGATAAGAAGACTGACTAGAGATTTTAAATAGGTTGATTTTCTTACTTTCAAACTATCATTCAATACCTTATTACTCAGACCAACATGCTCATCTTGATTGATATACTCATAGCATTTCAGTCATTGTAGCCTTCAAACCATCCTCAGGTGTGTGTCACTGTAAACTTCTTTTCTAAAATTTTTAAACCTGAAGATGTCTGGAGAGTATAACAGCCAAGATGAACTTATTCATGAAAGACATTCAATAAGCAGTATTATTTGACCAATATAGAAAATGTTAAAATTTATATTTAAGGCATATAATATTAATTCTTTATCTCAAAAGTTTCGCCATAAATTACTGCTTGGTAATATTGCAATTACATTTAGGATTACCTTCCTGCTGAAATCAATTGCAAGAAGACAAGAATTAAAAATTGGAGACAGCAAAATCAAGTCAGTACAAAAACTTCAAATATTTAGGAGGTATTTTAACAGAGGACAGAAAATGCAACACTGAAATCTGAAGGTGCACTGGTAGAGTGAAAGATGCCTTCCAAAATCTAAGCAAAGTATTAACAAACAGGAGAATCCAATTAGAAACAAAGAAAAGAGTACTGAACTTATGTAATATCAGTTCTTCCATATGGCAGCAAATGTTGAACAATCTCCTCACAAACGAAGAGATTTGAAACAACAACAAAATTGTGGTTCTACAGAAGGATGCTGAGGATACCATGGACGGAACATGTGGGCAATGATGAAGTTTTCAAGAAAATGGAAGCAAAAAGAGCACTTATACTTAGAATCAGAAAGTAGTAGTTGTAATTTCTAGGGTACATAATGTTAAAATGTGAGGCTAGAAAATTTTTTACTAAACAGACTTATTGAAGGCAAGAAGGAACAGAGGAAAGCAACACAGTCTATCTAGCAAGCTTGTGTAACTGGTTGACAAAACAGGGATTAGGAGAGATAGCAAAAAGACAAAATTTACTAAGAGCTATAAAGAGCAGGAAATTGTAGAGAACTATGTTTGCCCATGTCCTGAAGGGACATGGCACATAACAGAATAAGAAATAATGGTATTCAGTAACCCCTACCTTCAGTGGCTCTTGGGCCATGTATTGGGTGAACTAATAGTAAAATAAAAAAGTCCTACTCAACATAATTGCACTTCATTTTAATAGCCTTAAATGATGGTAAGAAATTTATGTTCAGTATATCTTGTTACATAGGTTGCTACCTTCTTTCTTTTATTATGGGAAGTCATCCTGGTCCGTGTAATGAAAGAAAGCCTATACCATTACATTTCAACCTAGATGCTTCACAATGAGGATTGTGTTGAATTCTTTGTTGTTCTTTCTTTAAACTTGACCAAAGTGAGGCCGAATAACTATCCTTATAGCAAAGTATATTTTTCCAGAAGATATCTGGTTTACATACATGATGCTCAGCAAATTTCACTCCTATCTCTGTGTGATTTACTCAGAAGCAGTAATTTTTGTGCTCTACAATATCACATGCTGGCATAGTGTTTTGCTGCCAGATTAAGCTGTAACTATTGTCCATGTTGCTCAGAGATCATCTCCCAATTCAGTGCAGGTAATCCCTGGCTGTTCTCAGTTTGCACCTGAGCTAGAAATATTTCAAAGAATATCTTCTTTTCATTTATAAACTAAATACTTACTATATGTGGTGGGAAATAATGCAATGAACTTTTTCTTTTTGCAGTGTGTATTGAATACTTCTTTACCTCACTGTATGTAAGAATTGATGCTTCTGTAAATCTTACAATATAAATAACCATTATAAGTCTTAGTAAAAAGATGTTCACACTTTACAAACATCCTATCCAAATACATTTTCTCAAAGATATATATCAAACAATAAAGTCAAACTGGTTTGCTAAACAATAATTGATGACAAAATATAGAATGTTAGCAGGTAAAGTTGAATGAGAATCTGGTAGAATGGTAAATTTATCCTTCCAGAGATTCCATGTATGATGTACAATTGGGCAATTATATCTCTTTTCAATTCATTATTGACTTAGCAGAACAATTCCTGCAATAAGCTGCCATTACTTAATGTGGTAAACTGGTTTCCACCAAATTATAGGACACAGTCTGTCCTGCTATTTAACCCATATCTGGAGAGAGAAGAGATGAATTCATATCTTTCCCAAATGTTACTCAACTGGAATTCAAACTTAGCTCTCCTATTTCTCATTCTGGCCAGTTATCCATTACATCCCCCACACATACAAGCTTACAGTAGCTGGTGTTCCCAAGCAGTCACCCATTTAGCTAATGACCAGGCTCAACATTGCATAATTTTGGTGATTGGATGAGAAGCTCTATTTCAGTGTGATATGGCTGTAATCTTGGTAAATTTCCAAGACAATTTAAAAAAAAAAAACTTCTATTTTGACATGTTTTCACCAAGGAACCTGTATCATCAGAAAAAATAATTTTATTTCACAAGAACAAAATCTTTGAAAGACAAAATAGAATTCACATTAAGCAACTGAATGCTTGATTTTTATTTCAACTGTATCACAATAGATGTTAGCTTTTAACTAATTTCAACTCAGATTGTATTTCTTTTTCTTTCTTTCTATTTTATGGTTTACCTATCCCATATTGTTCCAATAGTAATTTGTTAAAACACTAGATAAAATGAAATAGTCCAGTTATGTATAAATCACAAGGGACTCATAGATCATGGCATTTTCAATATATTTTCATATATTCATTTTTTTTAATAAAACTGCATTTTCCAGGTCAAACGCATTGAATGTATTGCTAATTTTAAGACACTTTTATTTTACTCTTGTTTCTGATGTAAAATTACCTCTCTAAAACAGAGTTCATTTTATATACGAAGAAGAAGTTTACGAAATAGGATGGAAATAATGTCCCTCAAAGTAAATTGGCAAAACATCGTGAGACTTATAGCAAAATATATATGAACACAAATGTTTTGTTTTTTCTTAATGATACTGGATCTTCAGCAAAACATATCAAAGTAGAAAAGTTTTCTTATATATTTCCCATAGAAGAATTTGCATATTATGTTTAGTTAAGCAATGATTTTAGAATAACATAAACCATCATTAAATTTACATGATTTAATATGTGAATAATAAAATCAGTTTTTCTTATCCTGTCTTGTGTAACTTCTTTTATGTGCCATGTCCCTTCAGGACATAGAGGATCATGGCTCTCCACCTCCTCCTGTTCCTTGTAGCACTTAATAAGTTTTGTCTTTTTGTCATTTATCCCAGACCCTGTTCTGATATCCAATTGCTTAAGCTCGTTAAGTATGTCACACATTGCTTTCCCTCGTCCCTCTTTCCGTCTATCCACCCTGTGAGTAGCAGTTTTCCCAAGCCTTCCTTTCTCATTAGATGTCCCAGAATTTCTGCTGCCTCTTCCTGATTTTAAGTATAAGTTTCCATCTTATTTGCATCATTTCCAAAACCTCATTGTTGCTCACATGTTTGGTCCATGTTATCTTTAGCAGCCTTCTGTAGAACCACACCTCTGATGGCTCTAGTCTTTTCTTCATCTTTGAGCAGACTGTCCAACATTTGCTGCCATAAAGGAGGACAAATATCACATAGCAGTTCAGTATTCTTTCATTTGTTACCAACAAAACCCTCTTGTCTTGTTATATTCTGCCTAGCTCTTGGAATGTGTAAAGTTTGATTTACTGAGCATTTTAATAAATTATATTGAATGAAGAAATATATTCACTTGAATCATGAAAAGTTATGGAAAAATAATTTTAAAAAAATGCTAATCAGTATTATGTAAGGAAGTATCTTCACTGTCTTCTGCTTGGTCAAGCATTTTTTCTAAGACTCCAACAAAAACTGTTTTTACAGATAAAATGTTTGAGAATTTTTTAAAAGTATGGTTTTGATACAATATTTTTTTTATCTCCAACAAACTATTAATACTTGGTTTTATGTCACCACGTCCTTTGAAATCTAACAGTGACTGATAAGGAAATTTAACTGTTTTCATATGTAAATAATTATATTTCTATATTTTAATTATTCTTTTCTTCATTTTATTTTTCATTTTTTCTAAATCATTTATATTCTCATGAAAAGTTCTCATTGTAATAACCTCAAAACTAGTTACAAAGTTGTACAAATTATAAAAATGGTTTTGTTTTACATCAAGAAAAATAAAGAATATCTTTCAAAAACATAATATCTATACATTGATAATTAATTATGAATATATTTGCTTCATATTTTTTCAATTAATGGTCCACTGAAATAATCCTAAAATGCTTCTGTTGGCAGAAGCATTTTAGGATTATTTTCTCAAATTCTGGGAGAGCTCTTCCAAAAGCTAAGTAAAAATCAGGACAGCAAAATTCATTCATCTGTCACATATCTCCAGCAAAATAGACCTGGCAGAGCTCATCACTCTCCAGGTCAGACCCCCAGTTGATATACTTTTAAACTCACCTTGGTGACAGACTCAGGACTAGTGATTCCATCAGAAGAACTTTCTGGCCAGGCCGTTGACTCCAGTCTAGGAAGCCCAGCAGTGCCATGTCATCACCACCCTGAATATATACTGGCAGATCAGATATATGTATGGATATAGCCTGCAGCTGGTACAAACTCACAGTAATAACCATCTCTCAGTAGAACCCTCCAATGCAGAGAGTCTATGAATCACTACATATGAAATTACCTGCACTTTTGGCACCTAACTAATGACACAAATAATGGCAACTGTCAAAAAACTAAAAGTCAATAGGCTGAAACAAATATCAAATTGCTATGTGCATTGGCCTTCTCAGTCTTGGACATTAACAGCAGAATTAATGCCAAGAATTCAAGTATAATGAAGGAGATGCTACAGAGCCATTCTAAGACACAGGCCCACCGGAAGACCTCATATCCACCATTACAGAGAGAAAATTGAAATAGTATAGACATGTCATATTGTACTGCCATCCTACAAAGTACAACTTCAGGCAAAAGAAGACACAGAGAGAGGCAAAAATGGTGCAACAATGCCATAGTGGACTGGCAGATCATTCACGGACTCAGATACAGGAATGCAACCTATTTGGGAGAAAGATAGTGCAATGGTTTACTCTCGCTTTCTCCAAGGCTGACCAGTTCAGTCTACTCTGCTGTTTAACCTATTGCTAGTGGAAGGAGAGATGGCTTCATGCTTTTGTGCCAGAAGAGTAATGCAAATGTTACACACATGGTCAGAAGATGAATTCACTTCAACAATTTCATTTTCCACTCTGATAGCTATCACACTACCCGCACATCTAAAGATTTCTACTTTTTCTACCTTGTGATGTTCAATATTGTTTCAATATTCTTATGCTTGTATTTGTTATATTTGGATAATGCACAGTAAGTAAATTCATCATGCTGAGTTCATCCCGCTCAATTCTGTTTTGTTCACTTTGCACTAATGCCCTTGGAAAAAGCAAAAAATCCATCTTCCTTCAGCTATGGTTTAAACAGTAGAGCAACCAGTCCAAAATAAAGAAAGCACCAAATT
This sequence comes from Acanthosepion esculentum, assembly GCA_964036315.1. NCBI lineage: Eukaryota > Metazoa > Mollusca > Cephalopoda > Sepiida > Sepiidae > Acanthosepion > Acanthosepion esculentum. The sequence goes on along the minus strand of OZ038479.1, from coordinate 80,905,565 downwards.
TAAAAATATTCTCAAGAGGGACAGGCTTTATTAGGCTCTCCTGCCTAAGTCACCACAATGCTGCAATGGCTGCAGTATATACAGTGCCCTTAAGATCAGCTTACAGGATTTATAATGTAATTTGTTGTATCAATATAAATCTTTAGTTAAAATTCTGTCAATTTTTAACTTTTCATTTTAGAAATGGTGCTGATACTTTTTGCGTCCACTGCAGTTATCAAATAGAGCCTTTAAAAGATCTATTTTGAAGATATCAATCAACTCTGAATAGCCTACCTTATTTTTTAAATGATTAAATTAATAAATTATATCAGAGTATATTAGCTTCATAATAAATAAGTACATTACTGCATTATTAAGCTCACATGCTGATAATTTCAGTTTTTACAGAGTAATTATCAATTTAAATTACAGATTAGCTTTATCAATTTACCAGTTAATTGGTTTTTATATGGAGTGATGTTCATTTCCTGGAAATAAGATGAGTCTTTGAATATGACTGAACATAGAATTCTTTTTTAAAACAATTCTATGTATAGTGCATTATTTGATACATTGTTAATAGTGTTATCGTGATTTTCCCTTTTAAGATGGTTGATGTAATTTAATCAACACAGCTGGAAACTCAAAACCAGTGTTTGTTTAATTTGCTTATCAGGGAAAATGGAGAACAACTTTTGGTGCGTGATTAAATTTCTGATAGTGTTTTAACCAATTACAGAATCTGTAAAAAGTCATTTAAAATAACCCTTAAAATTATTTTAAAATAGCTTACAAAAAATATTTTTTTCTCATCTAAATCAAGAAAATGTGTAAATTATTAATCCTTATTTCAGTTCAGATTGTTGAAAGTAACCAGTGACTGAAATAGGAGATTGTTGTGGTAGGATCCACTTAATTTGCATAGTGGAGTACCGACTATATAAATATGGTTGTTACCGGGAAGACAGAGAGGCGAATCAAGAGATCCAACTAGAGACTCTGCCCGACTGCGACTTAGTCAACACATTCTCCAGGAACGGTCTTCCCAGGTATATACAAAAGACTATATGTAAATATTGTGTACACTTTCTTGTTTCAATACATTTTGTTCTAAGTACATTTTGTGTTGCATTATTATTCCATGCATTAATTAGTCAAGTTTCAACAGAGATAATATTTTAAAGTAATATATTCATTAAATTATTTAAATCAAAATTTAAAATTTAAAAAAAAAAAAAAAATGTTCCCCCCCCACCAATCAAGGTGATAATGCCACTATGACACAAGGGTCTATTAGAAGTGAAAGAGAATGATAAGACTATAGTAAGAAGGAAAGGTAATAAAAAAACAGATGGTTATTGGCATTATATTTAAATTTTTGAAGACTTTCTATAGAAGGGAAGCAAGTAACTGAAAGAGAGTTCCCCAAGCGCCATATGCTAGAAAATATCAGAATAGAGCATACAGTTGCCTCTAGCTCGTTCGACAATAACACAGTAAGACTTATTTACACTATTTACATTGTTCTGACTGTTGCCCTCATATTTGTTGCCATGTTCACAACGTTTCAACCGTCATGTGCTCCAGCATTCTTCAGGTGCTTGAAATTTCGAATTGAAACCTTTATTTTCATCCACTCGTTTAGATTGTTCTAGTTCCACATGCCATGCCTCTTCCAGATATCTCAGTATCATTTATCTCCCCTTTTAACTCGACTCTCCAAGTTTTTGTATTGGGCTCATGAAAATTCCCAACACCAGAAGAAGGCCAGAGTGCACAATGGTCGAAACATCATGAACATGCCAGCAAAGATGAGGACCAACAGTCCAAACAATGTAAATAGTGTAGATAATTGCAATCTCGGGAATATAGGCAGGTACAGTGAGACCTAGTTGCCAATTTTACTTTGGAGTTTTTATCAATTATGATTACAAAGAAATGAAAAGTATAGTTAATTCACAACACTTGATTTTTCTCAGTGAGGTTCTTCAACACTTATAAGCAATATTTAACATAGGCAGCCTGGCTTGTGGTTTGATCACAATGGTCATATAAACACTCAGCATATACAGGACTACTCTAACTTTTCAAATGTAATATATTTCTTTTCATCCGAAGGGTGCTGGTACTTCACTTTAGAAGATAACATTTTGCAGAAATATGTACATAATGTATTTTGGTATACGATGACAATTGGAAAAAATCTTAGTTTTTTGCCGTTGTGTTTTGTCTTCCGACTTTTTCAAGGCAAAAATGAAATCCAAATGTTGTTGTTCTTAATGTTACAAAATCCAAATTAAAAAAGAGAGAGACACTTCTACATAAGCCTCCTTCTGGTTAATGTAAATTTTCTTTATATTAAAAATAATTTACATTAACCAGAAGGCAGCTTATGCAGAAGTGTCTCTCTCTTTTTTAAATTTGGATTTTGTAATGTAACTATAACAACAAAAAAATTTTGATTTCATTTTTGCCTTGTAAAAGTCGAAAGATGAAACACGTTGGTAAAAATTTAAGATTTCTTTCCAGTTGTCATGTTATACCAATTTGTCTTGTCTACAGAACTGATCTGAGAATTTAACTATAATATATTTTCCTTACTGTCATTATAAATACATATGGAGTGAGTGCTGATATAAATAATTTATATTTTTTTATAATGGAAATTATGCATGGAACCTCTCTGATTTTTGTTAGTTTTCAGTCATAAATAAGTAGACTCTGTTCCCACAAACTTCTGGTGTTTTTCAGCTGGGTTCATCTTTTCTTCTTTTTACTTGAGGGCTGCTTTCTTGTTAGCTGAGAGACATAGTAACAGAAGTTTAGAGAGAGAGAGAAACAAAGAGATAAGGGTTTTAAAAGAAAGTGCAAATGCCTCATTTTAATTTTAATTCTTTTTAATTTTGTTTATATATTTTTATTGGGACTCACTACACATACATAAATGGTTATTTGTTACTGATTCCAATGCTTTAGTCTTATTGTTTTCTTACAATTCAAAGGGTTTTAAAGATTTAAAGGACTTAACTTACTGGTACTCAATATCTATTTGTTATATTAAACTGCATTTTTCCCTAAAGAGAAAAAAGAAAAATCAATGTTAAACAATGAAAAAAAAAAAATTAAAAACTAAAATTACTTTCATACTGTCAAATATAATCAAAATGCATTATGTTTGTGATGTATTAGTGTAAAACATAAATTTTAGTTAAAGAGCAGTTTATATATTAATATTTTCATTTTTTTAAATACAATATCTGCTCATGGTATAGGTAATCCTTCCTCTACAGAAATTTCTTTATTATCTGTGAGGTGCCATTATTTCTTGGGAAAGATTGTTGAGTGCTTTCCTGCTATGTTCTTCATGGTTTAGAATTCATACTTTTTCTTTTCTTTGGTTGCCTAACAAGTCTACATACCCCAATCTACCCTGAAAGAGAAGGAATAAGGTTAGTACGGTTGAGTAATGGATATTGGCTTGGATTGGGAAATCAGAGAGCCGAGTTTGAATTCCAGTTGAATCCATTACATTCACTTACATGCTAATAATCTTGGGAAAGGTATGAATCGTCTTCTCCACCCTGCCAGCAATGGGTAAATAGCAGGATAGACCGGGTTCTATAGCCTTGGATGGTAACTGGTCTACTGCAGAAAGATATGGCAACCTACTGTGGGAGAAAAAAATCTGCCTCATCAGTCATGTATCGAAAGATACATGATCGCCTAAGCATGTATCATGCATGGCACATAACTGTCTTAAGGAGGCACTCAACAATCTTTCCCAGGAAATAATGGCACCTCACAGATAATAAAGAATTTCCGTAGAGGAAGGATTACCTATACCATGAGCAGATATTGTATTAAAAAAAATGAAAATATTAATATATTTGAACTTGTTAACTAAAATTTATGTTTTACACTAATACATCACAAACATAATGCATTTTGATTATATTTGACAGTATGAAAGTAATTTTAGTTTTTAATTTTTTTTTTTCATTGTTTAACATTGATTTTTCTTTTTTCTCTATTGGTAAGTAGAAGGACAGACTGGATCTTATAGTGAGTTGGATTGCGGAATCAGAGAGCCGGGTTTGAATTCCAGTCGAATCCATTACATTCACTTATGTGCTAATACCCTTGGGAAAGGTATGAATCCTCTTCTTCTCACCACCAGCTATGAGTAAATAGCAGGACAGACTGGGTTCTATAGCCTTGGATAGCAACTGGTCTACCACAGAAAGAAATGGTAACTTACTGTGGGAAAAAATCTGCCTCGTCAGTCATGTATCGAAAGATACATGATCGCCTAAGCGTGTATCATCCATATACATAACTGTCTTAAGGAGGCACAGTGGAGTAATGGATAGTGACTTGGGTTGAGGAATCAGAGAGCCGGATTTTAATTCCATTTGAATCCATTACATTCACTTACGTGCTAATACCCTTGGGAAAGGTATGAATCCTTTTCTTCTCCACTCCCTCCCAGCTATGGGTAAATAGCAGGACAGACCAGGTTCCATAGCCTTGGATGTATTGAAAGTAATACGATCACCTATGCATGTATCCCGTTTGATACATAACTGAGTGCCAAAATGAAAGCAATATTACCCATACATTTCATTAATCTTTTCCCCAAAATGAATATTATTGTCATTAGGGTTAGTTTGTTCATTTGACTAACTGGCAACAATTTTTTTAAAAAGCACAGTCTTCCAATATGGCAGTGAATGACAATCTCCTCCCAGATGAAGAAGAGACAGAAATGTGATGTCACAGAAAAATGCTTAGAATTCCATGGACAGAGCATGTGAGTAAGAAGGAAGTTTTGGGGAAAAATGGAAACAAAAGGATGCTTAAAATAAAAAAGAGACAGCTGAAATTTCTACGGCGCATAATGAGGAAAGAGGGCTTGGAGAATTTAACACTCACAATAGATACAGAAGACAAAAGCAAGAAGGGGAAACCTGGAAATAATCTACCAAACAAGCTTATGTAAATGGTTGGAAGAACAGAGAGTAGAAGTAGTAAAAAGAAAAACCTTATTAAGAGATACAAAGGACAGGAAGTTGTGGAGAGCCTTAACTGACATGGCACATAAAAGAAGACAATTTTAGTCAAAGAGAAAGACATGTGACTGAATATGCATGTAATAAGTCTTTATTTATATATGTGCATTTCAGAAAATAGTGACGACTAACAATGAAATTAAATCTACCATTGCCACAGCTTCTCAATGACCAGCAATAAAGTTTATTTCACTATAAAATTTAAGTTATTCCATAAATTATTCAGACATATAACATCATCTTTATTGTTTAGTTTGTGTGTTCTTTGATCTTCTACAAGTGCACTAACCATTTCTTCAGATCATTCTAAAAAAAAAATCCTGATTTTGTTGATAATTTTTTTGAAAACACTGAACATTATAATGTCAATGGGAAGACCCTGAAAGCAAACTAGCCAACACATTGAGGTGTGGTGATAATAATCATGGGATATCATTATGCATAGATAATGGTAGGTGAAACCACTGTAATGGTAATGTGGCATGAATTGAGATCAAATACTTAGATGGGGCACGACATTTCTGAAATTGTGGGGATATTTGATATTCCTTGATCTATGATGTCATGTTAAACTGGGAATATCCAATGGTAGACATTAAACTTGTCACTGACTTCTGACTGTTAGATTACAGTACTTCATGGCAACTTGCATCTAATCATGGACTCCACAGTAAAGTAATGAATAGCAGCTTGGATTGAGAAATCAGTGAACTGAGTTTGTTACATTCACTTATGCGCAAATACTCTTGGGAAAGGTATGAATCCATTGCTTCTCCTCCCCAGCTATTGGTAAGTAGAAGGACAGACTGGATCTTATAGCTTTCAGTGGCAACCAGTCTAAAAGGACAACTCTGAATTCAAAACCTCCAACTATGGGTAGGGCAAACTGAGCTCGTCGGCCTTGGTTGACAACTCTAAATTCAAAACTATATGTAGCCCAAACTGTGTGGCTAATGAAAGGATAATAGAGTTTATAATGACGATGATCCCGACTGTGGTCAGGATTGATGGATGGACTGCATGTACATGCACAAGGAGGAGTTATTCCAGAGTATAAAACACGTCCTGGGTATGAAGATAAACTACATCCGTGTCCTGGGTAAGACGATAAACTATATCCAACAGTAAGGCCTCTGATCAGAAGGTTCTGAGAAGCATTGAACCACCTGTTAATTGCTGGTGTTCCCAGGTCCACCCTGACCTGGGGTGGTAGCACCTGTAAGGGTCCCAACTATGTGCAAATAGTTAACCTCCATACATTTTTGTGAATTATTATTACCAGCAATACATTTTTGAAGGAAAAAAAATATTACCAACAACAAAAATCTTGCCAACCTCAACCGATTGAGGTTGATATGCTGTAAAACAAAACAAAACAAACTAGATTATAAAACAGTGTGTCATTAGGCCAAAGTTGCCTAGAATTGACTTAATTGGAAACTTCTGATGAATGGTGTGATTCACTGACATAAGCCCAATTGAGCTTTTATAGGACCTGGTTTAGAGGCCTCTTTACTTACAAGATCCTCTCCACCTACAAATAACAGAAGATAGGGATTATTATCGAGATAGCATGAGTTAACATTTGCCCAGAGGTTTTCTGACCACTTTTAGAATCAATTAAATATTATCCTACACAAAACTAGGCACTTTTGGCATGTCAGTACATGTAGGAATTTAAAGAAGATGGATCCCTATAGAAGATCAAATAGTTGATAGAAAAATGACAATATTTTACTATTTCTTGGATTAAAATCTACCAAAGAAAGCAAATGAAAAAAATTATAATGCAAATAAAAACAATGCATAAACACTTAATGAGATTATAAATTAATCCGGTTTTGGGTAAAATGTTTTATGGTAACATGATAATATTATGAATGTTAGGAAAGATATGAAAGTAATTTCCATTTTGGTCAAAATGAAAAATTGACAATTCAGCTAAGTCAAAAAATGATATTTCTGTCTCCCTCTCACATATATAAGAGATAACAAAGATATTGTATATATTCTATATTTTTATTTTATGGACATAAAAGTTTTTGGGAAACCACAAAATTTTTGGCTGCTGCTACAGCCTTGATTAGTGCTTGATAACAAATCATCGTTATCTAAAGTACCGGGGATGATACCCCTATGTGTGATGGTCCAAAATCAGAGAGGTAGCATGCCATGTCTAAGAGTTCAAACCATTGTACTAAGCCTGAGGAGTACATTATTTTCTGTTGCTGCTTGAAGTAGGGTGGGGCACAGTTTCTTTGAGATGACACGTCAGGTGGATTTGTTTTTGAAGTTATCTTCTTCTAGCCTTTGCCTAAATAAGCAGGACCTACAAGACAGCTAGTAGCTGAACCAGACTGGTTTTGTATTCAGAGTTTTGCCCCACAAGTCTATAAAACCCAGTTTATCCTGCTATTTACCCATAGCTAGGGAGAGAAAGGGCAGATTTATACCTTTCCTGAGAATATCAGCATATAGTGAACGCAGTGAACTTGACTGGAATTAGAACTCGGCTCTCCGATTCCTCAATCCGAGCTGCAACCCATTATTCCACAGTGTCTCCTGATAGTGAATAGTGATTTTTAAACTTTAAAAAATCCATCATATGTCAAAATGAGAATTATGAAATACTAAACACTTCAAATATCTCAGTGTAGGAATCAGTTATACTAAATTTAGTGCAAGATGTGATAAAGAAAGAACTGAACTGCTACACTAAAAATAGTTTTTGAACAATAATGCATGTTGCTACAAAACCGAAAGTTTAACTTGAAAACTAGAGTTATATTTTTAAATAGCCTTGTCAGATTAAGACTTCATATCGATATCATGCATGGTGACAAACTCATTCAGAAATATCTAAGCTGTCAGCTGTATACAACCACTTTCTAAGATCCATGATTAAAAATGACTGAGTAAGGGAAGCCTGTGTATTTTGATGAAGACCACACTTTATCAAACACTGGAGTGGTGCTACAAAATCACAAACAAAAAAACTGTACCAGATAACAGAATATACAACACTTGAAGACTGTTAACATCAGAAAAACTAAAATGTAGAGCTCAAAGAAAAAAATAATAACATATAGACCAGGAGCATTAGCAAAATTAATGTACAACATGAGAAAAAATATAGAAAGCTGATTTTTTCAGGGATGCTACTCTATGGCCTACTGATTCAAAATCTATAAAGTCCCCAAAAGTCCCTAGTGGGCTAAAAATTCAGGTGCCTAAAATCCAAGATGGCCACCTCTGCTGAGGCGACACATACAGCGTAACCCGGATATAAGATACCCGGATATAAGAGAAACCCGGATATAAGAGAGTTTTTTCTCTGGTCCCAAATTAGAGCCATACTTACCTAAACAAAATAGACCAAACCCGGATATAAGAGAAACCCGGATATAAGATACCTCTTATACGGTCCCGGCAACTCTCTTATATCCGGGTTACACTGTATAACTTTTTAATCATTCAGCTCACAAACCTGTTTTGCAACTAATTTGATGATAAGAAATCTAATTACCACTTTATTTTTAAGATGTAAAGACAACTTGACCTAAAAATAGATTACTAACCTAAACAGTATAGAGAATATGCCAGTTTACTACAGGAAGAATGAATATCTTAAGACAATGCTGAAGTATCTGGTGAATCTATACAAACAATGTGAAGGAGCGGCTATACTGCAATATTGTTGAATTTGAGTTTCACGAGTGCCGCTGAAATTGTGCAAATGTCCTGCTGTGATTGTGGTTGTTCAGTCATGCCAAATTATTCATCTTCATTATCACCAATGTGGGAAGCATTCATACAATTTAACCTGACATGGTTGGAACACATTCCTGTGCAGATGCTTCTTTTACCATATCCTGTCATGAAATCATGTGTAAGATATGAGGATGAACTGGGTCTTTGTCATTAAATATTGGATTTAGTGTGACATCACACAGCTGCCAATCCCACTTGATTGGCTCCAATTGTCCTGGGTTCCCTAGCCACTCCTGAACTGCAAAGTAAGCATGATGTGCATTGGAATTTGGCTGCTGGGGATGTTGAAGGGAGGCTGGCAAGGTCAAACATTGAAAGTGGCGTCTTCATTTTCTCTTGTCTTGTCTAGAGTCGTTGAGTGAGCATTTGTACAATACATCTTGAGAAGAAACATTTCACTAGCCCCAGCAATATCATGATATGTTGAATCTGGTCTTTTTGAAGATGTAAAGAATATGCCAGTCCTCTCTGACAAGCACTTTTAAAGCCTTCCTTTTCATGATATTGTAAAGTATGGATACTGAGTTACACACCCAGTAATTGCATGAGCAACAAGCAGGTGACCCCTTGCTTATAGATGCAGTGCTTGTTTCATACTGTCTGTGCTATAGATAGCATGTCTGGCATAATGCATGTATAGATTCAGGAGAGATTTATCAACCAGGATGATGAGTAAGTCAATGTCTCTCCCGACTACTATCAGTGAATTTTGAGTGCTGTACTCTGGTAGCATGCTATGCCTACAGTTTTAAATACCATAATCAATTTAGCAATGAGCCTTGCTTTATTCTGATGGTTTGCTAAAATTGAATGTTGGTTACCAGTTACCTGCAAGTTCTGTTCTAATAGAATGTCTTGGGATGAATTCTGATGTTGGCCACGGTGGCATTGTTCTGCTAAGTACCATATTCAAATTAGTAATGAGCCTTGCTTTATTCTGATGGTTTGCTAAAATTGAATGTTGGTTACCAGTTACCTGCAAGTTCTGTTCTAATAGAATGTCTTAGGATGAATTCTGATGTTGGCCACGGTGGCATTGTTCTGCTAAGTACCATATTCAAATTAGTAATGAGTATTGCTTTATTCAGATGGTTTGCTAAAATTGAATGTTGGTTACCAGTTACCTGCAAGTTCTGTTCTAATAGAATGTCTTGGGATGAATTCTGATGTTGGCCACGGTGGCATTGTTCTGCTAAGTACCATATTCAAATTATTAATGAGTATTGCTTTATTCTGATGGTTTGCTAAAATTGAATGTTGGTTACCAGTTACATGCAAGTTCTGTTCTAATAGAATGTCTTGGGATGAATTCTGATGTTGGCCATGTTGGCATTGTTCTGCTAAGTACCATATTCAAATTAGTAATGAGTATTGCTTTATTCTGATGGTTTGCTAAAATTGAATGTTGGTTACCAGTTACCTGCAAGTTCTGTTCTAATAGAATGTCTTGGGATGAATTCTGATGTTGGCCATGGTGGCATTGTTCTGCTAAGTACCATATTCAAATTAGTAATGAGCCTTGCTTTATTCTGATGGTTTGCTAAAATTGAATGTTGGTTACCAGTTACCTGCAAGTTCTGTTCTAATAGAATGTCTTGGGATGAATTCTGATGTTGGCCACGGTGGCATTGTTCTGCTAAGTACCATATTCAAATTAGTAATGAGTATTGCTTTATTCAGATGGTTTGCAAAAATTGAATGTTGGTTACCAGTTACCTGCAAGTTCTGTTCTAATAGAATGTCTTGGGATGAATTCTGATGTTGGCCACGGTGGCATTGTTCTGCTAAGTACCATATTCAAATTAGTAATGAGTATTGCTTTATTCTGATGGTTTGCTAAAATTGAATGTTGGTTACCAGTTACCTGCAAGTTCTGTTCTAATAGAATGTCTTGGGATGAATTCTGATGTTGGCCACGGTGGCATTGTTCTGCTAAGTACCATATTCAAATTAGTAATGAGTATTGCTTTATTCAGATGGTTTGCTAAAATTGAATGTTGGTTACCAGTTACCTGCAAGTTCTGTTCTAATAGAATGTCTTGGGATGAATTCTGATGTTGGCCACGGTGGCATTGTTCTGCTAAGTACCATATTCAAATTAGTAATGAGTATTGCTTTATTCAGATGGTTTGCAAAAATTGAATGTTGGTTACCAGTTACCTGCAAGTTCTGTTCTAATAGAATGTCTTGGGATGAATTCTGATGTTGGCCACGGTGGCATTGTTCTGCTAAGTACCATATTCAAATTAGTAATGAGTATTGCTTTATTCTGAGGGTTTGCTAAAATTGAATGTTGGTTACCAGTTACCTGCAAGTTCTGTTCTAATAGAATGTCTTGGGATGAATTCTGATGTTGGCCACGGTGGCATTGTTCTGCTAAGTACCATATTCAAATTAGTAATGAGTATTGCTTTATTCTGATGGTTTGCTAAAATTGAATGTTGGTTACCAGTTACCTGCAAGTTCTGTTCTAATAGAATGTCTTGGGATGAATTCTGATGTTGGCCATGTTGGCATTGTTCTGCTAAGTACCATATTCAAATTAGTAATGAGTATTGCTTTATTCTGATGGTTTGCTAAAATTGAATGTTGGTTACCGGTTACCTGCAAGTTCTGTTCTAATAGAATGTCTTGGGATGAATTCTGATGTTGGCCATGGTGGCATTGTTCTGCTAAGTACCATATTCAAATTAGTAATGAGCCTTGCTTTATTCTGATGGTTTGCTAAAATTGAATGTTGGTTACCAGTTACCTGCAAGTTCTGTTCTAATAGAATGTCTTGGGATGAATTCTGATGTTGGCCATGGTGGCATTGTTCTGCTAAGTACCATATTCAAATTAGTAATGAGCCTTGCTTTATTCTGATGGTTTGCTAAAATTGAATGTTGGTTACCAGTTACCTGCAAGTTCTGTTCTAATAGAATGTCTTGGGATGAATTCTGATGTTGGCCACGGTGGCATTGTTCTGCTAAGTACCATATTCAAATTAGTAATGAGTATTGCTTTATTCAGATGGTTTGCAAAAATTGAATGTTGGTTACCAGTTACCTGCAAGTTCTGTTCTAATAGAATGTCTTGGGATGAATTCTGATGTTGGCCACGGTGGCATTGTTCTGCTAAGTACCATATTCAAATTAGTAATGAGTATTGCTTTATTCTGATGGTTTGCTAAAATTGAATGTTGGTTACCAGTTACCTGCAAGTTCTGTTCTAATAGAATGTCTTGGGATGAATTCTGATGTTGGCCATGGTGGCATTGTTCTGCTAAGTACCATATTCAAATTAGTAATGAGTATTGCTTTATTCAGTTGGTTTGCTAAAATTGAATGTTGGTTACCAGTTACCTGCAAGTTCTGTTCTAATAGAATGTCTTGGGATGAATTCTGATGTTGGCCACGGTGGCATTGTTCTGCTAAGTACCATATTAAATTAGTAATGAGAATTGCTTTATTCAGATGGTTTGCTAAAATTGAATGTTGGTTACCAGTTGTCTGCAAGTTCTGTTCTAATAGAATATCTTGGGATGAATTCTGATGTTGGCCATGGTGGCATTGTTCTGCTAAGTACCATATTCAAATTAGTAATGAGTATTGCTTTTTCAGATGGTTTGCTAAAATTGAATGTTGGTTACCAGTTACCTGCAAGTTCTGTTCTAATAGAATGTCTTGGGATGAATTCTGATGTTGGCCACGGTGGCATTGTTCTGCTAAGTACCATATTCAAATTAGTAATGAGTATTGCTTTATTCAGATGGTTTGCTAAAATTGAATGTTGGTTACCAGTTACCTGCAAGTTCTGTTCTAATAGAATGTCTTGGGATGAATTCTGATGTTGGCCACGGTGGCATTGTTCTGCTAAGTACCATATTCAAATTAGTAATGAGTATTGCTTTATTCCAGATGGTTTGCTAAAATTGAATGTTGGTTACCAGTTACCTGCAAGTTCTGTTCTAATAGAATGTCTTGGGATGAATTCTGATGTTGGCCACGGTGGCATTGTTCTGCTAAGTACCATATTCAAATTAGTAATGAGTATTGCTTTATTCAGATGGTTTGCTAAAATTGAATGTTGGTTACCAGTTACCTGCAAGTTCTGTTCTAATAGAATGTCTTGGGATGAATTCTGATGTTGGCCACGGTGGCATTGTTCTGCTAAGTACCATATGCAAATTAGTAATGAGCCTAGCTTTATTCTGATGGTTTGCTAAAATTGAATGTTGGTTACCGGTTACCTGCAAGTTCTGTTCTAATAGAATGTCTTGGGATGAATTCTGATGTTGGCCACGGTGGCATTGTTCTGCTAAGTACCATATTCAAATTAGTAATGAGTATTGCTTTATTCAGATGGTTTGCTAAAATTGAATGAAGGACCAGTTACCTGCAAGTTCTGTACTAATAGAATGTCTTGGGATGAATTCTGATGTTGGCCATGGTGGCATTGTTCTGCTAAGTACCATATTCAAATTAGTAATGGGCCTTGCTTTATTCTGATGGTTTGCTAAAATTGAATGTTGGTTACCAGTTACCTGCAAGTTCTGTTCTAATAGAATGTCTTGGGATGAATTCTGATGTTGGCCACAGTGGCATTGTTCTGCTAAGTACCATATTCAAATTAGTAATGAGTATTGCTTTATTCAGATGGTTTGCTAAAATTGAATGTTGGTTACCAGTTACCTGCAAGTTCTGTTCTAATAGAATGTCTTGGGATGAATTCTGATGTTGGCTACGGTGGCATTGTTCTGCTAAGTACCATATGCAAATTAGTAATGAGCCTAGCTTTATTCTGATGGTTTGCTAAAATTGAATGTTGGTTACCGGTTACCTGCAAGTTCTGTTCTAATAGAATGTCTTGGGATGAATTCTGATGTTGGCCATGGTGGCATTGTTCTGCTAAGTACCATATTCAAATTAGTAATGAGTATTGCTTTATTCAGATGGTTTGCTAAAATTGAATGTTGGTTACCAGTTACCTGCAAGTTCTGTTCTAATAGAATGTCTTGGGATGAATTCTGATGTTGGCCACGGTGGCATTGTTCTGCTAAGTACCATATTCAAATTAGTAATGAGTATTGCTTTATTCAGATGGTTTGCTAAAATTGAATGTTGGTTACCAGTTACCTGCAAGTTCTGTTCTAATAGAATGTCTTGGGATGAACTCTGATGTTGGCCACGGTGGCATTGTTCTGCTAAGTACCATATTAAATTAGTAATGAGTATTGCTTTATTCAGATGGTTTGCTAAAATTGAATGTTGGTTACCAGTTGTCTGCAAGTTCTGTTCTAATAGAATATCTTGGGATGAATTCTGATGTTGGCCATGGTGGCATTGTTCTGCTAAGTACCATATTCAAATTAGTAATGAGTATTGCTTTATTCAGATGGTTTGCTAAAATTGAATGTTGGTTACCAGTTACCTGCAAGTTCTGTTCTAATAGAATGTCTTGGGATGAATTCTGATGTTGGCCACGGTGGCATTGTTCTGCTAAGTACCATATTCAAATTAGTAATGAGTATTGCTTTATTCAGATGGTTTGCTAAAATTGAATGTTGGTTACCAGTTACCTGCAAGTTCTGTTCTAATAGAATGTCTTGGGATGAATTCTGATGTTGGCCACGGTGGCATTGTTCTGCTAAGTACCATATTCAAATTAGTAATGAGTATTGCTTTATTCAGATGGTTTGCTAAAATTGAATGTTGGTTACCAGTTACCTGCAAGTTTTGTTCAAATAGAATGTCTTGGGATGAATTCTGATGTTGGCCACGGTGGCATTGTTCTGCTAAGTACCATATTCAAATTAGTAATGAGTATTGCTTTATTCAGATGGTTTGCTAAAATTGAATGTTGGTTACCAGTTACCTGCAAGTTCTGTTCTAATAGAATGTCTTGGGATGAATTCTGATGTTGGCCACGGTGGCATTGTTCTGCTTAGTACCATATTCATTTAGCAATTAGTATTGCTTTATTCTGATTGTTTGCTAAAATTGAATGTTGGTTACCAGTTACCTGCAAACTCAGTTCTAATAGAATGTCTTGGGATGAATTCTGATGTTGGCCATGGTGGCATTGTTCTGCTTAGTACCATATTCATCTTAGCAATTAGTATTGAGTTATTCTGATTGTTTGCTAAAATTGAATGTTGGTTACCAATTACCTGCAAACTCAGTTCTAATAGAATGTCTTGGGATGAATTCTGATATTGGCCACGGTGGCGTTTTCTGCTTAGTACCATATTCAACTGAGCAATTAGTATTGCTTTATTCTGATTGTTTGCTAAAATTGAATGTTGGTTACCAGTTACCTGCAAACTCAGTTCTAATAGAATGTCTTGGGATGAATTCTGATGTTGGCCATGGTGGCATTATTCTGCTTAGTACCATATTCATCTTAGCAATTAGTATTGCTTTATTCTGATTGTTTGCTAAAATTGAATGTTCGTTACCAGTTACCTGCAAACTCAGTTCTAATAGAATGTCTTCGGATGAACTCTTATGTTGGCCATGGTGGCATTGTTCTGCTTAGTACCATATTCATCTTAGCCATTAGTATTGCTTTAGTCTGATTGTTTGCTAAAATTGAATGTTGGTTACCAGTTACCTGCAAACTCAGTTCTAATAGAATGTCTTGGGATGAATTCTGATGTTGGCCATGGTGGCATTGTTCTGCTTAGTACCATATTCAACTTAGCAATTAGTATTGCTTTATTCTGATTGTTTGCTAAAATTGAATGTTGGTTACCAGTTACCTGCACACTCAGTTCTAATAGAATGTCTTGGGATGAATTCTGATGTTGGCCACGGTGGCGTTGTTCTGCTTAGTACCATATTCAACTTAGCAATTAGTATTGCTTTATTCTGATTGTTTGCTAAAATTGAATGTTGGTTACCAGTTACCTGCAAACTCAGTTCTAATAGAATGTCTTGGGATGAATTCTGATGTTGGCCACGGTGGCATTGTTCTGCTTAGTACCATATTCAACTTAGCAATTAGTATTGCTTTATTCTGATTGTTTGCTAAAATTGAATGTTGGTTACCAGTTAGCTGCAAACTCAGTTCTAATAGAATGTCTTGGGATGAATTCTGATGTTGGCCACGGTGGCATTGTTCTGCTTAGTACCATATTCAACTTAGCAATTAGTATTACGTTATTCTGATTGTTTTTGCTAAATTTGAATGTTGTGTTACCAGTTACCTGCAAACTCAGTTCTAATGGAATGTCTTGGGATGAATTCTGATGTTGGCCACGGTGGCATTGTTCTGCTAAGTACCATAATCAACTTAGCAATTAATATTGCTTTATTCTGATTGTTTGCTAAAATTGAATGTTGGTTACCAGTTACCTGCAAACTGAGTTCTAATAGAATGTCTTGGGATGAATTCTGATGTTGGCGACGGTGGCGTTGTTCTGCTTAGTAACGTTATTCAACTTAGCAATTAGTATTGCGTTATTCTGATTGTTTTTGCTAAAATTGAATGTTGGTTACAAGTTACCTGCAAACTCAGTTCTAATAGAATGTCTTGGGATGAATTCTGATGTTTGCCACGGTGGCGTTGTTCTGCTTAGTACCATATTCAACTTAGCAATTAGTATTGCTTTAATCTGATTGTTTGCTAAAATTGAATGTTGGTTACCAGTTACCTGCAAACTCAGTTCTAATAGAATGTCTTGGGATGAATTCTGATGTTGGCCACGGTGGCATTGTTCTGCTAAGTACCATAATCAACTTAGCAATTAGTATTGCTTTATTCTGATTGTTTGCTAAAATTGAATGTTGGTTACCAGTTACCTGCAAACTCAGTTCTAATAGAATGTCTTGGGATGAATTCTGATGTTGGCCATGGTGGCATTGTTCTGCTTAGTACCATATTCATCTTAGCAATTAGTATTGCTTTATTCTGATTGTTTGCTAAAATTGAATGTTGGTTACCAATTACCTGCAAACTCAGTTCTAATAGAATGTCTTGGGATGAATTCTGATGTTGGCCACGGTGGCGTTTTCTGCTTAGTACCATATTCAACTGAGCAATTAGTATTGCTTTATTCTGATTGTTTGCTAAAATTGAATGTTGGTTACCAGTTACCTGCAAACTCAGTTCTAATAGAATGTCTTGGGATGAATTCTGATGTTGGCCATGGTGGCATTGTTCTGCTTAGTACCATATTCAACTTAGCAATTAGTATTGCTTTATTCTGATTGTTTGCTAAAATTGAATGTTGGTTACCAGTTACCTGCAAACTCAGTTCTAATAGAATGTCTTGGTATGAACTCTTATGTTGGCCACGGTGGCGTTGTTCTGCTTAGTAACGTTATTCAACTTAGCAATTAGTATTGCGTTATTCTGATTGTTTTTGCTAAAATTGAATGTTGGTTACAAGTTACCTGCAAACTCAGTTCTAATAGAATGTCTTGGGATGAATTCTGATGTTGGCCATGGTGGCGTTGTTCTGCTTAGTACCATATTCAACTTAGCAATTAGTATTACTTTATTCTGATTGTTTGCTAAAATTGAATGTTGGTTACCAGTTACCTGCAAACTCAGTTCTAATAGAATGTCTTGGGATGAATTCTGATGTTGGCCACGGTGGCATTGTTCTGCTAAGTACCATAATCAAATTAGCAATTAGTATTGCTTTATTCTGATTGTTTGCTAAAATTGAATGTTGGTTACCAGTTACCTGCAAACTCAGTTCTAATAGAATGTCTTGGGATGAATTCTGATGTTGGCCATGGTGGCATTGTTCTGCTTAGTACCATATTCAACTTAGCAATTAGTATTGCTTTATTCTGATTGTTTGCTAAAATTGAATGTTGGTTACCAGTTACCTGCACACTCAGTTCTAATAGAATGTCTTGGGATGAATTCTGATGTTGGCCACGGTGGCGTTGTTCTGCTTAGTACCATATTCAACTTAGCAATTAGTATTGCTTTATTCTGATTGTTTGCTAAAATTGAATGTTGGTTACCAGTTAGCTGCAAACTCAGTTCTAATAGAATGTCTTGGGATGAATTCTGATGTTGGCCACGGTGGCATTGTTCTGCTTAGTACCATATTCAACTTAGCAATTAGTATTGCTTTATTCTGATTGTTTGCTAAAATTGAATGTTGGTTACCAGTTAGCTGCAAACTCAGTTCTAATAGAATGTCTTGGGATGAATTCTGATGTTGGCCACGGTGGCATTGTTCTGCTTAGTACCATATTCAACTTAGCAATTAGTATTACGTTATTCTGATTGTTTTTGCTAAATTTGAATGTTGTGTTACCAGTTACCTGCAAACTCAGTTCTAATGGAATGTCTTGGGATGAATTCTGATGTTGGCCACGGTGGCATTGTTCTGCTAAGTACCATAATCAACTTAGCAATTAATATTGCTTTATTCTGATTGTTTGCTAAAATTGAATGTTGGTTACCAGTTACCTGCAAACTGAGTTCTAATAGAATGTCTTGGGATGAATTCTGATGTTGGCCACGGTGGCGTTGTTCTGCTTAGTAACGTTATTCAACTTAGCAATTAGTATTGCGTTATTCTGATTGTTTTTGCTAAAATTGAATGTTGGTTACAAGTTACCTGCAAACTCAGTTCTAATAGAATGTCTTGGGATGAATTCTGATGTTTGCCACGGTGGCGTTGTTCTGCTTAGTACCATATTCAACTTAGCAATTAGTATTGCTTTAATCTGATTGTTTGCTAAAATTGAATGTTGGTTACCAGTTACCTGCAAACTCAGTTCTAATAGAATGTCTTGGGATGAATTCTGATGTTGGCCATGGTGGCATTGTTCTGCTTAGTACCATATTCATCTTAGCAATTAGTATTGCTTTATTCTGATTGTTTGCTAAAATTGAATGTTGGTTACCAATTACCTGCAAACTCAGTTCTAATAGAATGTCTTGGGATGAATTTTGATGTTGGCCACGGTGGCGTTTTCTGCTTAGTACCATATTCAACTGAGCAATTAGTATTGCTTTATTCTGATTGTTTGCTAAAATTGAATGTTGGTTACCAGTTACCTGCAAACTCAGTTCTAATAGAATGTCTTGGGATGAATTCTGATGTTGGCCATGGTGGCATTGTTCTGCTTAGTACCATATTTATCTTAGCAATTAGTATTGCTTTATTCTGATTGTTTGCTAAAATTGAATGTTGGTTACCAGTTACCTGCAAACTCAGTTCTAATAGAATGTCTTGGTATGAACTCTTATGTTGTCCATGGTGGCATTGTTCTGCTTAGTACCATATTCATCTTAGCAATTAGTATTGCTTTAGTCTGATTGTTTGCTAAAATTGAATGTTGGTTACCAGTTACCTGCAAACTCAGTTCTAATAGAATGTCTTGGGATGAATTCTGATGTTGGCCATGGTGGCATTCTTCTGCTTAGTACCATATTCAACTTAGCAATTAGTATTGCTTTATTCTGATTGTTTGCTAAAATTGAATGTTGGTTACCAGTTACCTGCAAACTCAGTTCTAATAGAATGTCTTGGGATGAATTCTGATGTTGGCCACGGTGGCATTGTTCTGCTTAGTACCATATTTAACTTAGCAATTAGTATTGCGTTATTCTGATTGTTTTTGCTAAATTTGAATGTTGTGTTACCAGTTACCTGCAAACTCAGTTCTAATAGAATGTCTTGGGATGAATTCTGATGTTGGCCACGGTGGCATTGTTCTGCAAAGTACCATAATCAACTTAGCAATTAATATTGCTTCATTCTGATTGTTTGCTAAAATTGAATGTTGGTTACCAGTTACCTGCAAACTCAGTTCTAATAGAATGTCTTGGGATGAATTCTGATGTTGGCCACGGTGGCATTGTTCTGCTTAGTACCATATTTAACTTAGCAATTAGTATTGCGTTATTCTGATTGTTTTTGCTAAATTTGAATGTTGTGTTACCAGTTACCTGCAAACTCAGTTCTAATAGAATGTCTTGGGATGAATTCTGATGTTGGCCACGGTGGCGTTGTTCTGCTTAGTAACGTTATTCAACTTAGCAATTAGTATTGCGTTATTCTGATTGTTTTTGCTAAAATTGAATGTTGGTTACAAGTTACCTGCAAACTCAGTTCTAATAGAATGTCTTGGGATGAATTCTGATGTTGGCCACGGTGGCGTTGTTCTGCTTAGTACCATATTCAACTTAGCAATTAGTATTACTTTATTCTGATTGTTTGCTAAAATTGAATGTTGGTTACCAGTTACCTGCAAACTCAGTTCTAATAGAATGTCTTGGGATGAATTCTGATGTTGGCCACGGTGGCATTGTTCTGCTAAGTACCATAATCAAATTAGCAATTAGTATTGCTTTATTCTGATTGTTTGCTAAAATTGAATGTTGGTTACCAGTTACCTGCAAACTCAGTTCTAATAGAATGTCTTGGGATGAATTCTGATGTTGGCCATGGTGGCATTGTTCTGCTTAGTACCATAATCAACTTAGCAATTGCTTTATTCTGATTGTTTGCTAAAATTGAATGTTGGTTACCAGTTACCTGCAAACTCAGTTCTAATAGAATGTCTTGGGATGAATTCTGATGTTGGCCACGGTGGCATTGTTCTGCTTAGTACCATATTCATCTTAGCAATTAGTATTGCTTTATTCTGATTGTTTGCTAAAATTGAATGTTGGTTACCAGTTACCTGCAAACTCAGTTCTAATAGAATGTCTTGGGATGAATTCTGATGTTGGCCACGGTGGCATTGTTCTGCTAAGTACCATATTCAAATTAGTAATGAGTATTGCTTTATTCTGATGGTTTGCTAAAATTGAATGTTGGTTACCAGTTACCTGCAAGTTCTGTTCTAATAGAATGTCTTGGGATGAATTCTGATGTTGGCCACGGTGGCATTGTTCTGCTAAATACCATTTTCAAATTAGTAATGAGTATTGCTTTATTCTGATGGTTTGCTAAAATTGAATGTTGGTTACCAGTTACCTGCAAGTTCTGTTCTAATAGAATGTCTTGGGATGAATTCTGATGTTGGCCACGGTGGCATTGTTCTGCTAAGTACCATATTCAAATTAGTAATGAGCCTTGCTTTATTCTGATGGTTTTCCTAAAATTGAATGTTGGTTACCAGTTACCTGCAAGTTCTGTTCTAATAGAATGTCTTGGGATGAATTCTGATGTTGGCCATGGTGGCATTGTTGTGCTAAGTACCATATTCAAATTAGTAATGAGTATTGCTTTATTCTGATGGTTTGCTAAAATTGAATGTTGGTTACAAGTTACCTGCAAGTTCTGTTCTAATAGAATGTCTTGGAATGAATTCTGGCATTGGCCACGGTGGCGTTATTCTGCTTAGTACCATATTCAACTTAGCAATTAGTATAGCTTTATTCTGATGGTTTGCTAAAATTGAATGTTGGTTACCAGTTACCTGCAAACTCAGTTCTAATAGAATGTCTTGGGATGAATTCTGATGTTGGCCACGGTGGCATTGTTCTGCTAAGTACCATAATCAACTGAGCAATTAGTATTGCTTTATTCTGATTGTTTGCTAAAATTGAATGTTGGTTACCAGTTAACTGCAAACTCAGTTCTAATAGAATGTCTTGGGATGAATTCTGATGTTGGCCATGGTGGCATTGTTCTGCTTAGTACCATATTCATCTTAGCAATTAGTATTGCTTTATTCTGATTGTTTGGTAAAATTGAATGTTGGTTACCTTCAAACTCAGTTCTAATAGAATGTCTTGGGATGAATTCTGATTTTGGCCACGGTGGCATTGTTCTGCTAAGTACCATAATCATCTTAGCAATTAGTATTGCTTTATTCTGATTGTTTGCTAAAATTGAATGTTGGTTACCAGTTACCTGCAAACTCAGTTCTAATAGAATGTCTTGGGAGGAATTCTGATGTTGGCCATGGTGGCATTGTTCTGCTTAGTACCATATTCAACTTAGCAATTAGTATTGCTTTATTCTGATTGTTTGCTAAAATTGAATGTTGGTTATCAGTTACCTGCAAACTCAGTTCTAATAGAATGTCTTGGGATGAATTCTGATGTTGGCCACAGTGGCATTGTTCTGCTTAGTACCATATTCAACTTAGCAATTAGTATTGCTTTATTCTGATTGTTTGCTAAAATTGAATGTTGGTTACCAGTTACCTGCAAACTCAGTTCTAATAGAATGTCTTGGGATGAATTCTGATGTTGGCCATGGTGGCATTGTTCTGCTTAGTACCATATTCATCTTAGCAATTAGTATTGCTTTATTCTGATTGTTTGCTAAAATTGAATGTTGGTTACCAGTTACCTGCAAACTCAGTTCTAATAGAATGTCTTGGGATGAATTCTGATGTTTGCCACGGTGGCGTTGTTCTGCTTAGTACCATATTCAACTTAGCAATTAGTATTGCTTTATTCTGATTGTTTGCTAAAATTGAATGTTGGTTACCAGTTACCTTCAAACTCAGTTCTAATAGAATGTCTTGGGAGGAATTCTGATGTTGGCCACGGTGGCATTGTTCTGCTAAGTACCATAATCAACTTAGCAATTAGTATTGCTTTATTCTGATTGTTTGCTAAAATTGAATGTTGGTTACCAGTTACCTGCAAACTCAGTTCTAATAGAATGTCTTGGGATGAATTCTGATGTTGGCCACGGTGGCATTGTTCTGCTAAGTACCATAATCAACTTAGCAATTAGTATTGCTTTATTCTGATTGTTTGCTAAAATTGAATGTTGGTTACCAGTTACCTGCAAACTCAGTTCTAATAGAATGTCTTGGGATGAATTCTGATGTTGGCCATGGTGGCATTGTTCTGCTTAGTACCATAATCAACTTAGCAATTAGTATTGCTTTATTCTGAGTGTTTGCTAAAATTGAATGTTGGTTACCAGTTACCTGCAAACTCAGTTCTAATAGAATGTCTTGGGATGAATTCTGATGTTGGCCACGGTGGCATTGTTCTGCTTAGTACCATATTCATCTTAGCAATTAGTATTGCTTTATTCTGATTGTTTGCTAAATTTGAATGTTGGTTACCAGTTACCTGCAAGTTCTGTTCTAATAGAATGTCTTGGGATGAATTCTGATGTTGGCCACGGTGGCATTGTTCTGCTAGGTACCATATTCAAATTAGTAATGAGCCTTGCTTTATTCTGATGGTTTGCTAAAATTGAATGTTGGTTACCAGTTACCTGCAAGTTCTGTTCTAATAGAATGTCTTGGGATGAATTCTGATGTTGGCCATGGTGGCATTGTTCTGCTAAGTACCATTTTCAAATTAGTAATGAGTATTGCTTTATTCTGATGGTTTGCTAAAATTGAATGTTGTTTACCAGTTACCTGCAAGTTCTGTTCTAATAGAATGTCTTGGGATGAATTCTGATGTTGGCCACGGTGGCATTGTTGTGCTAAGTACCATATTCAAATTAGTAATGAGTATTGCTTTATTCTGATTGTTTTGCTAAAATTGAATGTTGGTTACCAGTTACCTGCAAGTTCTGTTCTAATAGAATGTCTTGGAATGAATTCTGGCATTGGCCACGGTGGCGTTATTCTGCTTAGTACCATATTCAACTTAGCAATTAGTATAGCTTTATTCTGATGGTTTGCTAAAATTGAATGTTGGTTACCAGTTACCTGCAAACTCAGTTCTAATAGAATGTCTTGGGATGAATTCTGATGTTGGCCACGGTGGCATTGTTCTGCTAAGTACCATAATCAACTTAGCAATTAGTATTGCTTTATTCTGATTGTTTGCTAAAATTGAATGTTGTTTACCAGTTACCTGCAAACTCAGTTCTAATAGAATGTCTTGGGATGAATTCTGATGTTGGCCATGGTGGCATTGTTCTGCTTAGTACCATAATCAACTTAGCAATTAGTATTGCTTTATTCTGATTGTTTGCTAAAATTGAATGTTGGTTACCAGTTACCTGCAAACTCAGTTCTAATAGAATGTCTTGGGATGAATTCTGATGTTGGCCATGGTGGCATTGTTCTGCTTAGTACCATATTCATCTTAGCAATTAGTATTGCTTTATTCTGATTGTTTGCTAAAATTGAATGTTGGTTACGTGCAAACTCAGTTCTAATAGAATGTCTTGGGATGAATTCTGATGTTGGCCACGGTGGCATTGTTCTGCTAAGTACCATAATCATCTTAGCAATTAGTATTGCTTTATTCTGATTGTTTGCTAAAATTGAATGTTGGTTACCAGTTACCTGCAAACTCAGTTCTAATAGAATGTCTTGGGAGGAATTCTGATGTTGGCCATGGTGGCATTGTTCTGCTTAGTACCATATTCAACTTAGCAATTAGTATTGCTTTATTCTGATTGTTTGCTAAAATTGAATGTTGGTTACCAGTTACCTGCAAACTCAGTTCTAATAGAATGTCTTGGGATGAATTCTGATGTTGGCCACAGTGGCATTGTTCTGCTTAGTACCATATTCAACTTAGCAATTAGTATTGCTTTATTCTGATTGTTTGCTAAAATTGAATGTTGGTTACCAGTTACCTGCAAACTCAGTTCTAATAGAATGTCTTGGGATGAATTCTGATGTTGGCCATGGTGGCGTTGTTCTGCTTAGTACCATATTCAACTTAGTAATTAGTATTGCTTTATTCTGATTGTTTGCTAAAATTGAATGTTGGTTACCAGTTACCTGCAAACTCAGTTCTAATAGAATGTCTCGGGATGAATTCTGGTGTTGGCCATGGTGGCATTGTTCTGCTTAGTACCATATTCAACTTCGCAATTAGTATTGCTTTATTCTGATTGTTTGCTAAAATTGAATGTTGGTTACCAGTTACCTGCAAACTCTGTTCTAATAGAATGTCTTTGGATGAATTCTGATGTTGGCCATGGTGGCATTGTTCTGCTTAGTACCATATTCAACTTAGCAATTAGTATTGCTTTATTCTGATTGTTTGCTAAAATTGAATGTTGGTTACCAGTTACCTGCAAACTCAGTTCTAATAGAATGTCTTGGGATGAATTCTGATGTTGGCCATGGTGGCATTGTTCTGCTTAGTACCATATTCAACTTAGCAATTAGTATTGCTTTATTCTGGTTGTTTGCTAAAATTGAATGTTGGTTACCAGTTACCTGCAAACTCAGTTCTAATAGAATGTCTTGGGATGAATTCTGATGCTGGCCATGGTGGCATTGTTCTGCTTAGTACCATATTCAACTTAGCAATTAGTATTGCTTTATTCTGATTGTTTGCTAAAATTGAATGTTGGTTACCAGTTACCTGCAAACTCAGTTCTAATAGAATGTCTTGGTATGAATTCTGATGTTGGCCATGGTGGCATTGTTCTGCTTAGTACCATATTCAACTTAGCAATTAGTATTGCTTTATTCTGATTGTTTGCTAAAATTGAATGTTGGTTACCAGTTACCTGCAAACTCAGTTCTAATAGAATGTCTTGGGATGAATTCTGATGTTGGCCATGGTGGCATTGTTCTGCTTAGTACCGTAATCAACTTAGCAATTAGTATTGCTTTATTCTGATGGTTTGCTAAAATTGAATGTTGGTTACCAGTTACCGGCAAACTCAGTTCTAATAGAATGTCTTGGGATGAATTCTGATGTTGGCCACGGTGGCATTGTTCTGCTTAATACCATATTCATCTTAGCAATTAGTATTGCTTTATTCTGATTGTTTGCTAAAATTGAATGTTGGTTACCAGTTACCTGCAAACTCAGTTCTAATAGAATGTCTTGGGATGAATTCTGATGTTGGCCATGGTGGCATTGTTCTGCTTAGTACCATATTCATCTTAGCAATTAGTATTGCTTTATTCTGATTGTTTGCTAAAGTCGAGTGTTGGTTACCAGTTACCTGCAAGCTCTGTTCAAATAGAATGTCTTGGGATAAATTCTGATGTTGGCCATGGTGGCATTGTTCTGCTAAGTACCATAATCTACTTAGCAATGAGTATTGCTTTATTCTGATGGTTTGCTAACGTCGAGTGTTGGTTACCAGTTACCTGCAAACTCAGTTCTAATAGAATGTCTTGGGATGAATTCTGATGTTGGCCACGGTGGCGTTGTTCTGCTTAGTACCATATTCAACTTAGCAATTAGTATTGCTTTATTCTGATTGTTTGCTAAAATTGAATGTTGGTTACCAGTTACCTGCAAACTCAGTTCTAATAGAATGTCTTGGGATGAATTCTGATGTTGGCCGCGGTGGCATTGTTCTGCTAAGTACCATAATCAACTTAGCAATTAGTATTGCTTTATTCTGATTGTTTGCTAAAATTGAATGTTGGTTACCAGTTACCTGCAAACTCAGTTCTAATAGAATGTCTTGGGATGAATTCTGATGTTGTCCATGGTGGCATTGTTCTGCTTAGTACCATAATCAACTTAGCAATTAGTATTGCTTTATTCTGATTGTTTGCTAAAATTGAATGTTGTTTACAAGTTACCTGCAAACTCAGTTCTAATAGAATGTCTTGGGATGAATTCTGATATTGGCCATGGTGGCATTGTTCTGCTTAGTACCATATTCAACTTAGCAATTAGTATTGCTTTATTCTGATTGTTTGCTAAAATTGAATGTTGGTTACCAGTTACCTGCAAGCTCTGTTCAAATAGAATGTCTTGGGATAAATTCTGATCTTGGCCACGGTGGCATTGTTCTGCTAAGTACCATATTCTACTTAGCAATGAGTATTGCTTTATTCTGATGGTTTGCTAAAGTCGAGTGTTGGTTACCAGTTACCTGCAAACTCAGTTCTAATAGAATGTCTTGGGATAAATTCTGATGTTGGCCACGGTGGCATTGTTCTGCTAAGTACCATATTCAAATTAGTAATGAGTATTGCTTTATTCTGATGGTTTGCTAAAATTGAATGTTGGTTACCAGTTACCTGCAAGCTCTGTTCAAATTGAATGTCTTGGTATAAATATCCCTGAAAAAAATCAGCTTTCTATATTTTTTCCATGTCCATCTGCAATGCTCCTAATCTAATAAAGAAGAGGTTGACATTCCACACAACTTCAAATAAAAGACTAGGAAGGAAACCCCATCACTAGTGGAAAGAGCAATAACCACTACTGTACTTGAGAAACCTATTTTCCTGAAAGATTGTTTTAAGAGAATTATTTTATTAATTTCAACTGAGAGCTGTTTGGTCAGTGAATACCAAATGTTTCCTTATAAAGGAAATGGGTACTACTATTATCATTACCATTCTGAGACAAGATGTTTCAATAAATAGCACAGATGCTTTGTTAAGTATTTACACTGAATTAGATTTTTATTATGCAGGTCAATGGTTTCACTACTATCGGTATTAACCAAGCAATGTTGCTACCATTTTCAGGATATAATTATATTCAAATGAGAAATGTATCATGTGCTTCAGCCTAACTATGCATGTTAAAAATATTGAATCAGAATGTACCAGGTTTTATTATGCAAACAATCTAAATACAACATAATTTAATTTTATTTATCAATAAATGCAAAAGATACAGATCACAAAAACCTTTACTTTATTAACACAGTATCACAAGTTTTTCTTCAATTTGAAATTTGTTTTGCATCCATCAATGATAGATCACAAATCTCCAATTTGATGACTAATTCTTCTTCCCACCAAAAAAAATAAAAATTCTTATGTCTGATGAGTTGTTCAGATTTTGAAAAGTGGGCCGATAACTTTTCAGCACCCACTGTGAGTGCGTGTGTGTGTGTATATATATATATATATATATATATATATATATATATATATATATATATATATATATATATATATATATATAAGTATAGGATTGGTGTATATGGAATAAATTCCAATAACCAACAATTACTATTCTTAAAAGAGTGCTCAATACAGAGTAGAGCAAATATAATTATCTATTCGAAAATTATAACATAAATATGTTATAAAATCACTACAAAAATAGTCATTTTGTTTCAACACCTCTGGTGTCTTATCAAGTTATGATGTTGAATGTAGAATTAATTCTAACTAATAGGTATTAAATTATACGATAAAATTTGAAATAAAAAATAAAAAATTACCCATTTTAAAATTTAAATTTAATCTCTATTAAGTTTAAAATTATAAAATTACTGAGAAAAAAAGAAAAAATACATTAATTTAATAAGTTGTTAGAATTCATTTAATAACACTTTTAATCTTAAATATTTCTTGGTTGTTATAACGGAGTGTCTATGTCAATGTATGTGGGTGTATGTACGTGTCTTTATCGGTGTCTGTGTGTATAGTAACTTGGATGCACCTTTCATTGTGTATGTATGTTTTTTGTTTTTTTAAAGGGTCGTGGAGATATTTCCTGTCTCGTCACTTTTTTGTGTGTTTATGTATCTAAATACGTCTGCGTGATTATGTGTTATAATCTGATTGTGTATGTATTGTCTTTTGCAAAATGTCACCCTCCCCTAACTATATTTGGAATTCAAATATAACTATGCTGTCATGAAGTTCAGAGCAACAGTTGATATTAATGTTTATTTCAACTTAATTTCAATAAAAGCAAAATAAATAGAATAACATATGTATTTTTTCTTTTTTCCTCAGTAATTTTATAATTTTAAACTTAATAGAGATTAAATTTAAATTTTAAAATGGGTAATTTTTAATTTTTAATTTCAAATTTTATTGTATAATTTAATACTTATTAGTTAGAATTATTGTATAATTTAATACTTATTAGTTAGAATAAATTCTATTTTAGTCTAACCCCAACATTAAGGCATTAAATAGTTATTATAATCTTAGTTCATTGCCAAGTTTTTTGAATTCTCGTATACCTGTATTTTGATTGGTCATTCCACCCTATGTAACAGTGCAAGGGGTGGTTAATTGATTTGAACCTTTTAAAACCCTTAATTCTACATTCAACACCATCACTTGATAAGACACCAGCGGTATTGAAACAAAATGGCTATTTTTGTAGTGATTTTATAACATATTTATATTATAATTTTCGAATAAATAATTATATATATATATATATATATATATATATATATATATATATATATACATATATATATATATATATATATACACACACACAAATGAACAAACAGATGGTTTGGAAAGAAGTATTACTAAATCAATATATGACAATCTTGAATTTTTTTGTTTTACTTTGAATGATTTTACTTTTTCTTATGATGCTGAATACTCTGCAAAATATGTCAATTAAGAAAAAAAACACACAATTGTTTAATATATTTACTGTTCTATCAGATGCTCATCCAATTTTACTAACACAAACACACAACTACATATATATATATATATATATATATATATATATATATATATATATATATTATACCTCCAAAGATTTGTTGCAGACTGGCGAATGTATTTTAAGATATCAGAAGATTAGGTTATCAGAAGGGTTAGTGATGTTGGTGTTCTTAGACATTCATCCACAACAAATTAAGAAACAGGAATATTGAAGGCAAATCATTCAAGAGAAATCAAAGTGAAAACAACATAATTAAAAGTTTAACAATAACATTGATTTATATAAAATTAATGTACACAATTAAGTCAGATAATGTTGGACAAATGTGAATGTTTGAATTGAATTATGTAGTGTATCTATGCCAAGTTTCAGTGTGTGTGAAACTGTTACTAAGGTTTGTGTGTGAAATTAAACAAAGTGTTTGGTCGTGTACAAAAATGTCTTTTGTGAGATTTCAATCAATATTGTGTATGTGTAAGTTTGTTTAAATTAATGTCCAAAGTTGGTAAGAGTTGTGTACCTTTAGTTGTTTTGGTATTTGATTGAATGTTTACGAATACTTATTTAGTAGTGTGTTATTTCACTTTCTTTAGTATTGTAAGCAATTGTTCCTGGGAGAGCAAAATGCTGTTTGTTGAGTCAGAGAAGTTTGGGCGGGAAAAGTTTTGACTAGCATGGATTAGTTTGGCATCTCTCCAGGGTGAATTTCTGATTCGTTCAAATCAATTAGGATGCTTCTATTCATCGAGTTTTGGGTCTAAAAATCGGCTCAAAAACGTTAGGCGCGAAAAGATATTTTCACTTAAACTTGCTACAGTTTTAGAGGTCTGAGCTAATGAAAAGTCTAGTTTGCTGAAACTAAGATGCTGATTGGTTAATAGGTGATTATTGGTGTAAAGTGCATTATCCCAGAGGGGTGAAAGGTAGGTATGGACTATTCCATCAGATTCATTAAAAAATGACCACACATGATTAAAATTGTCCCAAACTTGATAGTTTTATCATCAAAATCTTTATATTATTATTGAAATTATTATTTTTTTATTGTTTTTTAATTCTTTTTAGAACCTTCAAAATTGCTGCTTTTCACATCTTCACCCCGAGCTGGGGTGGCAGCACCTGTCAGGATCCCAGCTAGAGCCCGTGTTAATGTATATATAATAGACCAAACCCGGATATAAGAGAAACCCTGATATAAGATACTTCTTCTCCGGTCCCGACAACTCTCTTATATCCGGGTTACACTGTACTAGCAATACATTTTGGAAAAAAAAAAAATTATTAGCAGAAAATTACCAAAAAAATTATTACATTTTTTTGTAAAGAAAATTACTAATGCTCCAAAGAAAATTAAATTTTGGCATTAAATGACCCATAAGGAGAGGATATGCCGCTAAACAAACAAACTGTGTGTGTGTGTGTGTGTGTGTGTGTGTGTGTGTGTTCTAGCAGCAGCTCCAGTCAGCCCTCGGCAAAGGCAGCAGCAGCAGCAGCGTGTGATAATCTGTCCTTATTTAAAAGGAGTTACTAAAAAAATCTTGGCTTGACCTACTACTCAAGATAAAATGACAAAACATCAGAATTTACTTTTAAATGCTTTTTTGGTTTGGATGAGAATTCTTCAGCATCCTTATATATATATATATATATATATATATATATATATATATATATATATATATATATACAGTGTAACCCGGATATAAGAGAAACCCGTATATAAGATAGATTTTCTCTGGTCCCAAATTAGAGCCATACTTACCTAAAAAAAATAGACAAAACCCGGATATGAGAGAAACCCGGATATAAGAGACTTAGTCTCCGGTCCCGACAACTCTCTTATATCCGGGTTACACTGTATATATATATATACATATATATATATGTGTATATATATATATATATATATATATATATATATATATATACATTAACACAGGATCTAATTTGGGACCAGAGAAAATCTATCTTATATCCGGGTTGCTCTTATATCCGGGTCTCTTATATCCGGGTTACACTGTATATATATATATATATATATAGTCATATTGACCAACGTATACTGCCAATTTTCTGTGTATGTATATTTGTCACAGATGATTTTAAATGCTCCTCCTCTTAACCAATGTACTTCCTGTTATTCATCTGCAAAATTTGGGAATTTTTAATAAATATTGTTGCATATTATTATATAATGACTTACTTAATTATATTATACAATACTTCGTAATAATTGTACGTTGTATTTCAAGTAACTTCAGAACACCGTTTCTTTTTAATATCACGAGAAAGCTATCATTTCGTTCTGCATTTATTTCGCTTAAATATGGTCCCTACATAACAAATATAGCTTGAGTTGCTTCCCTTGGGTTGTTTCGTAAAGAGGAGGAGAGCCAAGAATATAACTTCCTTTGACAAACAAGCGATTAAAAATTTTGTCAAAAAATATTGATTCATATACTGATTAAAAAAAAAACGCTAATCGATTATAATCGATTATAAAAAATTATAAAAAAATTATCAGTAAAATATTTGTTTAACTTGCTCTAAGCTTCCTGTGAGTAATTCCAAACACTCCTGTCCCAGTTCAGTAAGACTTTCTGTGAAATAAGTAGGTATTGAGTGACTAAAATGGTGAAGCTACATTAATGTTTTAGGTGGGGGGGTGGGGGGTGGGGGGTGGGGGGTAAGTGAGATCACTATTGGTATCTTACTCTGTTGCTTTTATATATATATATATATATATATATATATATATATATATATATATATATATATACATATATTAATTTTGTCATTTTCTCACTGAAAGAGAAATCAAATCATCCAAGGATAATATCAAATGAACTGACTGACATACCATGTTAGTATTGCTTTAATAAAATTTGTTTGAAAGAATTTTTGCTGCCTAAATACATCTTGTATAAGAAAACACAGATAAAGTTTGAAAATATGCCAGGAAATTGAAGAATTAACTTGTTTAAAATAAAGAAAAAGAAGGAACCTGACATTTAAAAAATATAAAAATTCTTTAGTTGATATACATTTGGCTTAGAGCAAAATTTGATAGGGTATTTTTATTGCTTTCCTGCAATAAAACTCTCCAGAGACAGAAAAATGACTGATGTCAATCTGGTGAATATATTCACAAAAACAAATACTCATATGCATACATAGGTATAATAAAATCTACACTAACAGAAGATATTCTGATATATATATATATATATATATATATATATATATATATATATATATATATATATATATATATGATGAAAATGTGGAAAAGACAAAGCAAAATGCGAATATGTGAGTTTACTGTTTTTTTTATTTTAAACTCACATATTCGGATTTTGCTTTGTCTTTTCCACATTTTCATCATACCGTCGGATCTACATCCACACATTTGCTTACATATATATATATATTTATATTTTTATATTTTTATATTTTTTCTCCTCGGTAATTCTACAATTTAAAACTTAATAGAGATTTGATTTAGATTTCTAAATAGGTAATTTTTAATTTTTTACTTTTAATTTTAATTTCAAATTTTATAAATCTTTTAATATCTATGATAACCTTGCTTAGTTGTCAAATTTTTCGAATTACCCTATACTTGTATTTTGATTGGTCATTCTAGCTTATGTAACAGCGTTTACTCCTAGCTAAGGATCGTTAATTAATTTGAAACTTTTAAAACCATTTATTCTATATTCTACATCTTCACTTGATAAGACACCAGAAGTGTTGAAAGAAAATGGCTATTTTTGTCGTGATTTTATAACATATTTATGTTGTAATATTCAAATAAATAATTATATATATATATGATAACAATATGTAAATTTTTTAATATATCAAGAACAATTGTAGGGAAAGAAGTATGACAAAGAGGAAAAAGTTTTGGGTATGTTTTGGAAACACAAGAACAGAAAAAGAATCTCAATGAAAGTGGCTAGATTATATATGCAAAATGATGATGACATGCACTGTCATCATCATTTTGCATATATAATGCTGATGTTATGGTAGCTATGGCTGAATCTTCACACCAATAATGTGCAATTTTTTCAAAAATTGTTACTGGGTGTGTGACCAAGTGATTGGAACATCAGCATTCTGATATATTTATTGTAGTTTCCATGGAACTAAATAACAGCCATTACTTTCTTAAGCATCATTCATGTGTATATTTGCATAACTATATAATTTTAATTTTAACAAATATTTCTGCATTATAAATTAATTGAGGAAATTTATTAAATGTGAATATATGTGTATAATTATAGTATCTATATGCAAATATGACACATAAGTTTGTATATATATATATATATATATATATATATATATATATATATGCAACGGTACAGAAGCGTATCAAGGCATAAAAAACAATTTTTTTATTAAAGGCCATGATAGATTTAAAATAAAAACACCAGTTAACATACTACATATATTCATAATTTCTATTCCCCCGTTAACAGTTCTGATGAGAGGGGATGAAACCAGTTAACTGGTGTTTTTATTTTAAATCTATCATGGCCTATAATAAAAAAATTTTATGCCTTGATATATATATATGTGTGTGTGTGCATGTCTGCTGTGTAAGTATGTGTATAGCTATATGCATTTAAACATATATTCAGAAATATATGTTCATACAAGCATTTTATTTTACATATATATATATATATATATATATATATATATATATGTGTGTGTGTGTGTGTGTGTATGTATGTATGTATGTATGTATGTATGTATTTCATTTCTGTAGTTCACTGTTACTGACAAGCAGAATTTCTTTTTCTCCTGATGATGGCCATGCTGGCTGAAACTAGTCCAGGAATCTAATTGAAATAATGATACAAAAAAATATTAATATACAACCCATTGTGTATGAAAATTTTAATTTTTTAATTTCTTAATATTTTTTATTGTTCAAAACATACATATATGTGTGTGTGTATGTGTGTGAATGTATAATGGAAAAAAGACAATAGGAAAACTGTATATAGTTTTAGCCAATGCATTTCATCCACTTCTCAAAAAGGCAAATAAAATGAATTTAATTTATTTGAACAAAGTATCTATAAGCAAAAAAAAATAAAAATTGTGGTTGATCTAAACAATATACAAGTAATCACAACCACTTCCAAAACCATTATGGATATAATCAGATCTAAAATCACTCATAACAATAATATTTCAGAAGAAGGCATATATAAAATAAATTGCCAAAACTGTTCCTCACAATACATTGGAGAAACATGCAAAAATTTAAAAAAAAAAAATGCAACGAGGAACACAAAAGGAACCTCACAAATAACAATTTGACAAATGCACTGGTCAGCCATAGAAATAAATTCAACCACAATTTTGATTTTAAAAATGCTACACTCGTAAAAAAAAAAATTTAAAAAAATAAATCCTCAAGAGTGCCACCAATGAATATTATCCAAATATTAATCTATGCCATGGTTTTTTTCCCCAATCTCACCTTTCCTAACAGAATCACTACTCTCCCAAGCCAACATACCTAATAAATATATCAAGAAATCAAAAGAAAATGGTTGAATCAGTCTTCACAAAGATCTAAACATTATTTCTACATATGAAAAATTCTCTTCAAACATAAAATGTAAATGACAATTTTTCAGTTGACCCATTGAATATATATGAGCATTTCTAAATTTACTCTTTAGTATTCCAAGATATTTTTTGTGTAATTTTGGTAAATCTATCTGTTAAAATGCGATGTCTTTGTTATTTTCATTCTTGCATAATTTAGATGACAGTTTATCTATCGCACCCTCTGTGTGTGTGTGTGTGTGTGTGTGTGTGTGTGTGTGTGTGTGTATTATATATATATATATATATATATATATATATATATATATATATATATATATATATTTAGTTTACGAAAAACTAGGTAATCTGTATGGGTAGACCCAAGGAGGATAAAATCCAGAGAGCTCAATGTAAATCAGAGCTAATAATTTAAATAAAAACGGACAACTTTAAGGTTCCTTAAAGTGGTCTGTTTTTATTAAAAAAAAAAATAAAATAAAATATATATATATATATATATATATATATATATATATATATATATATATATATATATATATATATATATATGTATATATATAAGAAGAAACAAATTCTGGGATTTTTATTTTTGTGCTGTTTGATTTGTATTAGATAATCATATTTCATGTGCATATGACTTGTTAAACAAAGAGGTGTACAATTTATATAGTGTTCAAAATTCATGGAGAGACAATACGACCTTTCCAAGTTCTCAAAAATTAAGGGAATCTAAGACTGGAAAACTGCAAATAATGCTTTATGTACATTAGTGCCTAATAATATTTGATCCCAATTCACACACACAGACACACACACACACACACATTATATATATATATATATATATATATATCAGAAAGACTATTCAAATATGCTTGTTACAGTATGTAGGTATAGTAGGGCAATGAGAGAAATTAAAAAATACAAAATGATAATAATGACAAAAAATATTATTATTAGGCCAATAGACAAATTATAATCATGTGAAAATTGTTTAATATTGGAATTTCCAGACATGACTGCAGTCTTTCTCGATGAAAATACATCTGAAAAAAGTATGTGGACATTACAAATATTTAATGCTTTTTGGGCGAGTAGAACTTCTGCCAAAAAGTGCTCAAGAGGTAACTAGAGCTATATATAATCTTCTTGGGTCAAAACTGGCATGGATGCTTTCATCTATTTTCGGAAATACCAAGTGAAACCTCAATCCTTTTCATGGTTCACACCAGCATGCTTGACTGCTATAGCACATAAGAACCACTATTTTCAGCTATACCAGCATGACGGCTCTCATCAAAACAGGTGCCTATTCGATGCTGCTTGCAATAAATGTAAGCAAGTCCTTGAAGAAGGAAAAATCCCTGTTTGCCAAGAATGACGTACCACATAGCCTTGAACAACTTGTGATTACTGGCTGATCTGTAATAGGGCATTACATAAGTGTAAGGTCTCTATTCCTCCTCTCTTCAATCAGTTTTAGGTGTTATCATCCTCTGCTAACAAAGCTGAATGCTTTGCTTGTAAATTCTCTTCAAACTCTACTCGACTCATCTCTGCCTAACTTCCCACCTAGAACTGAGTCTGTTGAGTGATATGCATGTAACTCCTTCCATGATTCCTGCTATCATCTCTAACCTAGATCCCCACAAAACATGTGGACCTGATGGTATGGTCCTACTTTGTTTTTAATTTTCATTAATGACCTTCCTGATGATATCAGCTCTCAACTTGGTATCTACTCTGATGATACAACTATTTACTCCTGCCTCAATGGTATGGCTTATCAATCTGACAAGGTCAAAATGGCAAGTCCATCGTTAGCCTCAATGGTATGGCTTATAAATCTGACATGGTCGAAATGGCAAGTCCATCGTTAGCCTCAATGGTATGGCTTATCAATCTGTCAAGGTCAAAATGGCAAGTCCATCGTCAGCCTCAATGGTATGGCTTATCAATCTGACAAGGTCGAAATGGCAAGTCCATCGTTAGCCTCAATGGTATGGCTTATCAATCTGTCAAGGTCAAAATGGCAAGTCCATCGTCAGCCTCAATGGTATGGCTTATCAATCTGACAAGGTCGAAATGGCAAGTCCATCGTTAGCCTCAATGGTATGGCATATCAATCTGACAAGGTCAAAATGGCAAGTCCATCGTCAGCCTCAATGGTATGGCTTATAAATCTGACAAGGTCGAAATGGCAAGTCCATCGTTAGCCTCAATGGTATGGCTTATCAATCTGACAAGGTCGAAATGGCAAGTCCATCGTTAGCCTCAATGGTATGGCTTATAAATCTGACAAGGTCAAAATGGCAAGTCCATTGTTAACTGGGGCTAAGATGGCATGTTAATTTTAACACTTTCAAAACTAAAACTTTCTCCATTAATCATCTGAGACACCCCTTGCTGCCTTCCATCAGCATGGCTGATGCTAATCTCCAGGAAAGTGACTTATATTCTCAGCTGACATGAAGTGGAAAGACTTTATTGAATCCAGTGCTTGGTCAGCTGCTAAGAAAGTCAGTTTACTGTGTCTGGCAAGACAATTTATCTCTCTAGAATCTATCTTACATAGCTATAAGTTTACCATTCCCCCTTCCTTAGAATATTTCTGCTACATATGGTCCAGTGCCCCTGCTATTTACCTTGAGCTCCTTGATAAGATACAACGAAGAATCAGCAATATTACTGGTTTTGATCTGGCAGCTCAGCTTCAGTCACTTTCCTACTGCTGATCCTAAGTAGTAAACAAAGGATAAACATCTAATTCTGTTCAAGAAGCTGAGAAGGACAACAAACCAGACAATAGATGAGCCTATCTACTCCTATTAAATGTAAATTTTCAGAAGAGTAATTTTTTCAATAAAACTATTATCTCAAGCAGTTGCATCTTGAAACAAAATGTGTCACAGTTTTCTGTCTTATTTGTTTGCCCACTATTGTTTTGCGGTATATTTTTAAACCATATCTTTCATATAAACTATATATATGTATATATATATATATATATATATATATATATATATATATGTGTGTGTGTGTGTGTGTGTGTGTGTGTGTGTGTGTGTGTGTGTGTGTGTGTGTGTAATTTGGCAGCAACTTTTCTTTTAAACATGTTGTGTTGAATGTCAAAGACAACATAGTCCTGCATATTCTCTTTTGAATTTTCTCATATTTTCTAATGAGACTTTTTATTTGAAAATTATATTGAAATAAATATTGTCCGTAAGATAACCGAGTACTTTCGAACATCATTGTTCATCTTCAGGGTCAAAATTTTTTAACAATGTCTTATATATATGTAGAGTCAAATTTTTTAAAACATTTGCAAATTGTCTTGTAGTCGAATCATGTTGCTACATTTTATTTTTACAAACTAAATAAATGTTACAAAATCATTTTAATTTCAAAAGACGCGATGATGTTATCACGTGCATGGCGAAGATCTTTAATCATGTGAAGCCGTGAAAAAGATTTTTTATTATACAAGCCAAAAGATCGAAGAATACGTTATGAAATTTAAAAAGTTCAAAGGAAATGGTTATGTGGTGTATCTAATTATGTAGAAATATATTATAAACATTGAAGGATGTTTCCAGAAATATTGTAATCTATGCGATTAATAAGAGGTCTTTTTCTTTTAATATGTAGTGCTTCTAAGATTTTAAGGCATCTGATGTCTGCATGTTTATCAATAATTTTAGTATTATCTATAAGAATTTGACGAATGTCAGAATGCAAAAGGGAAACAGTATGTGACATAAGATGTTGTTTAATGGCACTAGAATTATTTAAATGCATAGTTAATCGTCTGGAGAGCCGGGTGGTTGTAAATCCAATGTATGTATGTGGATTAGAAGAGCATTCTTCCATAGGACATTTAAACTCATACACAACATTGGTTCTATCAACAACCACAGCAACTGGAGAAGGGTTATTGCTCATTATCAGGTTAGAGGTTTTAAATTTACTATAATATATATTAAGTTTTAAGGCTTTGTTAGAATCAACAGGAAACACATTATGGTTTATTTAGACTTAATTGTCTATGCATTTGTCCTCTGTGTGTGTGTATATATATATATATATATATATATATATATATATATATATATATATATATATATATATATATATATACACACACACAGACACTCAGGAGGTCAGTTGAATCTGCTACCTTGATTTCAAACTTACGGTATCCATCAATTTTTATCAAATGACCAACTAACGCTTGTTTATTTTTTTTTTTAAACTAAAGAAGACTACATTATTATTTTAAAAAAATAAATAAACAAATGCACAATGTTGGACGTAATAGAAAAGGAGGAGGAAAATGTGACGAAGGAAGAAGAAGAAGAAAAAAGGGGAAGAGAAGAAAAGCAAGTGTATTGTAAATGTATTGGTGGTGGGGTTCAATTACTTTTTTTTTTATCCACCCTCATATGCACTTAAGAAAAATTTTCTGATATGTAAACAAGGACTTAAGACTTGAGATTTCTGGTTTAAAAGGTTCTTTGGATCCGGAAATGTCATAATCGCTAATTTTTCCTATTGGCAGAGGTTGCAACTATTATTGTGATTCTTGTAAGGCTTTGACTTTTTTTTAATTTTCCACCTTATAAATGAACCACTGCTGTTTTTTCTTTTAAATTCTATACATGCTTAGCTAGTTTGGTAGAGTATCTAAGATTTAAAAAAATAAAAATGTGTTAGGTGGTCATTTGATAAAAAAATCTGTAAGTTTAAAACCAAGGTAGTGGATTCAACTGACCTAGTGATTTTTAAAGTCAAAAGCTCTACATGTTATTTTTACTTTTGTTTTTTCACACATGCATTCAGCACTTTTTAATACTACTGTTTCCTGGTCTGATTCAACTCTGACCATTAACCTTTTATGAATTATATATTTCTCCCCCACCGACTGACTGGTAGCACAATTGTGTTTCATTAATATAAATTTTAGCTTTTTTTTATACATGGAGCATTCAGTGTGTGATTATATATCTAATGAAGCATGTATATAACTGTTGAAATAAATTTATAACTTATGATGACAAATTAAGTCTTTTATTTATTTATTTATTTATATTGCTCTGTTTATATATTGAGCTCTCATCATGGAGCTAACTTTTTTATATTTTTATATTAAAAAGAGCTCACTGCAATAATCCCTACCACCTACAGTTTAATATATATAATTCTAAGTTATGCTATATTTTTGACTAAAAGTGCTCAGTACCAAGGATAGAGCATGTATAAATATAAAAGTGGACACTAATGTCAACACCGAGTGGCGACAGTCTATTTCATGTTTGAACGCAATCTTCAGGCAACCTGAGTTGGTTGGTTTCTCGACTTTATACATGTATTTTGTTTCTAATCAGTTCACCCCAAACAAGGTGATCACATCACTTAGATGCAAGGGTTTACTGGAAGTGAAATAGAATGAAGACTTCAGAAAGAACCAGAAATCCAATCCTCAAGAGAAAACAAGAGATAAACTTCTATTTCTATTCAAAAGAACTGGGAGGTGTGTTAACCGGATGATAGGCTAACCATCTTGGTCAACGGGGCCTTATGGATAGCAAGGTCAGGTATTTCCAGTTTCTTGTATTATCCTAATGGTTACTGGGTAGGTGGAAATAGCTGTACTGAGTAAAAATAATTGTAATCAATTTTAAATAATGATTCATGCATTGCTAGACACATGTACTTGAGGCAATTCAACACAAGTAATTTAATGTGATACCCTTTACAACATCAATATACTTTATAAAAGGGACCTTCCTTTGACTCTACTACAAAGAATATACTCCCCCATCAAAGCCACAGGCCCACCTGCTCCCTGATTCTAACCTAGCATAGTTTAGCATAAATTCAAATCATAGAAAGTAGATTGTATTGTAACAATCTTCCAAGTAATGAGGACCTATCTGGCTGCCTAAAAAAATAAAAATTCAAAATCGGGTTTTACTGGAGCTTTCACATTGACCCCTGTCAAAATGAGAAATATGAAATTATTTCTGCCAGCAGGTAGACAACAGTTTAAAATGTTAGGTTATTAAAATGTGTTCCAATGCACACTTATCTCTCTTTCTCTCATATATATATAAGAGTGGCTCCAATCTATTTCATGCTTGGACACATGTTAAAGCAATGTGTGTTAGATTGGCCAGCTTATATAAATAGTCCAATAGGGCATTATGGGTAGCAAGATCAGTTATTTCCTGTTTATTGTGTTATCCTAGTGGTTATTGGGTAGGTGACATTCAGGCCAGAAAATGTTAATACTGTTTATTATAAACAGAGCATTTAATTAAATATTTCTATCTATAAAAATAACGTATAAACAGAAAATATATATCTATCCAAGCATTGGTCTAACTCTAGTTTTGCTTAATATTTTTCTTTTGAGTATTTATATATATATATATATATATATATATATATATATATATACACACACACACATATACACGTGTATTTATGTATATAAATATATATGTACACATGTGAGATTATATATAATTTATGCCTGCATATTATTATACAAATATGTATATGTATGCCAATATATATTAAAGTGGTCAGGAAATAAGGTTTTAATGGGCTTTTCATTAGTCCTTGATGGTTGGATCATATAAGATGCAGCATAAGATATTTATGTCAAGAGGAATTAGAGGACATATATATTAAGTCCTTAGAAGTGGCAATTAATTACTCATGGAGGGAATACACATTGAGATAATAAATTTCTTTAATCAAGGATTTGACAATCGCTCAGATTCATTAAAACGTATGCCTTGATCTACATCAGACGCATTTAGAATGCAGGAAAACGTACATATACTATTGTTATATATGTAAATTAATTCACATGTTTTAATTCATATATATATATATATATATATATATATACATATTCACACACATATATCCAACTCCCAACACATAAACATATCTGAATGTACCAAAGTCTCTTGTTTGGTTAGATATAATCTAACCTTAAATTTTATATACAACTGGGAAAATAAGTATTCTTTTTTTTCTTTTTGAAATACATGTCCCAACAGGATGTCAGTGATCTTGGTTTGCCACAGATGCTGTTTGTTTATTATCTGGGAATTGTCATGCATTCTTGGGAAAGCTAGTGGAGTGGTTTCCTGTTTTAAATTCCAATTTGCCCTTCTCCTAGACTTGTTGCTGCCCAAGGTTAAAGAGCCCAGTGTGCCCTAATATCTAACCCATTGCTAGGAGAAGAAGATATAAATTCCTGTCTTTCCCAATAATATGTGTGAAAATTAATGCAGCAGACTGAACTTCTTCCCATGTCTTGCCCACACATCCTATGTGGGATTTATCGTATATGCTTGTGTATAAGCCAACTTTATGTATTGTGCAACACATGAAATTTTTAGCATGCACACTCCAGACAAAATTTACTTGTGTATAATGCAACCGGTCACCAAAAATGCTTATTTTTAAACTTTTCAAAAAAATAACCTGTGTATAGCATGCCCCTACCCTCACTATTTTCTGGGGTAAAAAAATGATCATAAAAACTCGCACTATACGAGAGTATACATGGTACCAAGAATTCCCGGAAAAAAATGTTTTCCGTTAAATTGCAAAAAACTATGTTATTATATTATTTACCTACATGTATAATAAGTATTTACCTCAAAATTAGACCTCATATTGATTTCATCTTTACAAATATTTAAAGAAAAATATGGCAAAAAATTCAACAAATAGAATAATATAAAATTACAAAAGATCTGTTTCAAAGAGAGGAAGCAAAAAAGTATTCAATACCCATTCATAAAAGCAGTAAACTAATAATAAAGGAGAAGGTAAGTTTCTATCTATCTGGTTCTAAACAGATATAGGTTATTATTCTAGAATGTTCTAAGTAGCATCTTTGGTCCCTTGAAGGAGATACCACACAGGTTCAGCTTGGATGGTGTGGCTCAGCAAACAGTGCAGACATGGCTTTGTGAACAACTGAGAAACCTTTTCTGAAAGGAGGAAAAAAACTTGTTGAACAATACCAGAAGTGCATCACCAAGCAAGGG
Source organism: Acanthosepion esculentum (assembly GCA_964036315.1). Taxonomy (NCBI): domain Eukaryota; kingdom Metazoa; phylum Mollusca; class Cephalopoda; order Sepiida; family Sepiidae; genus Acanthosepion; species Acanthosepion esculentum. The sequence goes on along the minus strand of OZ038479.1, from coordinate 80,862,847 downwards.
GACTTAAAAAAACCAAAAAAACCAAAATGACATATGCATTTGTTCTTCATCAGTGGAAATGAAGGTGTTGGAAGGAAATTGACTTTTCTTTTTTATTTACCCTCATATCTATATCTATCTATATATATATATATATATATGAGAGAAGGAAGAATATATTTATATTCAAATAAAACATTCCATATTCTGATTATAATCTTTGAAAGTGCATTGAAAGGAATAGACTGATAGCAATATGTTACAAAAAAACTATATCATTACACATGCACACACATATATATATATATATGCAAATATGTCTGTACATGTATATATTTCAAAAATATTTAATATAAGAAAGGTGCCTTGCTAAAACTTAAATCAAAAGAAGAGAAAGTAAAAGGAAAAACCTATTTTATCTTGGTTTTAATTTGTTCAAATTTTTTGCCTTCTTTTTACTTACATCTAATTTTTTTTTTTACAGGTGAATGTTTAAATTGGTTGAAGCAGTTGCCTGTAGGAGCAGATACCCACTGAAAATACAAGGCTGTCAAACACTCATAACGACAAGTCCGTAAAAACACCTGTCCAGGAAGCGCTACCCATTTTCATTCCTTTTTATTAATTGATTTCTTTTCCAAATCTCAGATTCATTTACCTTGAGCATTGATTCCATGAAGAAAGTACTAGATATATACCAAAACAGAAGCATAGGCACTACATATATATGTGTGGGCACACACGTAAATTACACATACATATGTGTGTGTTTGTTTGTGCATGAGCAAATCAATAAAATCTGTGTATCTGCACAAACATGCATGGAGGTATATATATATATATATATATATATATATATAGATTTAAGGTATGCCATATTTATGGGTTAAAGTGGTCAATGTCAGGGTTAGAGCATATGTAAATATAAAAGTGGAAATTGAGGTCAACACCCAGCAGCAACTCTCTCTTTCATCCTGAAAAATTTCATGCTTTTTAAAGCATGAAACAGACTGTAGCCACTGAGTGTTGACCTCATGTCCACTGATTATATATATATATATATATATATATATATATATATATATATATATATATATATATATTATATAAACTCACGCACACACACACACACGTGAGTAAATAGATGTCAAGATAGTAAATTGCTGAATGATATGTTTCATTGCAACAAGGAACTTCTTCAAAGTTTAGCCTTTTCTGACTAAACCAAACTTACATGAAAAGAACCAAAAAAGCAAACAAAGGAAAGGAAAGAAAAGTTACATTTTACATTTGGTTACTTTTTACATCAAAACATTTTGATTTAAATTTTCATGTCAAATGTATGAGAGATTTTAATTCAAATCTCAACTCTCTTTATCTTGAGCATTTCCACATCAACTGTAACCAGTTAGCTGTATTTTTCCTCACTTTTCTTTCATTCTTTTTACATATAAGTTTCATTCCATGAAGAAAGCTTTTATAATATTTTTCCTTCTTAGAATGAAACATCTCACTACACATTTTTCTGTCTTGTAATTTATTTACTCACTGTTATTCTGATATATATATTTTTATATCATAATTATATATATATATATATATATATAAAAAATATATATATATATATATATATATATATATATATATATATGGAAAATAAATAAACCTTGAATACAAGCCATAAAAACCAGTTTATTGTATAATTTACCTGAAAATTACACCATATCAACATTTCATCCTTACGTTTTTACGGCATGTACTGAATACTTATTTTATGCCATTGTGTGTGTATATATACATATTATATATACTCTCTATGAAAATGTATACAGATTATAAGTATTGATTTTCACTGAAAAATGCCCTTCAAAATGAATAGATTTTTTGTTTGAATCATTCAAACTTTTAAAACAAGTAATAATGTATACACAATAACATTAACCAAGAAATTAAAAATGATTTGAGAATACACAGATTTTTAAGTAAAAATGTGTGTGGTACTTCCAAAAATATATACTCACTTTAGTATAAATGCTGTTTATTTTCTTGAATCCAATTTATATTATTAACTAAAGATAAATATTAAAAGAAAAATCAAATATGAAAGCACTGCATGTTTTATATCTGACGAAGGTGGCATGCATTTTTGAAGGGTAGCAAATATGTCCACACACATTATTATAATATATTGTATATAACATTTACCTATTCATGAAATGGGAAAATGAAAATGTGTCTTCTTTCTTTGATAAAGAAAAATACCTAATAAACCTGAACTGTAAAAAGCTTTCTGAGATTATGATTTTCAGATAATCTATTTAATGTAGAATTGTCAGTCTTTAAAGGAAGTAAGTAATTAGACTGTAATTTAATCATAAATGAATTCCAATTTTAATCTACGAAATCTTAGCGAATCATCAGATGAATGCAGTCAGACAAGATGGTTTCATATTATAATTTTATTTTTGATAATAAAACCAACAGAATTTATGGTTACCAAATGTCCTCCTTGTTGATAGCATCATAATGTTTTGATTATTGCTGTTATCACAATGTCTGTCAATCTGGGTAATCTTCAGAAAATTCTGAATTGTATTCATGATTTAATCTCTGGGGGTAAGTTGTTCTTGTTCTGCTTAGCATGCTGAGGGATATTTTATCTTGTTCTTTTTTCATCCTTTTTGTTTGATTTTTAATATTGCTCAGTTATTACTCACCCTGTTTTTAATGAGTCTTCACTACCTGGCCCAGGGATTGAACTCACAAAATTTATAAAACCAACCTTTTAATACTAAACATAGGACTTGGAGCATTAAACTTAATGTTCTTATTACCGATCTGCTGCTGATGCATCAATCGATTAAAGTGATACTTCATGAATTTGATAGAATAAGTAATAGTGAGTTCAATCCTCGGTAGAGGCAGAGAAAACAGGATGAGTAATAACTGAGCAGTACTTAAAAAAGAAAAGAAAAAAAAAGATGTATCCCTAAACATGTACAGGAGAATGAAAACAATATATCCTGTAGGCTAAATAAAAGAATGCCTGAAACATGATAATAACTTCAAAGATAAGGACATTAGTCTGAATGGAAATAATATAAATAATGATAGCTTCTCATCCCAGAAGTTCAAGCAGAGGAGTTATCATTATGAATATATTACTTTCTATTTGCACTAGCATGCTCACGTTGGCCACTTTCCATTCTGGCTTTCTTCAGGTGTCTATCATATTTTGTAATCTTCTGAAATCTGAAATGAAATCCTTTATTCAATCCACAGAGTAGATAGTTCCATGCTTCAGGAATGTCTCATAAAAGTTAATTCTTCCAGATACAACATATCCATTAAGCATGAAAAGCTGAATGGGAACAATCCACCCCCATGAATAATGGGTTTGATTAAGAATTCTGAGAAGGCTACTGAATATCATGACAGATACCTGAAGAAGGTTGAAGGGTACAGTGGTTGAAATCTTCTCAGTATGACAAGCATGCCAATTCAAGTAGAAACGTGTATCATAACCAACAGAGTTAAGAAACAATCAGTTTTAAGTAACCAAACAGAAAGATTATGGAAGAGGAAGAGAAAGTTCTTCCATCAAAATTTTCAATTCCTTTATGATAATTATTGAAAAATGAGTTGTGAAACAATCCTGTGTAAGCTATCAGACATTATCCACATTTACTTTTTCAGAGTTAAAGTTTCTGAAATGAATATCAACATTTTACTGCAAAATTTACTGCAAGTTTTACACAGGAACAAGTGAATCTGATTATAACATTGATTTATCCAAAACGAGTTTTCTCAGCTTTGTTTTTATCACAGCCTTCCTCTGGAGCCTGTCACATTCAGTAACCTTCCAGGAATGTTGAACAGAAATTTCGATTTGGTCCACTGGGGTTTGTTTTTATCATTCCTCTACCAGTCATGTGTTGTACAGTTCTTTGAGATTTTCAAAACTTTCAACCATTATTCCGTCTGTATTATGAAAATGTGCTTCTCCACTGAGCTCATGTTTACTTTTGTGCTGCTTATACCAGAAATTGAACTTGTGACTTCCAGGGAACCAGATTGGGATTTATCAGTGTTTTTATCTACTCAGTCTTCTCTTGGGTGATTTTTTTCTTTTCATTCTTGAACTTAATGTTTATTCTTTACTAAATAAGGACAAATCTTTGAGTAGTATGTATCAGGTAATCCTAAGTAATTTCCTTTTTTTCTGAGAACTATTCATCACAGAGAAATTATTTATTAACTTAACGTAACAGATTCTTCTTCGGTATATCAGTAAATAAATACCAGACCAATCTGACATTTTTAGAATTCTCAAAGACTAAAATTCAGTCCATTATAAACATACAGAGATATTTTGCTTTCACTTGATTGAATATTTCATCTCATATTGTGATAGATAGCAACTCATAAAGAATATAAATAAAGTGTAAGTAATTGGATCCTGTTAAAGTCTCATTGGTTTACTCTTGCCATTATGGTTCAATTTTATGAATATTTATATAAATTATGGAATTTAGAGAAATCTTGAAAAGAGTATATATTTTTAAATAACATATTAAAGGAAAATACTTCATAAATTCCATCATTGGTAAGAGAAAGTCACTTAGAGCATAAACAATAACACAGAAATTTGTTTTTTTTAAAATTCCATTTGATATACAACTAAGAAAACATCTTAGACATCTCCATCTGGACTTTAATTTACAAGTTGCATTCTCAAAGCAAAAGCTTTATTATAATGGGCAATTTCTTCATAAACTATGCCATCCATCACTAAATATGTGAATAATAAAATTTGTAATTGCATAGTTATTAGGTTGGTGCAAAACTAATGTCGTTTTCTCACATGAAGTTGAACGTCAAAAAACGATATTATTTTTGCACCAACCTAATATCTTCTTAAGCTTTTAATTTTCAGTGATTTCTATTCTTTGCCCAATTAAGAATTATTATTGGCATGAGAATAATAGTTATAAAATCTATCTCTTGTGTTTTTAATGTTCTTTTTGTATTAAGTCGCAATGAAGAAAACTAATAAGTAACAAAGAATTTTTGTCGGTGTTGATTGTACTTACCAAACAAATATTAATTATTTTTTCATAACAAAAAAAAAAATAAAAAAATATCATCCCAAAAAAGAAAAGAGAAAAATTAGACCCTTTTTAAATCTTTTCTGATTCACCTCAAAACTTATTCCATTGTACAATTGATGTTTTAAGTGACTTAATGTGACAAAGTTTACAAAAAGCTCGGCTATTTCATTTTTTTCTACGCTTTTAATAAGACAATATACAAGAGGTTGCTGAAAAGTTCATGGTTTATCTCAATTCCCAAAATCTGACCTAATGATCAAACATAATTATTTTTTTTTTTGAGAAAGTTTATTTTGTGAGGCCAAGAATCATTTCCTGAAAACTTAGAAAATACCCACTGAATTATGCAGGCAGAAACTCCTGAACATGATAATACCTCTTTATTCTTTGTGAAATAATTTATACATGGAAACCTGAAAATGCAGTATTTTGTTTGCAGCAATCTCATAATTAACAAATCCATATTAATGAACTATATATATATATATATATATATATATATATATATATATATATATATATATGTTTCAACTCCTATAAAAAGAAAAGGAAATGAATGAAATCAATATAAAAAAAAATGCTAACTATTATGAGAAAAATTAACTAAGATAATTTGGTACTGTATAGAAAATTTGGTTTAAAAACCCTAAAAACTTTGTCTCTTGCAGGTAAGCTCCTTCAAAAGAACAAAAAAATAAGAAAGTTGATTGATTCAGCAAAGTTTTTTTTTCCAGATTTAAAGATACATGTGAATAAAATATAAAAAGGAAACAGAAAGCTTTGTGATTGCATCATAAATATGGCTGTAAATGAGTGTAAAGAAAAAAAAGGTTCAGGCAATTCATTCGTTATTAGAATAAAAAAAAAAGAAAAACAATTTGAAAAGCTTTACTTTATTTTTTAGCTTTTACCTCACCTAATTTTTCTAATGTCAATTTCCAAATTTCTAAACATTATATATAAGGTTTGTGATCATTTAAAGAAACATTTTCTTTAAGTTTTTTGTCCTTGTCATTATTGAAAACTGGCCATCCATATAATGAAGTTTCATTTTTATATTCCATATGATTTCTACAGAGCACTGAGGAAATAACTCCCAGAAATACCTCTCACATAATGATAAGGCATAATGGCCTCTTCATCTAGCTAATATCTTACCATCAAGTAGGTGGTACTTCTGGAACGTATATGCTGTAGGTATTTCTGCTGCACTCTGTATTTTCATCAGTAAATCAATCCAAAATGACTGACATCAACTGAACAGATTAAAATATGATGGCTGCTTGATAATCTTTAAAAGCACAATTAAAAAAAATGAAGCTGACATGAGAAAGAGGCTAAAACAAATGTTTTAAGACATGTTTTTAAACTAGTGGTATTTCCACAAAAATTGCCTAAACTTTTTTTCTATTTACCCTTGAATGTTATCAATGTTCGGAAAGTTGAAACTATGAATGTTATTCTTCCTTGATAATGTTATAAATGCAATTTTTTTTTTCTTTGAAAATAAAAAATATAGAACTTTTTATTTTGGATTAAAAAAGTCATTTTACTTTCATGTCCTTTCTTAATTTTTTTTTTTTTTTACTAAAGTTTACCCAATACATGGCTCAAACGCCACTCAAGGTAGAGGGTTACTAATAACAGATAAAGTATTCTACATCTTAAACTACAAAAAAAACCTGTTCTGATAATCACTTCTTACAGTCAATGATAGAATCATTTTTATGACTTTTCATGCATCACTTCTGTATGATTAAACTATTTAATTTATGATTTAAATCTTTTATTTTTTGAATTGGACAGTCTTGTAGTGTAAATGATCTACAAAGTATGTAAATAATGAAAAATAAGAATCAAAATAACTGTTTGGAAACTTTAAAAACTTCATTTTTATTTTTAATGAATCTGTTTTTTAATGTTTTGTGTTTTGAAGTAAACCTGAAAACCAATCCAAATATTTTTTTTTAATTTATACTAGTTCAATCAGTCAACTAAAAATTAACTATTTTTCAAAAATTTATATTATTTATACTTTATGAAAGGCCATGAATGGAGGCCTTTAAATTTAATGTCAAATCACTTTCTGTTTATTGAAATTATGTTCTCATTATTTACAAACAAATAAAGAGAGACAACTCTGTAATTAGCAACACTCCAACTATATTTAAAATTATATTAACTTATACTACTTATTCCTAATTTGCAAAAGTCAACTGTTAAATTCAATTTGAATATATATATACTTGCAATTTAGACAAATTGTTTTTTGTAACCATGTGTAAAAACTTCTATGATGGAAGCAGAAAACTAAATGTTTGCATAAAATAACAATACTCATTATTTTATATATATATATATATATATATATATATATAAAATGCATGTGAATACTTTTGATTCAAGACCAACAAAATACATTGACGCAGTACATAAATAACCTGACTTGTGAATATGTGATATGTAAAGATAAAAACGACATAATACAAATAACGTACTAGATAACTATAGTTATTATCAACAAAAATCGTCTTTGATAATGGCTTATGAAAGCTGAAAACATTTAGAAATCAGAATTTATACCTGAAACCATGAAAATAGTTCGAAACATAAAAAATAAACAAAAATAATCCTTAAAGAAGTATTTTTGATCTTTCAACAATCCTTGCATAAATTAAAAAATTGTTTCCCAAATACACATTCTCACTCTCTCACATTATATATATATATATATATATATATATATATATATATTAGTACACAAAAAAATCCCAAATTACCTCATATGAAGTAATTTTGGATTTTATTGTGTACTAATTATTTGTTTTGTAATAATAAATACATTGAGCTCTTTTTGTGGATCCGTTTTAATGTTTTATATTACTAGGATCCACTTGGATCATATACCAACAGATTTATTACCTTTACTATATATATATATATATATGTATATATATATGCCGATTTGTTTATAAATGCATATTATTGTTATAAAAATATGTAATAAAAATATTTTTATTTATCATTATTTCATGATTTTATCCAGCAATTAATAATCTTTTTCCATTTTTTATACTTTCAATCCTGATATGATTTTCTTTCCAACTTTTTAAAAGACAAACATACAAAAATATCATTATTAGTGGGGTGAGTACAAGCAAAACACCCACATTATTAAGTTGCAAATCGGAGTAGAAACTGCTTTATTCTTCAAGTTGAAACATTTAAATGCTATTAACAAATATTTTTGTTCTTGCTATAATGTGCAGTTTTTATTGTGTTACAATAACAAAGAAACATAGTCAGAAATCGGATCATTCTAATGTAGAATACAATCAAATAATCTAAATACCTTGTTGTCTCAACTCTTACATTTTGTATTTTATTAATGCTTATGTGAACAGATCACATGCAATAAAGATTATTTTTGAACAGTCAGACTTCCTAAGTTTTTTCTTGAACTAATCAACAAACAAACCTAAATATATTTTTTTAAAAAAAATACAATAAGTCATAATACCTTAGCTCAAGACATTTTTTTTTTACAGTGATGTTCACCCTGTACAAGGCGCGAGAGCCAATCGAAGTAGAGGGTTACAGAATAAGAGGCACTGTTTATGCAGATATGTGGGGAAGATAATGATTAACCCAAGATTTGAACAGGTTAAAATTATAGTGATCGGGAAAGCATCCTCTTGGGAGTTGGTTCCACAAGGCAGCAGTTTGTGAGAAGAAGCTGAGTGGCTGATTCTTACACTGGAGACATTCCCATCATGAGAAGCTGAAGGCTGACAGTCAAATGGCTACCACTTTACAATTAGAATCACTACACTTCACTGGTTTGCAGGGGCAGATCTGGAGGGGAGGGTTGCATAGAGGATGCAATGCAACCCCACCCCAACCCCACCCCATTTGCTGAGAATTTTTTAAATGATAATCAAAATAAATTTTTTTAAATGATAATCAAAATAAAATTTTTTAAATGATAATCAAAATAAAATTTTTTAAAAATTTGAAAATGATTAGCTATAATGAAAAGTATTTTTATTGTAATATATTATAATCTCCCTTTGAATCTAAAAGTTTGAATTTACAATTTTACATATCAAATAAATAAAATAAATCCAAATTTAAATTTGATAAAGTGAAATTGGTTAGATTAAGATCTGTTTTCCTACTTCCATACTCGATCTATATATATATATATATATATATATATATATATATATATATATATATAGTTTACGAAAAACTAGGTAATCTGTATGGGTAGACCCAAGGAGGATAAAATCCAGAGAGCTCAATGTAAACCAGAGCTAATAATTTAAATAAAAACAGACCACTTTAAGGTTCCATATAATAAATTATTTCACCACAGCCCTTTTAAAGGACAGTGGATCATCAGATTTTATTTCCAAAGGTTGAAACGAAAAATGAAAAGCTTTAAATGAAATAATTTATTATATGGAACCTTAAAGTAGTCTGTTTTTATTTAAATATATATATATATATATATATATATATATATATATATATATTTTTGTCATCCACAGACAGACTGTTTCGCTGTTTCACAGCTCATCAGTGTGGCTAGACGGTTGCCTCTAGCTAGGATCGAAACCCGACTGAATTTGCATCAGTCCGAACTTCTCCCACTAAGCCATCAGCTTATGGTACGGGATGAAGGTGAATTTTAGCGTGTTTATTTTTAGATTCGGATAAACACACAGTGACTGAGAGTGACTCAATTCTGTCGAAGAGTATGTATATATATGAAAACTCTCTACTCATTTTTATCAGCTAATATATATGATCACAGAATTTAAAATTTTGTATTGAGATTTTTACTGAGGAACGCCCCACCTCTAACTGAAAATGCTGGATCCACTCCTGGGTTTGAATTCATAGTTTTTCATCTCTTTTCAAAGGCTAGAGAACCCACTCTGCCTTGTGTTTTACCGGATAGTTGTGGCTAAAAAGATGGATTCATACCTTTTCCAAGTAGTTTCAAGATAACAATAAGTAATGATTTGCCCAGTCTAACAAAATCCAGTCTAGTTCCATTACTGTTATCCATGTATTAAACTTTGCATTTTCATCAGAGATATTTACAATATTAAATATGAGTAAACATTTAAAATAAATTTATACAAAATTATATTAATTTAATACATGACTGAAAAAAAAGAGTTTATTGCATTATTTACCTATGTGTATATAATAAGTACTAACCTCAAACACGAATCACATATAGATTTAATCTTTACAATATTAAATATGAGTAAGCATTTTAAATAAATTTATACAAAATTATAAAAGATATTTTTTAAAAAAAAGTCAAGTAAAAAGTATTCAGCACCAGTTCATAAAAGTAGTAAACTAATACAGCTGGATAATGTACATTTCTAGTTAGTTGACCGTAAACAGTTATAAGCAGTAAATAACATAGTTAACATTTTTGACTTGATAGTAAGGTATATCACTTGGCAGCTGTCATAACACTAGCATCTCCAAGAACAATAATATAAAGAGAACAGAACAGACATAACCTTAATGTGGCTCACCTATTTAACAGCAGCAACAAAAACAATAGGAAGCTGATGGAAACGATGATATAATCAACCTATTATAACATTTCACACTACAAAACATAAATGGAAGGAAAGTTTCATCAGTATTATAAAGAGCTATAATATCTAGTTGTCTTAATTTCCCGAAAAAAAAACAAAAAAACTTTCAACCAACAACCATACTAACTGTTCAGTCAATGAATGTACAATGTTTCCCATATGGAATTACATTCTACTTTCATCACTAAAATCTGTTATACTACTTGTATATCTTCCTAAATATATTAACATAAAGTTAAATAAAAAAAAAATATTAAAAAAAACTACAAATTTATAAACATATTAATATAAAAAAAATTTTGCCTATCAAAAGTTCTTGGAGTCCATCAGTGGAATCCACAATATCTCTGATGAAAATGCAAAATTTAATACATGGATAACAGTAATGGAACTTGACTGGATTTTGTTAGACTGGGCAAATCATTACATATTGTTATCTTTAAACTACTTTTCTCATCTTTGTTTTATTTTATCATGTTTTGGCTGTGTACCCTTTGATCTTTCTTGGGTGTCTTTTGTGTTCTTTAAAGTTGATGTCCTGTTCAGTTTTTGTATCCTCATGTTATATGGTCATCTCTTGTTTATGCCCACCTTAATACTTTTCCCTTCAGCTTTGCATTTGCTCTCATGTTCATATAGACATGGGCTACTATATGGATACGTACTGCCATCTCCATGTGGGTCACCAGTTCACTGCTTGCTTTTTCTTGCTTTGCTGTAGCCACAGAAGACACAGCAAATATAAGTGTGATTATTACTACTGGTGGATTTATTTTTATTTTATTTACAAAATGAAACATAACGTCAGGTGATGATGAAATTAAAAAAAAAAAGAACTAAAGATATCTTTTCAGTTCAATATGTTTTTAATATTTAACTATTACAAGTTTTTTTTTATTTAAATGCCATATGTCTGCAGTGATCATGGCTCTCCACAGTATTCCTTTTCTTTAACGTTTGTAGACTGTAAATACCCATGTTTATTCTTTGCAAAGATAATGGTATGGTTTACCATGGCCTTCTCCACAGATTTCAATTCATATCTGTTCTTCTCTGAGAGAATTTCACATGTCTACAGAACCCAGTCTGACCTGCTATTTTTGTTTTGTGTGTGTGTGTGTGTGTGTGTGTGTGTGTGTGTGTGTGTGTCTGTGTGTCTCTGTGTGTGTGTGTGTGTGTGTTTGTGCATGGATAGATGAATATTTCATATTTGAAGTAAAAAAAATTATATTTTCCTGTTTTTTTCTTGCAATTATAAAAATAATACATGTTTGTGTCTTTATAGTGATGAAAATAAGTATTTAATACATGACTGAAAAAAAAAGAGTTTATTGAATTATTTACCTATGTGTAAAATTTGTATTGAGATTTTTACTGAGGAACGCCCCACCTCTAACTGAAAATGCTGGATCCACTCCTGGGTTTGAATTCATAGTTTTTCATCTCTTTTCAAAGGCTAGAGAACCCACTCTGCCTTGTGTTTTACCGGATAGTTGTGGCTAAAAAGATGGATTCATACCTTTTCCAAGTAGTTTCAAGATAACAATAAGTAATGATTTGCCCAGTCTAACAAAATCCAGTCTAGTTCCATTACTGTTATCCATGTATTAAACTTTGCATTTTCATCAGAGATATTTACAATATTAAATATGAGTAAACATTTAAAATAAATTTATACAAAATTATATTAATTTAATACATGACTGAAAAAAAAGAGTTTATTGCATTATTTACCTATGTGTATATAATAAGTACTAACCTCAAACACGAATCACATATAGATTTAATCTTTACAATATTAAATATGAGTAAGCATTTTAAATAAATTTATACAAAATTATAAAAGATATTTTTAAAAAAAAAGTCAAGTAAAAAGTATTCAGCACCAGTTCATAAAAGTAGTAAACTAATACAGCTGGATAATGTACATTTCTAGTTAGTTGACCGTAAACAGTTATAAGCAGTAAATAACATAGTTAACATTTTTGACATGATAGTAAGGTATATCACTTGGCAGCTGTCATAACACTAGCATCCATCATGTCAAAACCTAAGGAACATTATACAAACTTTAGATATATCTTAGTTACTATATCATAACGGTAAAAGTAACAGAGTTATCAGTAATGAACAAAAATCTCATATCTGGTCACCATTAATTTCATAGTTCACAAGAAATATGACTTAATGAATGAAATGTCCCCGTTTTTGTAACCATCGAAAGATTCCCAGTCATTGTGCAAGCAGGATTGATATAATGGTAAAGATGGAGCCAAAGAGCTGGTGTTAGATCCTCAAGGGTCAGGGACAACAGCTATACCTCGTAGTGTCAAGCAACACACTGTACAAGCATGAGTTGCAATCTTGTAAAACATGAAATCACATGTGGAGGCACAACTTAAGTTTGTTAAGAAGCAAGTATGCAAGCCACTGGAATAATACCACTTGGATTGAAGAGGATATAGGTATTTGATTTCAATCTACATCATCAAATTTGAAGGAAGAACAAAGAATTCAAGCCAGAGAGCACCATTCCAATTGTGAAAAATGGAGGAAACAATGAAATAATATGGAACTGTTTTTCATTACAGGACAATCTTATATAACTGAAAAAAGAATGAATAAAGTTATGTACCGAGATATATTGAGTAAAAACCTCCTTATATCAGTCAGGATTTTAAAATGAATATCAGTTAGGTGTTTCAGGACACAGATCCTAAACATACTGTCAATTGTTGAAAATTTTTCTTATATTTTAAATATGAATCCTCTGTATAGTGTAATACTCAGACAAATACTTATATCAGTAGGTAAATAATGCATTAAACTTTTTTTCATAGTGTTTATTAGATACTTATAATTATTATTTAAAAATATGTATTCATCACAACACAGAAATTAGCATGTTTCGAAACCAAAACCTATACCTTAAATTTAACTTAAAATTTAAAGATTATGTTTCATTTTCAAGCAATGTTGAATAACTTTCAAAGTAATATTTTACTCTTTTTATAACCTAAATAGTATTATATAGTTTAAGTTGGTGGAGGAATGAGATTACAAATTGTAAACTCATTCTCCCACCAATTATTTAGCTTATAAAAAAAGCAAATCATTTCTTCAAAAGTTATTCAGCATCACTTGAAAATGAAACAAACTTTAAATTTTAAGTTAAATTTATGATTTAGGCTTTGGCTACAAAAGCTGGTAATTCCTGTGTTGCGTTGAATACATGTTTTTAAATAATAATTATAATATTATGCTCTACTGTGTATTGAGCACTGTTTTAAGAATAAATGCTAAAGAAATCTGGATTATAAATCTGACTGTTCTTTCTTTTTATTTTGGTATGTGTGCATATATATATATATATATATATATATATATATATATATATATATATATATATATATATAAATCATTATATATATGTAATTCAGTGCATAATTTAATCAAAATATATGCAATATTTAATTTTATTTTGCCAAGACACATGTTTTTTACTCATATGCACAACATACACACTTGTGTGTGTATGCATATGTGTGTGTATATGTGTGTGTATATATATATATATATATTATAAATTAATAGATTTAAAATATGGTTTTATCGCTACACAGTGATAACCATGTTTCAGAAATGGAAGCTAAAGCCCTTGAATTTAATTTTGTTATTAAACCAAAGACATTAGTTCCATTTCCTCATGGAAATGGAACTAATGTCTTTGGTTTAATAACAAAATTAAAGACATTAGTTCCATTTCCTCATTAAGCGAATTCGCTTGATGAGGAAATAGAACTAATGTCTTTGGTTTAATAACAAAATTAAATTCAAGGGCTTTAGCTTCCATTTCTGAAACATGGTTATCACTGTGTAGCGGTAAAACCATATTTTAAATCTATTAATTTATAATATTAATGCTCTGTAAATTTAAATTTACATTGAACACTATTGTGTAAAAATAAAAATATCTATAAGAACACCGGATTTTATATCTTACTGTTCTTTCCTTTTTATTTATATATATATATATATATATATATATATATATATATATATATATATATATATATATATATATATACACACATCTATATAATATAAAAAAACATGATTTTGTTTGGTTCCAGAATGTGATAATAAATGTATACAAATGCATTCAAAAAGCTATATTGTCCATAATATGTATCATACTATCATTCAGTTAATATTCATATTAATTTTTATTCTGTTATATCTATTTTAATGTTTACATAATCTAATAGTTATGATTTTGTTGTTATTTAACCTTGCATATCTTTGTTACCTGTTTTCATCAAGCTGAATGAGCATCTTGCTGAGACTAATTACATTATGTTATAAATATATTTTTGTTTTCATACATACATTCTGAAACACCAATGTACAAAATGCTAAAACTAATCTTGTGATGTCACAAAATATTCTTTTATGTTTTATTCATACAAGCAAACTTACATTATACTAAAATTATGTTATTTCTGTCATGAATGCATGAATTTTGTATCTATCTATATCAACAGACAGATATAGATAGACATGTTGGATTGTGTCCGATCAGTGGCGAATAACTGCTTTTATTGATGGCACTTGCTGTTTTTAAAAATGTAACTTTTTTTTTTCCTTCTATGTTTTGTATAAAAGGTTCAATTTTACTATTTCTGGCTTTTGTGTTCACTTGTTATTACAAACCAAGCTAAGCTTATTTTGGGCCTAAGTATAAGTATCAGGCACCCACCGAGGATTTAACTTACTACACAGTAGTAATAGTAAACAGGACTAACTCAGTAATAATTTTCCTTCATACCAAGACATACTTTTAATTATTGAGCAATATTATTTCTAGAAAGGATTAAATTTGATTCAGACTGTGAATCAGCGCAATGAATATTTCAATCAGTTTCAGTCTTCAACAAATACTGACTGGCTTGATTTTGAAATTACTGATTTATTCATTTTCTATAGTTTATTTATCAACCCTTTTGCAAGTTATTTAAAGCCAGAAAATATTTTTAGACTTGTTATATAGGAATAAAATGTTGCTGCCAACACTTGAGTTTGAACATAGATCGCCAGTGAGAAAACACAGGCGATCCCCTTATTGAATTAAGCAGACCACATGACCATAGAGGAAACACATATATGGGAGGTAGCATGTGCCTAATTGATTGTTATTTCTACTCTATCCTCTATTACTATACAGTTCGTGATTCTCTTCTCTATGCTATTCCCTATACTGTTTGGATCACTATTCAGTGATTACTATTTGATTGAGTATTATCGAGCAAGTACTATTAATGCGAGATTATTCAAAAGCATCTGACACCATCACTGTTCAATGGCGTACTATAGTTGTATCTGCAATTACAAAGTCTCTACTACAATGAGCATTACAAAAGTTACAACAAGTATTCGCTGACCTTACAAAAGTGTAAAATGAGTGTTCATTGACAAAAAAGACTAAGAATATTTTTTTTTGAGATAATAATGATTTAGTGATAAACGTCTTACTAATTAACCCATATCTGGAGGGAGAAGTGATGGATTTAAACCTTTCTCAGTGCTATTTGCATGTAAGTGAATATAATGAACCCACTCTCCAACTAACAATTCCAAACAATTATCCATTATATGATCTGCACATCCATGCTTAGAGTACCTAATATTCCCAAACAGTCACCCATCTAGGTACTGATGAGGATCAACATTGCTTAACGTTGGTGATCTTATGGGAACCAATGTTTCAACATGATATGGCCATAAACCTAAGAGTTTGAAATTAGGAATATAAATAATGACTGCTATGACAGGCATATATTAAGAGGAACGCTTTGGTCCTTTTGTTTACATATATGCTACTTATATTGTTAACAGAAAGGTCCAAGTATACTTTTATAACATGTAGACAATGACAATGTTTTAGAGTGAAATCAAAACAAAAAGGAAACTTATAATTAACATTAGAAAGAGGCAGTTGGCATTTCTGGAGCATATGCTCTGAGGAGTTGTGTTCGCTTGTCCCTAGGCCTTGTGAATTTAAATGCCCCACCAGGCTGGCTTCCCACTCCCACCCCTACACCATAGAAACTGTTAGATGTAGACGTCTTTTCTACTCCAATAGCTTCATGTCTCGCACATCTCGCCTATGGAACTCCCTTCCCTATTACTGTTTCCCTGACAAATACAATCTCCAACGGTTTAAGTGTAGCGTCAATCGACATCTCCAGTTGCCTTGATCTATCCACTTCTCTTCTCCACATCCTTTCATTTTTCATTCCTATCTGCTCTCACTCCGGATCTTTTGTGGCCCCCCCTTGCCTTGATCGACCCACTGTCTTTCTCTTTCTCCACATCCCCTCCCTTGCCACTCCTATCTGCTCTTCCTCCAACCCTTCTTTAACCCCTTGTGTGATAGTGGCCTCCGGCCTTGCTTGGGGTGATATGATTAAAAAAAAAAAATAAAATAATCAGGGAAGAGGCCTTACAAAAATTGACACAGACAAGATATATTGAGGGACAGAGGAAAACAGCACATCACTGACCTAATGAGCTTGCATAAATGGTTGGCAGAACTGGGCTTAGGAGAGATCAGCAAACGACAAAATTTATCAAGAGCTACAAAAGACAGGAAATTGTGAAGAGACATGGTAACCAACATCCTGATGGGACATAACACACAGCAGAATAAGAATGATGTAAAACTATAACGTACATATGAAAATAATTACATATAAATAATAAGGCATATTTTGGCAACAATTATTAATTTAAACAGGTTTTACAATTTCAACCAACTAGGTTTGATTCTTTTTTTAGTTTTTTCTTTTTTTAACATTTCACTTCAAGCAAGGCAAGAGTACTGCTAGTACACAAGAGGCTATGGAGAGTGTAAGTAAGTAAAAAAAAAAATTAGGAAAGGATAAAAAGAAGAATGGGGATCAAGGCAATAGAAGATGTCAATTGAAATTACATTTAAATTTTTCAAGATTATAGTTATCAGGGAAGCAAGTAAGAGGAAGGGAGTTCCACTGTTGGGAAGTGCAAGAGAAGAAGCTGTTGGCATAGAAGAAGCGGTTACATTTGTTTTTCTTTTCTTTTCTGTTTTTCTAATTTTCAAATAAATTGTAAATTATGGATAAAATGCTGAAAGCCTATGTTCCTGTTTGAGTAATTATGACTGTACTTTTAATTATCAAATCACGAACAACCAAAATAAAATTATTAACTTTAGACAAATATTAGTGGTTAATACCAAAATACTATACAACACTCACTGCAAGGGAAGATTCCAAATACTCAGAACTTTTATTATGCAAAACAAACAACTGGCATTATATATCTTTCACCCCAGAGGGTGGCATTTTAAAATTGTTAAGCTTTTATATTTTTATATCAGAAGTAAAAATTAATTTAAAGACATCTTATTAAATTCACTTGATATGGTCTATTTATAAACATTTTTTTTTTACTGGATTTTTCAATTTTTGATTAAGTTGCTGAAACATCCAGATCAAAATTATGAATAAGCTGTCCCACATTAATGTTTTTTCTGAGTACTTTCAGCCATCTTAGTGATTATCAGAACTGAATGTTTTGTTAGCAACATTCTGGCCTTTTTTTAATATTACAGACAATAATGGGCATGTCTCCATTCACATGAATACAGTAGTAAATACTGTATGTTGGTCTGCAGTTGGAGATTCATTGTGGAATTCACTTGACTCACTTCTAGCAGTTGACTACTTCTTCTATGTGTCGCTGATGAATCTTATATGTGCTGTTCATGTCCTAAGTATTATCATTCATTATCAACTTTGTGTGATTATTCTATTCAGTAACCTTCCCTAGGTTACGACATTTTGGTGATGAAGATGAGATAAATTTACAACAATTTCAAATTTAAATATCTATATATCACATTTGTGGACACTTTCACAGGGCACTAGGAATGAGTATATAAATGAGTATATAAATATTATATATGTTGTCTCCTGTGGTATGATATTTTATTTAATGTTTCTTTTATGTAATAATAGGACCAGATGCTCTCATAAGTTAACTTGTCACTTATCAAAACTTATTCATGGCCAGATCAATCATCATATCCCAATCAAAATATGACTATTAATATAAGACAAATATTAGTAGCTCATACTAAAATACTATAGGCACTCACTGCAAGGAAAGACTCAAAATAATCAAAGTTATTGTAGTAAAAAAGAAATGACCAGCATTAAATAAAATAACTTTCACATATAAAATATTTGGTAGATTCATTTTATGATACAGTAAGGGTTGGTGGAGTCATGGATAGTGGCTCAGATTGGGGAATTGGAGAGCCGATTTCGAATTCCACTCTAATACATTACATTCACTTACGTGCTAATACCCTTGGGAAAGGTATGAATCCTATCCTTCTCCCACTAGCTATGGGTAAATAACAGGACAGACTGGGTTCTATAGCCTTGAATGACAATTGGTCTACCACAGAAAAAAATGTAAACCTACTGCTGGCAAAAATCTGCCTTGTCAGTCATGTATCGAAAAATACATGATCACCTAAGTGTCTATTACTCATGGCACATAACTGAATGAAGGCTCTGTGAGGCATTTCTGCACTTGATACCACTTATATATATATATATATGAATTTGAATTGTAGCATTTCAAAACAAATGCCAAGATATTGCCCACAAAATCTTGTCTACCACACTGATAACATTCCGTTCTTGATAATGGAGACAATCACAATTACTGGAACTGGAAAACAGATTAATTTAATTTATCCAAAATTATCATTTGAATATTCAACTTATTAAAACATTAGAAAAATACAATAAAAATTAAACTGACAGAGCATATATATATATATATATATATATATATATATATATATATATATATATATATAACACTTTAACTTATACATAATTCTGTAAACCACTTAAGTGACTTGGAAAGAATGGGAGATGGAAATGAGATAATAAAAAGGAGTTATTTTTAGTAATTAGTTTTGTAATGTGATTTACCGCCAGCTATGGATTAAAAGACAATGCAGACTGGGGTTCTTTTTTCATTGGGTTATAGCCAATCTAAGAAGGTCAACTCTGAATTCAAGAGAGAAGGCAACATGAAACCACTCCACTGTGTTTACCAGGAATTCATGACAATTCTCAAATAATAATAAAAATCAATGGTGAGTCATGTTTGCCAAATCCTCAAAGGATATGGCATTTAGAAAAGAAATGTAATTTAAGAAATTTTGTTTTAATGCCATGTACCTTCAGAATATAGGCAAACAAGGTTATCCACAGGCATTCATTTCCTTATTATCATTGAATTAACATGCTTTTTTGTGGTGGAATCATTTCCTGTTGGCTTTTTGGAATTTCAAGGTTTTCTGCTCTTAAATTGCCTGCCACACAACAATAGAAATCCCTGTCTACCCTGATACTTAATCCATAGCTGGAAGTAAACAAGACGGATCCATACCTATCCGAACAATATTTTTGTGAAAGTGAAAGTGAAAGTGAAAGTAACACCATAATTCAGCTTCAGATCAACAGCTTCTCGCTCCAAGACTCTACCTATTACAGAATACAAATATCCACATAATACTGAAATATAGTTTTATGCTATCTTATATTAATCAGAAACATGTAAATATAAGCAGTGTGGACATGAAAACTGGATTTTGACAGTCTGTTTCATGTGTTTAAGCATGAACCTGTCCACACTGTTTGTCTGCATATATATGATGCACACACAAATATGGATCAATGTCCATAGCCTGGTACAGTTATTAGCTGAATTCTTATCAGAAATTTTCCCTGTATTAATAGAGATATGCAGGGATAATGATAGATAGATTCATTTTCTATGACTTATCAACTCTTTGCAGGTTATTTAAAGCCAGAAAATATTTTTAGATTGTAAGAATCTTTTTTTAGAGATAATAATGATTGACTGATACACATCTTAATAATTAACCCATAGCTGGGGAGAGAAGTGGTGGATTATACCTTTCCCAAGGATATTTGTGTATAAGTAAATATAATAAACCTAATTGATATTGGTACTCATCTCATCAACTAACATCATCAACTAACAATTCTAAGCCATCCATACATCCAAACTTACATTTAGGTACTGACCAGGCTTTATGATATCTTAACTTCAGTGACCCACAGATCTAAGCTTACAGCACCTGGTGCTCACAAGAGGTCACCCATCCAGGTGCTGATCAGGCTTGATGTTGCTTAACTTCAGTGATTGTATGGGAACTGGTGTTTCAACACTATATGGCCATAAGCTGTGCTGGGGTAAGTGCACTGACAAAGAAAGAGATTAAATTGAAAAATATGTGTTTCTTCATTATTAGGCTAATTAATTAGTTTGACTAATTGGTGCAGTTTGTGTGTGTAAGTGTCAAGTCAGTAGAGGAGGTGTTAATAGTCACTAAACGATATCTTCTTTTTGAATATTTTTCATTTTTTTTTTCCAGCATAATGCATCCTTATGTAAGCATATTTAAAAAAGAATTTAAAAATATCCAAATATTTATTTTAAAAATCCTGTACAAATATCAAGAATTTTTAAAATACAACTAAAAATGCAGATCTCCTGAATGTCTGTGTTAGTCTTTATACAAACATATATAAAATAAACCAATAAACGAAAACATCTACTAACCCTCCTCTCAACCTTTCTGTCTTCCATATTCTGAGTATTCATACCAATTTATGCAGTATAGAATTCTATCACTATCAATAAATTCTCTGTTCCGCGCCATATTCCTCTTTTTTTGAAAAGATTCTAGGATACATGTTCATGGCCTTGGTGTTTATGTATGGGAAAATCTTCCAGTTGCAAAAGAATTGTTTCTTGAGTCCCCAGATGATTCTTTCATGTGCTTCTGGCTTTGTTTATTGCACTTTGTTAGAATCTCTTCTTTCTTTATCACTCTCTCCTCCTCCTCCTCAGGACTGTGATATATGAAACAAAATATTTGACAATACAGAAATGGATCTCTTTCTACATTAATCTGTGAACATTTGTTTGGAGATTTTAATTCTCATCATGTCAAGCATTCTAATATTACTGGTATTCAGATTTTTATTTTTTTTCCATTGCTCAGTCTCCTAGTCAAACAGTGAATTTCCCTACTTGTTTCCCTAATAATTCCGATCAACATCTATTCTTTACTTCATCTGTCTCTTACCTCCTCCCTTAGCTATTGTTGAGCATCACAAATCTGTCCTCTTGGCAATTCAGATCAAGCTATAGTATTTGTTCACATTTCATTTGAGTCACCTATTTTTCAGGAACCTGCTATTCACAAGGAACCTTTCTGTTACCAGTGTAGTGACTGGAATTCATTTTTTGCCTTTCTTCAAAATGCCCCTTGGATTTATATTTTTAACATTCCTATTGTGTCATAGAGCGAGGTTTCTTCTTGAGTCAAAGCTGATATGAGTGCTTTTGTACCTTCTCAGAAACACCAGTTGAAACTATAATCACAGGAATCACTTTTTCCAATTGCACCAGTGTGATAGTTCTGAAAGCAACAGATACCTTCTTGTGCCTGCTAATAATAATTATAAATGCTTCCATGAAGAGGTTCTATCTTTGTTTGCTGATAGAGGCTAAATGGCACCTCATTCTAACAAGTTTGGTTCATGCGACTATAGCTTCCCTGTGCCTTTTCTATTAACATTTCTATGGTAATTGCTCTGATGAGATTTTCTCTTTGGTACCTAGATTTATAATTTAAGTATAGTACTAGATTGGTGGCAAGGTCTCATCATTTTACAGGTGAATCTTAAGTTCTGTTAAAACAGTTTCTTCTCACACACTTCTCCCTTGTGAAACTCTTTCTGCTCCTTGCTTTCCAGTAAACTTTGTTCTTCAAAAATTTAAATGCAATGTCAATCATTTTCTATTTTCTAAATTCTTTTATTATTCTCATCTTCTCTCACATCCCTTGTGTTTTATTGGCTTTATCACCTTGCTTGAGGTGAAATGATGAATATATATATATATATATATATATATAAGTAATGTCTGAATAAAATTTAACCTTTAATTATTAGCCTGCCATTTTCTTATTTCCTAAGATGAAAATCTTAACATTTGAATGTTTCAACAAGACACTTGAAATATGGGTCAGACCATCAAATGAAAAAAAAGATCATCACGTCAGTCCTATCAACTTTGGTAAGCATTTTTTTTATTGTCTCTCATGAGATTAATGAACAAATTTTAAATCTTCAGATTTTTTTTTTAAATAAAGAATGAAAACAAAAAGGCTGATTTATTATACAAACACATGCGACTTAAAATTTTTCGAAAGTAAAGTTTGGAATAGTTACAAAAAGGTTTCCATCAGCTGACCTTAAACTGAGAAAGAAAGAATATTTTCATATGAAAATAATATCACTTCAGTGCTTTTTCCTGTTGAAAAGATGACGTATCACCTGAAACAATAACATTCCCAGATTACTAAAAATGATCTGAAGAAACCTATTTTATCACTGAAGTTAAATTTATTGTAGCAGAAACATCAAATTTGTTCACTGGAAATTAATAAACTATTGCCAAACTTTAACTTGATGTTAATATGGCTATATTGTCTCATTACTCTTCAACTAATTATTTGATAAATTGCAATTTTGGAAATTTTCATAATTTCTTCCAAAGATATGATGATGTAAGATATTGCTTTGTAAAGAGTTATTTTCTATATAATCGATGGACTTCTATTTTATGTATAATATTCTCTTAAGTTTGGCAAAAAGTAAGTGAATAATGTTCCTCTCTGATGGGGACTTTAGAATTTATATTTCAGTTTACCCTAACAAATATGAAAAAGTATTAAATGGTTCTCTTGAGTCATTTTACTGCAATTGGAAAGTCTCTAAAATCAGAAACAGGGTTATGTATTTATTGATGCACAATAACCAAGATGTTTCTGAATGATTGCATGTTTTTTTTTGCACTGAAGTGCATGCACATATGCATGATTGGACACTGTTACCACAGGTGATGAAGAAAGATACTTGGATGTCAACGGCATATGTAAATAGAGCTGGAATACATGGTTACTATAGTTGCATAAAAAATGATTATGTATCATTTCTGGGGTGATGTATAAGGTATTGTTGACTGGGAACTGCTTGATCCAAACTAGTGCACATCATACAGCTGCAAAGTGTGACTGATGCAAACTCTGATATATATCCATAACTAAGCTAGATTCCATATTGCACATATAACCCATAAAATTGGTTTTAACTGAATCAGAAAGGACAGCCCCACCCACTTGACTTGCTCTATTGATTGGCTGCTTTTTGATCACCATCTTTTCCATTCTGCCGAATTTCTTCAATGATCAAGGTTTCTTAATGACATTGTCAAAATGGCATTGAAAACTTTCCTCTGCTCAAAACTGACATCATTCTATTTTGAAATAATGTTTACGTGTTGGTAAAAAGTGATAAGTAATAATTATGTTGACAAATTATTCAGTGTTTATTTTTAAGAAATAATTCTGTTTTGTTGACTGTTCAAAATGTATGAAATTGTATTAAGAAAAAAAACTGCTTCAATTATTTTTCTAAAAATTATTGATACACTGTTTTAGATTAAAAATCATAAAATGATTATTGGAATTTATATGTGAAAATAAGTCCATAAAAAAAAATTGATGAAGATTATTCTACACCAGAATAACCAACAAAATGGTTTCAGCAATGTTGGTTTCTTTTTTTTTTTTTTTTTTTGTGAATGATTCAATAAAAAAGAAAAACCATAAATTCTGACATTGAATACATTGATGGGTTTGAATAACAATTGCTAGAATCATTAAAAAAAAAGAAAAGAAAAGACAATTCAAGAAATTTAGGGCTATCAAATAACAAATATTCAGCTCATGTCGTCCAATGCTCACATTAAATACATAACTCTGTTTCTAGAACAGAGGAGCAAACAGATAGCAATTAAGTTTAGTATAGTCTAACCGAAGACCAAAATGTATGAAATAAGAATAAGAGGATTGTGTTATACCAATATTCCAGTTTGACCTATCTTGAAAAATTCAAAATGCTGTGGTGCAATGGGAAACATGCCCCATGTAGCAGCTTATGGAATGCTTTATAAACTAGTTTATCTGAATTATATAATAATCAGATTTAGTTGAAAATCTATTTAAATTCCAATTTGATAAATCACTTAAAACAAAGTTTAAAATAAATTATATTACTGTTTTCAATCTCAATGAGAAAACTGATTTCACTTTTTAATATAAGCAGAAATCTGAATGTGTATTACAATAACAAAAGATGCTTTCACAAAACAAAAAAAAGGAAAATTTCATTTGAAATAAAGATTAGGGTACACATGTAATATCAAGCTTCCTAAATGGCAGTGAATGCTAAACAATTTCCTCTCAAACAAAGAGGCGACTTGAAGCAACAATGATGTGATTCCACATAAGAATGCTGAAAATGCCATGAATGGAATATGGGAGCAATGAGGAAACTTTAAAGGAAATAGGAATACAAAGGACACTTGTGCTTAGGATCAGAAAGACAGAGTTGACATTTCTAGAAGACATAATGAGTAAAAGGGCTTGGAAAATTTGACACTCACAAAACATACTGAGTGGCAAAGACAAACTAACATACTGAACATAATTGCATAAATTAATGGCAGCAGATGAAATGGGAGGGATGGTAAGGAAACAAATATTAAGGGAAAACAGTGGAGAGCCATTATCCTAAATGGACACAGTACAGATAAAGAAGAAGTGTAATTTTAAAAAAATAAACCAAGCAGAATATTTTGAAAAGACTTTCATTGTTTTCAACATGAAAGAAACTAAGTTTGGCCTTGTGAGTGAGGAAATATTTTCCACCCTGCAACCCCTATTCCACCGACAAAGTGTTGGTCGGCTCTCACTATTCTATCACTATTACTATGGCAAATGTTCAAACAAAGCACATTCCTTTATTCCACCAGCTCAGATTTTCACAGCTAGGATCTACTATCCCATGTTCACAGTGTCAAATTATCCTCATTCCCTTAATATTCCTTTGGTAAGGAGTCAAGTAAGTAGCCTTCTACCTTCAGTGGCTCTTGGGCTTTTAAAAAAAAAAAATTGTGTCATACTCAATTTTGGCATCAGCGGATTATACATATTTTTGTTTACAATGTTTGACCTCAGCATTTTGCAGAGTTGACACGTTTATTGTTCAACTTTCAGTCAGAATCTTGCAGTATTAATCTTAGAAACATTATTTTTTTAAATTTTTGTTACATAACAAAACTGCAATATCTTTCTTCATAGATTCCTAACAGGATAAGAATACTGTTGCCATCATTATTATTATTATTATTGTTCTAAGTATAATTATCCTGATTATCCCAAAGGTTGTCAGGCCACCATTAAAATGGTTAATTTAATTATAAATGTTGATAATCAGAATTATGATTAAATTATTTCATTCTATGAAAATTAATTTTTATTTATTGCTCAAAAGATAGCAAAACAGAAAAGATTGAAAGGATAATAAAAAAAAGAGAGTGTAAACTAGAGGAAGGGAAAGAGAATGCGAGGGAGAAAGAAATGCTAGAAAACAGTGACAAAGTGAAAAGGAAAGTAAAATATTACAACAGGTAAAGACTGAGGTGAGAGAGAAGAAAGTAGATGAGGAAAAAAGAGAGGAGAGAAAAAGACATTGTAAAAAAGGGGCAATGACAGAGAAATGAAAAAGAACTCTAAGGAAAGAAAACAATGTAAGGCAATATAGAAAAGAAGAAAATTCTTTCATTAATAATCAATTAAATGTTTGGATTTAAGTTTTATTGCTCCAGAGGAAACAGTAATGTTATGCAAAATATACAAAACAAAAAGAAACAACTAAATAGAAAAAGATGAGAACAAGGATGAAAGGAAGATGCACGGGAGCGAGGAGGAAAGGAAGATGCACGGGAGCGAGGAGGAAAGGAAGATGCACGGGAGCGAGGAGGAAAGGAAGATGCACGGGAGCGAGGAGGAAAGGAAGATGCACGGGAGCGAGGAGGAAAGGAAGATGCACGGGAGCGAGGAGGAAAGGAAGATGCACGGGAGCGAGGAGGGAAGGAAGATGCACGGGAGCGAGGAGGAAAGGAAGATGCATGGGAGCGAGGAGGGAAGGAAGATGCACGGGAGCGAGGAGGAAAGGAAGATGCACATGAACGAGAAAGAAAGAAAGAAACATATGAGCAAGAAAGAAAGGAAAAAACACACGAGCAAAGAGGAAAGAGAGAAACACACGAGCAAAGAGAAAGGGAAGAAACACATGAACAAAGAGGAAAGGAAGAAACACACGAGCAAAGAGGAAAGGGAGAAACACACGAGCAATGAGGAAAGGGAGAAACACACAAGTGAAGGGGAAGAAGAAAAAAGAAAGGAAGAAACATAAAGGGATAATAGAAAACACCAAGTCACAGAATTAGAGAATGAAAGAAAGTATAAATAAAATTAGGAAGACTTAATGAAATAATTAAAATATCCTTTTGCTATTTGGAACAGCATGCACATTTTGGTTATTATACTCACAATGTTTCAGTCACTATCCTCTCCAACCTTCTCTAGTGTGTAACTTTGAAACCAGTAACCTTCTTGTAATTTTGAATTGAATCCTTTATTCAATCCATGAAGATAAACTGTTCTCTTTTTATTTCTAATGCTTAGAGGATATTTCCTATCATTTAGTACTGACTAGTCTTATTCCCATTTGTGTCCTTTGTTTGTATCTCACATTGAATCACAGTGTATGATTCTTCATTATTACCAAATACAGAGATGGAACACACAACTGCCAAGGAACGAGATATGTTTAATCAATGCTCTAATCCACTCAGCTATGTCTCTCTTGGATCGAATCAATCTTAAAAGTGACATACTCTGTTTTAGTGGCAGAAGCAAATGAATGATATGAATACAAATAAGACTGGTAAGATATTATTTGATATGAAATATCCCATAAGTAGAAATCTACCTACTCCTCTTTGTGTCGTGTCGCTTCAGGATGTTGGCCATCATGGCTCTCCACAATTTCCTGTCCTAATTAAATCTCAAAAACTTTTGTATTTTTGCCATCTTTCCCAAAGTCTGCTCAACCATTCATTCACTCAATCCTCACCGGGTAGGTTTGTACATTGCTTTCCTGTCCCTCTTACCTTCAATCTGTCCTCTGAATATCAAATTTTCCAAGCCCTCTTTTCTCATTATGTGGCCCAGAAATGTCAACTATCACTTTCTGATGTTAAGCATAAGTGCCTTTTTTTGCTGCCATTGTCTTTAGAACTTTGTCATTGCTCACATGTTTGGTCCATAATATTCTCAGTATCCTTCTGTAGGACCACATTTCTACTGCTTCAAGTTTCTTCTTTATCTATCAGAAAAGTGTGGTGACCTGAATAAAGGATTCAGTCCAAAATTCTGAGAAGGTTACCAAGTATAAAGTCCCTAAGCAGGCTGGAGGATACAAAATGCCAAAACATTATTCATCTAACAACCAAGGCGAACGTGAATAGGAAAAGATGTAAAGAAAGAAGGAATAAGCACGCAAGAAAAAGGATAACATTATCTCCATTAACTAATATAAAACATGAGGTGCTACCAAAAATTTTGAAGAATTTGACCATGAAAAGAATTACCTACATTAACTTAGTCTCAACCACCTCCCTCAAAATAGTCTCTCATCTACTGTTTGCACACTGGCTCATGAATGATAGCCAAAGTCTGTATTTCATTCAGTTTAGACATGTTGTATACATTTCTTAAAGATTTGGGGAGCATCTCATATTTGCATTGCTTTTCAATCTTTCTGTTATCAATAAAAAAACATAAAGAAGAATGTAGTAAAATTATGTTGTAGAGAAAATGAATTTCAGTATGCTCTAGACATATACAAAGATGACTGGAAAGATTTTACAAGGTCCTGTTAATATTAACAACATAAAAGAAACATCTTTGTAAAAAAAAAAATTGATATTCCTCAAAACAATGTTTAATAAAGGAAAATTCACCAAGCAGAGATATGACACCAGACCACAAGTAAGAAGTGAATCCTTTGAGGACTAACCTCGCTAGTAACTTATCTACAAGATGAGCTTGCTAATGAGGTACTCAAAAGAAAATATATAAATTACTTTTTATACATTTTTAAATATCCTGGGGGAAAAAATATTTCATTTTCTTGAGTCCCATCAAAAAGCGGTAAAACACTTCCTTAACTATTATAATTAATGATGCCATCAGTTAAAAAAAAAATCTTTTAAAGAATCTGACGAAAAAGAAAATATAAGAATCTTGAAAGTAAAACTGCAAAAAAATATTTAATTTTCCTGAGTCCTATCAAAAAGTAGTAAAACACTTCCTCAAACTATTATTTTGGAATTATCATCATCCTCATAATAATAATAATAATAATAAAATGGCAGTGCCATCAGATAAAAAAAATTATCTTTTAAAGAATCTGAAGAAAAAGAAAATATAAGGATCTTGAAAGTAAAACTGAAAAAAATATTCCATTTTCTTAAGTTCTATCAAAAAGTGGTAAAACACTTCTATTATTTTGGAATTATCATCATCCTCATAATAATAATATTAATAAAATTTAAAGAATCTGAAGAAAAAGAAAATATAAGGATCTTGAAAGTAAAACTGAAAAAAATTGTTATTTTAAAACTGTTAAACCTATAAAAGGAGACAATTGGAGGCCTGGGTACAATCAAGAATGGTGTAGACAAGAACATTAACAAGATCCCAAGCAGAAAGTTTTTAAAAAAAATGACAATACGTGCAACTACTCAGGAGTTTATTGTTCATGTAAAGCAAAGTTAAACACTGCACAAAAATAACTTAATATCATTTTGCAAACAGTATGCATATATTTACTACTTTGCCTTGTCCTACGTCTCAGGTAATGACCTCGTTAGGGATTGCACTAAACAGAAAGCAAAATAATAAAATTATTATTATTACTGAGTGAAAGAGCAACACACCAATAAAGTGACATTGGGGTATAAAATATAGGAAGCCTAATATACTCATCATGATACTCAATTGGATAAGAGTATACCAGGCACATGCATCACAGCCAAATGTGACAGGGTTTGATAAAAGCAGTGAATAACCTTGCATGCGTGGCCCAGTTAGAAATACCTTCAGGACAGATAACCCAGTCTGGTCATAGTCCTACCCTTTCACTGTCAAAACGGTTAAATATAGTTGTCACTTCTACTCCAATAGCTTCAGGTCTTGCACTTCCCCTCTGTGGAATTCCCTTCCTCTTACTTGCTTCCCTGATAGTATAATCTCTAACTATTCAAATGTAATGTCAATCAACACCTTCAGATGCCTTGATCTATTCCCCGTCCTTCTTCTCTATCACGCCTCTTTACTCTTGCTCCCACTCTCTTTCACTCCTTGTGTGCTCGTGGCACTCCCACCTTGCTTGGGATGAAATCTTAAAAAAAATAAAATAAAATAAAAAATACTGGTATCTAATTGAGTGCATGCCCAAATATCTCGATGTGCCTCCCAAGTTGCATTGGCTGACTAATCCTTCAAACTTTAAAAAAACAAATACTCGACTGCTTCTTATGAACAGAGATACACAGTGTGTAAGCCTCTTGGTGACATGACACACAGGTTAAAGTCAGGCAACTGACAAGCTAATCTGTGGTAGTGAAGGGAATATTTAATGTAACCCATTTCAATTCACATGTACAAAATATGTACATTTTAACAAATCAAATAAATTAAGATCTGATGCTCCAGGAGCCATGTCTGCTGTATCTATAACATTTGAACATTTGAAGGAATTAAAGGGGAAAGCAATCCAATAAAAACTTACTTTATCTACTTATATCTCAGTTATTTATTGTTAGCTTCTTGTTTTGTCTAGGAGCCTGTATAATATTTATAGACGCTCTTAAATGAAATAGAGGCAAACTTGAAAAGTAACTTATTTTTGGCAAAGGAGACAGACAAGTCATGATGATACATCCAACTATGTAAATAAAAGTTAGTTTTAAGGTAAGAAAAAATCTAGAAATACTTATCAGAAGCTTAATCTAGATATTTATAAGCTTGTATTTATTTTGGCATACAGCTATATTCATACATCCAGTAAAAAATAAATTCATCATTGATCCCAATGGTGATGAGCTGTGGGAATAACTTATGAAATACAGCACAATAAATGCTTCTAAAAAATTGTATCTTTCATTTTACATATAAAAATCTGAGGATATCCACTATGAGTAAAACTATAAGATTTCTCTTGGTGGATCAATAAATGAAATTCTTACAAATTGTTCAAGATTTTTAAAATGGTTTGCATGTATTTGTACAGAGCAAAGAGCTGATTGTTTAAGAGACTGAAAGAAAGAATAAATCTAATAAATCTAAAGCAGGGTTTTCCGACCTGGGCAATATTGCCCACTAGTGGACGATCTCAACTGTTGGATGAGCAGTGGACAACTGAACAGAAAATGGTGGGCAACTGGAAATTCTGATGGGCAATATCGAATTTTGAGTATTAAAAAGGTATTTCAAAATATGCTACCCAACAAAGAAAATATTCAAAGGAGATATGGAAATAACTTATATTAAAAAAACAAAACAAGGGTGGTTAAATGGAAATAACTTGGTTACATTCCTATATAAGATATAAATATTCCCACAAACAAGGAAGATTTTGGTATTTTCTATATAGTTTTCAATGGTCAAGTTTGCTTTCATTTGTTCTTTAATACAATAGTAGCAGCAGAAGCTACCATATAAATTAGTGTTATTTGTTACTTTCCTTTGATAATTTTTTTTACTACATCATAAAATTAGTTTACAAACCAGTAACAAGCTTTTACCAAACAATTTTGGCATGCTTTTGAATATTTACTATACAGGTGGGCAGTGGAAAATTTTTCCATGTCAAAGTGGGTGATGATGCAAAACGTTAGGGAACCCATGAAAAAGAAAATAAATTCTGAACAAGTTGAGTGGAAGACCAAATATTTGTAAAATTTTTGTTCTGAAATTTTTCTGGATGTACATTTGCAAGTGGCATTTTCTTTTAAACTGACCAAATCTGCTAAAGACTGAACTGTAAATTTAGTTTTTTTTCTATTTTTTTTTAGTATATTTTCCAATAAACTATCTTTCCCAGACTCTCTTTAATCAGAGATATTTTGCAATTAGACTGTTACATAACTCATTTTGCTTTAGATTAGTAAATATATATCTATATAATATGTAACTCAAACAAACAATGCTCATCTCCAAAAGTTATCTGTCATCATTAAAATAATAATTTTTCAGATAATATCCTAATAACTAATATCAAATTTGTATTTTAAGAGGACTAGGGAAATTGCACTATTTTTTCTAAAGAAACTTTGAGGAACCTACCATCATTAAAATGCACAATTTGATTCCAGTTAATTTTTCTTCCTAGCTATGTATTTCTCTTCCATATCTTGTACTTACATCTATCTAGTTTACTTGAATATTTATCTATTTCATTCTCTTCAATAAGTATCACTCTCTTATTCCCTTTAATACCATTCTGTAACCTCTCTGCTATCCTTTTTAAAATTTCAACCCAAAGAAGGCAATAAAACCACTAAGACACAAGGGGTTACTGAGTGTGAATGAAAAACAAAAAGGTAACGATTGACAATGTATTTAAATCCTCACAGATCAAAGTTGATTGGAGAGAAAGAGGCTGGAATAGAATTTCACATGTGAGAAGTGTGAGAGAACAATCTGTTAGCAAAGAACTAACAGTTATATCTAGCCATTCCAACTGTAAAATGATGACACCAAGCTGCCAATCTAGTACTATGGTTAAATTTGTAAAGTCTAGGTACCAAAATGAAAAGCTCATCAGTACAATTACTATAAAAATACTTAAGACACAGGGAAACAGTGTAGCATGCAAGTGTGCCAGAATACAAAGCTCATCGACCAGATGTTGTATTCTGGTATACATGAATGTATTTTCGTCTACCAACTGGTATGTCTACTTACATTTATATCTTGGTCAGTCTATGAACTTTTAGGCCATCCCTCATATACTATAAATTAAGAACTTAAAACCACAAAAATCTAAAAAATTGTTTTTGATTTAAAAAAAAATTAATACAAGGGTCCAATTATGTATGATAATTCACTGTAAATTTATTCCGCTATGGAAGCCAAAACAAAATAGGCTCATACCACTTGATTTATTAAAATTTAAAACATTAAATATTTTGAAATATTGTAATCTATAATACTTAATCAATAGTAATATATGAAAAAAGTACTTGAGATTATGAAATCAAACAAATTATGTTTTAAAAGTATTAACTTATGGTATGAGTATATTTTGTTTTGTCTTCCATGAAAGGATCAATTTACAAAGAATCTATATACCAAAAATGGACTCCTTCATATTAACGTGTAA
The DNA here is from genome assembly GCA_964036315.1 of Acanthosepion esculentum. Lineage (NCBI taxonomy): Eukaryota > Metazoa > Mollusca > Cephalopoda > Sepiida > Sepiidae > Acanthosepion > Acanthosepion esculentum. The sequence goes on along the minus strand of OZ038479.1, from coordinate 80,829,604 downwards.
AAAATTAAAAACTTTTTGATGTTCGTGATCTGGAGGGCTTAGACTATATTGAAAAGGAAAAAAAAATTGAAGAAAAGCAATTATTTCTTGTTAAAGTGTATATTGTGCAACTCCACAAAAATCATTATGCCACACAGTGTGGCCCAGAAAAGCGCCACTGCTTTTTTTATTTTCAATAATTTATGTGGACAAACAAACATATGTGCCAAATATATAGAAAGTTCTATACAAATGTTTAGGGAATTTGAACAGATTAATCAAACTGTTCATTTATCAGGTTTCCCAAGTCACACCTGATAGGATTTTACATCAATCAAAATCACTTCATGAGGAAACAAAGAATCTCACAATTAATGAAATTTTTATTTCTTTGAGGAAGCCATTTTGTGCCTTTAATTCCACAAACTTTTCTCTACACTCGGTCGATCTGCAAAAGCACAACACGTACACACCCACTTATACATGTATACATTAGAGCGGGTTGATTTTTTACGTTTTTTTTTTTAAATCAACATTGTACTCAATGTAAAAGATGGGATTTGATGTGATAAGTACTGACAGCAAAAATTAGATTTATAGCTTTTATCAATTTTTGAAAATTTAGTTTTAAATATCATTTGAAAAATTGTACAGAAATAGTTAATTTCTGCAGATTGTTGCTTACAAATCGACTTCAAGAATATATCCAAATAAAGTCGATATCTTTTGTATTAGATACACTGAATGGAAAATATATTCAAACCAGAATTCTAATTAGGAATTAACACAAGTAAAATATGCAGGTTTTACTGTATTCAATATGTAAAAACTGTAAAAAAAAAAAATTGTAACAGATTACAAAAATGGCTACTGAATGAATAAGATTTGTTAAATCATAAATAATAAAAGCAAAATATCGACTGAAAGTGTATATAACACCATAATGCTGCTAGGCACAAATTATAAGACAAATTGTTTTAAATTTGCATTGTTTATAGAAAATCACACTACTGTACTGTATAATATATTACATCATAAAATAGCTAAAGTTAAATTAAGTGAGGCTCTTATTCGATTGCACATTGATTTAGTAATAATGTGCATGTGCCTTGCATTGTGTCCATATAAAATTTATAGAGCTTCAATAAATAATAAATTTCATAAGGTTTCAGTGATCACCAGAATGAAATACCAATGCTATAATTTTGAACCTAAACTTAATCTTTAAACTCATTTCCTCAAAAAACGGTAATGAGTTGGAAAACAATATTTGGCGTTATTCTTTATCATATAAAACCCCAACTTTTACATTGAGTGCAATACCACAGTTCCAAAACTGACCTGTCTTAGTATACAATGTGGGCAGTAACTATTGGTATGGTATAAAAAATTGGTCATTTTATCAACTAACTTTATATATACTCGTGTAAGTTAGTAAATTCAAATTATCAAATTACACTGTAACTCACATGCAACAGAGGCAATTATTCACATAATGTATGAAGTAATTATGCTTATTATTGTAAGAGTTATGTAACAATATTTGAAAAACATAAAAAAGTCATTAGTACAGCAAAACAACATGCAACAAACAATTGAACATCAGTGATCTACTGTAAATCCTTTGTGATTTGTTTCCCCCCTCTCCTTCTATAGGCAGAAGTCCACAAATGCATACTGGGATATTTTTCTTAGTTAATAAAATAAGCCAGCTTGCAGTTTGAAATGACTGAATCCAGATCTGCCTTGTTTACAAGATAGTCTTCTGTGTTCACCTGTTTGACTTTGCTTTCATGTGTCAATGCCAATTCTTAATTTGTGAGCTTTTTGCCTTCTTACCTGTTAATTTGGCTTGAATCTATTGTTTGCTTGCTTGATATTATGTCATTTTTACCCCATTCCTTTTTCTTTTTATTGCAAACTTGGTTAATTCTGTTTGTTGGACAGTTCTGTTATTTCTTTTGTATTTGACCAGAGATACTCACTTAACATGTTTAATGGCACATCAATCTCTGTAGGTTATTTTAATGTTGAATCCTTTATTCAGTATACCTATGATTTGTAATAGTTTGTAGTTAAATTCTTTATAGATAAGTTTTTTTTGTTAAAGAGGTACTAAAAACAATTCTTTTTTTGGGATTGTGAGAGATTACATTTTTCTTTTATAATCTGTTTTATGAAGTTAAGGATATAGTTGGTTTGACTGAAATGATTGTTCAAAATCCTTTTTGTTCAATTGCATTTTTCAAAGGTTTACAATAGTTAAACAAATACTTTTGGCAAGTTTCAACAGAAATTTTACCAAATTCTTCTTAGCTGAAATTCCACTTGAGATTTTTTTCCTGACATTTATTTTTGATCTCCAATGCAATCTGCAGATAATACCATATAAAAAAAAACAACTGCAGCAACTACAACAGAAAGTATTAAAGGCAAGTAATAAGAAAGGAGAAACTTTCAAGAAGATAGAATGTACAGTTGTCAGCAAGAGGAACGACCAAAGATCAGAATTACAAATCTGAGATGTTAAAATAAAGCAAGTACAAAAATTTAAATATCTGGGTAGAAAATGTGATACCAAAATCCAAAGGCATATTTGAATAGTGAAAGATGCCTTCCAAAACCTAAGAAATAGGAAGATTTCATTAGAAACCAAGAAAATAGTACTAGACTGTTATGTAATATCAGCCTCCCTCTATGGTAATTAAAGTTGAACAATCTCCTTAAAGATAAAGAGACTTAAAGCAACAAAAATATGCTTGTACTAAAGATGTGAATAACAACAAAGTTTTAAGGAAAATGAGAGCAAAAAGGACACTTATACTTAGAATAAAAAAGATATAATTGAGGACAAAGAGTTGGGAGAATTTGATATTCACAAGACACACTGAAGGTTAGAGGGACAAAGGAAAGCAGCAAATAACCTACTTAACAAGCTTGAGTAAGTGGTTGGGAGAACAAAGGGTAGGAAATTGTGGAGAGACACGATCACCCATTTCTTGAAGGGATATGGCATTTACAAGAAGAAGAAGATTGCAAAAGCCATTGAAAAAGCAGTGATCTATTCCTTATCCATCCATCTTAGATGTATGTTTGAGATCATTGTCTTGCTGGAATGTCCAGTTTCTCCACATGCAAAAATTTTGATCTGAACTTTTTAGATTAACCTGAAGAATGTTTTTTTTAGAGTAAATTTCACCCTGTACAAGGCCCAGGACCACTTGAGGTAGAGGGTTATGTTAAGGGGTAGTTTATATCGATAGGTGGGGAAAATAACGATAGCTCTAGACTTGAACAGGTTAAGATTGTAGTGATGGGGGAAACATGCTCTTGAGAGTCTGTTACACAGGGTGGTGTTTCACGGGAAGAAGCTGTTTGAATGTCCAGATAATATTCTTTTTTCAATGAACACAGGTTAACCAAAACATTTATTGCATTAAGAAAATAAAACATAGCATAATATTTCATTCTCCATTGTCCACTGTTAAGATGGTGTTCAGTGGAAAATAGTTTTCATCTTTATCCAGGACATATATTGCTTGTTTGAATAACTGTGAAATTTATGGCTATAAGATAGCTCAAAATGCTTAATCTTTGTTTAAATGCACTTCAGTAAAATTTATTCTAACCTTTCAAGTGTACAGGACACAAAAAATTTGTCTTCTCATGACAAATTACCAGAAGCTAAACAAATACAATGCAATGCATGCATTGTATTAGATAACCATTTACAGTGCAGGAAGTGGGTATGTGTGAGTTTGATCCTTATAATATCATCGATCAATAAATATTTATGAGTTCAATGTGTATTTAATGATTTGCTTCAACAGGCAGTAAGTTTGTGAGCCACAGCATTTAAGAGACACTTGCAAGTAGCTATGATTTTTTTTTTTTATCATTTCACCACAAACCAGACAATATAGCCACTAAGATGAAAGGGGTTAACCAAGTGTGAAGATATTAAAGAAAAGAAAACATTATTACGGAGAGAGGACAATAAAAGAATAGGAATTAAGAAAACAGAGGATAACAACTAACATCACCTTTAAATTTTTGAAGATCAAAGTTGAATGGAAAGCAAGAAGCTGGAAATGAGTTCCACAAACAAGAAGTTCAAGAGAAGAAACTGTTAGCATAGAACTTACGGTTACATCTAGCCATTTAAACAGTAAAATGATGAAACCTTGCCACCAGTCTAGTTGCACACTTGAATTCATCGAGTCTAGGTATTATAGAATAAAAAGCTCATGAGCACACTTACCATAGACATATTTATAGAAAGTGTACAGGGAAGCTACGTTAAGGCAGTTGGAATCAGACTGAAGTCAAGATGCCAGATCAGGACCAGTAACATTTCAGAAGTACCAGACTATATATTATAGTAATATCCAATGTATGGATAAATGATAGACTTATAAATGTGTAAGATAGATTCCCGAGAGAAAAAAAATAACTCGCAACACAGTGAACCAACTACAATGAACCGTGCATTCCACAATTTACAGTGTTAGACTGAGTTACTTTTCATTCCTTGGTGATGAACCTGTTTTGAAATCTCTCTCTGTCTTTGCATCATAGAAACTTGCTCGCAAAAACACTTCCTTTCAGTCACACACATTGCAACATATTCTTTGTTGTACTGACACTATTTTCATGTTCTTAATTATACATTCCCTTGTTAATCATGCATATTTATTGATATCCCTAACTAACTTATGCAGGAGCCTTGGTTCAACTTGACGAGAACAACCCACTCATGAAAAACTGTTCACATCACTAGCCATCTTGAATTTCTTTGTCATGGACTTGGTGTCAATTTAGTGACACTAAATACCTTAGAAATGGTGTCATATTTCTTTCCTGTCTTGCGCTTATTAACAATTAATTGCCTTAAATTGATGCTGTTCTCTGTATTTACCATAGCAGAAGGAGATCAAGACAATTGTTGTATAAACATTATGCCTCAAAAATAGGTCCTAGCAGTACAATACTGCATATTACCAAAAGTATCAATCAATTAAGTTATCTGAGTCTATCAAATGTTCCTATGAAAATAGAAAATAAATTATATTCAAGTTTGATGAAAAAGAAACAAATATGAAATGCTTATATTAGATTGGTGCAAAAATAATGTCGTTTTTTGACGTTCAAGATCATGTCAAAAAACGACATTATTTTTGCACCAACCTAATAAATTTAACACGTTTCACTTTTGTATGTTCAATTTATGAATGTTTGCTATTTGTTCCATATTTTATCATTCTTTTAAATTTCATCCATATTTGATTTCAATTCATTCATCAAGTTCATAGTGATTTATCAAACATACTAAATACTTTGAGCGTTTTCTGAATATTCTTATATAACTCCTTCAACAAAAATTTTGTGTTGGATTTTAATTGCGAGTTAATTTGAGCTTCATCAGTAAGAGGATGAGCCCGAAATGCGATATGCAGGTTGGGAACACTAGAATCAAGCAGACACAGAAGTTTAAAAATCTGGGGAGTGTTTTCACAGAGGACGGTAAGTGAGATCCGTAGACATCTTGGGATGGCCAACGACACATTCCATAAGCTGGGCAGAGTATTGTGAAACAGGAGGATTTCTTTGGCAACAAAGAAAAGAATACTGAGATGTACAAATGTGACATCTGTCTTTCTTTACGGCAGCAAATGTTGGACGATTTCCTCAAAGATGAAGAAGAGACTCGAGGTGACGGAGACGTAGTTCTACAGAAGGATTCTAAGAATATCATGGACCGAGCATGAGGATTTAGAGAGGTTGCAAACAAGGAGGAGGCTTATGCTTAACATCAGGAAGAGGCAGCTGAAGTTTCTGGGACACATAATGAGGAAGGAGGGCCTGGTGAATCTGATACTCATGGGTGAAATAGAGGAAAAGAGAGACAAGGGAAAACAACACGTGACATACCTGGCAGGCTTAAGCAAGGGAATGAAAGAATGTGGTCTGGGGTGGGGAAGCAGAGGGAAGGAACTTGTTGAGAGCTACAAGGGATAGAGGGAGGTGGAGAGCCATGATCACCTATGTCCCGAAAGGACATGTCACATAAAAAGAAAGAAAAGAGCAGATATAAAAGAAAGTTATTTGAGGAAATACTAATTTATTCAAGCCATATAAAACCTGCTTCTTGCAATGTTACAAATTCCGTCAAATCCTAAGATAGTAGATTACTGTAAAAGAATGGTAAAATTAATAAAAATGATGAACATGGCAATGACTAAATTTTCAATTGACAGTTTGTTATGGTCCAAGGTTAGGACAAAGGAAGAACAGCACAAACACAAGAGTAGAAATAACAAAGATATATTACAAGGATCCATCCCTGCATCCCATTAGAATGTCTGAAGACCAACTTCTCGAGAGCTCCTCTCTGCGGCTGCTCGGTCTCACGCTGTCTGCTGATCTGAGATGGAACAAATACATCAAGTCAGTTGCATCAGCCACCGCAAGGAAAGTTGGTTCTCTGTGCCGAGCCAGGAAATTTTTCTCCCCGGAATCAATCCTCCAAGTCTATAAATCGACTATTCACCCTTGCATGGAGTATTGCTGCCATATATGGTCTGGGGCCCCTGCTGTTTGCCTCGGGGTTCTTGATAAGATCCAGAGACGGATAGGCAACGTGATTGGCCCTGATCTGTCATCTCGTCTGCAGTCGCTCTCTCACAGACGTGATGTTGCCTCGCTCTGGCTTTTTTACAAGTACTTTCATGGTAATTGCTCCGAGGAGCTGCTTTCGCTTGTCCCTAGGCCTCGTGAATTTAAACGCCCCACGAGGCTGGCATCCCGCTCCCACCCCTACACTGTGAAAACTGTTAAATGTAAACGTCTCTTCTACTCCAATAGCTTCATGTCTCGCACATCTCGCCTATGGAACTCCCTTCCCTATTACTGTTTCCCTGACAAATACAATCTCCAACAGTTTAAGTGTAGCGTCAATCGACATCTCCAGTTGCCTTGATCTATCCACTGCCCTTCTCCACATCCTTTCATTTTTCATTCCTATCTTCTCTCGCTCCAAATCTTCTGTAACTCCCTTGCCTTGATTGACCCACTGTCTTTCTCTTTCTCCACATCCTCTCCTTTACCACTCCTATCTGCTCTTCCTCCAACCCTTCTTTAACCCCTTGCGTGGTAGTGGCGTCCAGCCTTGCTTGGGGTGATACGCTTAAAAAAAAAAAGAAAAAAAATCACCGAATAATAATACAAGATGTTGAAGGTGTTAGTATGACTGTCAGTCTGTTTTGGAGTGAACTACTATTGGCTCGACTCGTTCCCGTCTCGACTTGTTCTTGTCTCTCTTGAGAGGTGCAGTATTTATAGTGTCAGGAAGAGTTCATTATGTCGTTATAGGTAAGATCCCATAACACAGATATACTTTTTACAAATGAAAAATGTACTCTGATTAAAATAATTAGTGGAAAATAAATAAATTCAATGGACAGAGGGATAAAATATAAAAGGCAATTGTAAATTAATTACTAATTCTTGTTTGACATACAAATTCAATTTTACATGCCTATATTTTGCAAAGTCCATTTGTAGGAGAGATTTTATAAATCATGGATACAATAATAGGCATTGAACAATACTCAGTCAGACGCTGCTTATTCCGATATATATATTGTTCCTTTACCCGTCACATGATCTAATTATTTCAAGAAGAGGTCAACTGTGCTCACTCTCTGGTGATCCGTGTTCAAACCCAAGTGTCGGCAGCGACACTTTATTTCTATATCACACTATACTTCTTTAGATATTCTAAAAGATGTAATGTCAAGTTTTCATTGATTTTGATTGGATGATATTTCAGCCTCTGCACTTGTCTCTGTGCTCCTGATTCCAAACATGCACTCTTTCACTAATTTTGCTTTTTGCAGCAAAAATATATTTGCTTTCATAAATAGTTCATAGGAAATACAAATATGACAAAGTAAAATAAATTAAATTAAAAAAATAAATTCTTGGTTTAGATTTTTCATATTTACTTTCTCCTTCCTGTCTATGAAAAAAAAGAAAAAGAAAGAAGAATTTAAATATCACATTGTATCCAATGCACCAGCATTATGAATATGGTGCCAAATACAGACAGCTTGAATTTTATAGCAATGGAGTTTCGGTAAGTAGCTGTGATGAGTAATCCAAAAATATTCTTGTAAAATATGCATCGTAGCAAATATATTCTTGAAACTGCAAAAGAGTAAAGAAAAGAATGAAAGAAAAGATTAAAAGGCTTTGATGTACTTTTTTTCGAAATTTTCAAATTTAGGATTTTCACCAGAAATTTATTGTGAAAAAATTATAAGAAAGTAAGACAAGGAAATAATAATAATAATAATAATAATTTCATCAAAGGCAAAAGGAAAACAGGCTACACAACAAAAATAGTTTGCTTTTTTTAATCTATGATACATGTATCTATATCAATCAGTATATTAATACATTTATTTTTTGCAGTGGCATCTATACTTATACATATTCCTATTTTAGATATATATGAATCATTATTTATACATAGCCCAGATTTCTTATATACTTGCTTCCCAGAAGATATAACAAGTAATATTTGCACCATTAGTGAATAAAAGACGTCATATTATATATTTTGTCATCTTACTGGTTTAAACTATTTTCATAAGATATATGCAGTTTCAAAAATTACTTCCTATGACTGCCAAGGTTGACTATGGAAGTTAGTAGCTTTAAGTTGCTACTGCTTCAGCAGGTAAGCTAGTTATGTGAGAGTAGTTTGCCCAAGTGCTCACTAATATGTCCTCTTTTTCCTTTTAACTGACATGACATATTTTTCAAAATATCTGGCAGGGTGGCAAAGCACAAGGGTAAGAGGATTCATGCCTTTCTCAAGAGCATTAATGTGAAGTAAACAGAGAGATCGACAGACATTTCATGTGACCTACTAGATTATCAGAATACAGATACCTTTTCATTACATCTTTCAGAACAATGGGGTTACTTGGTATCACACACCTCCTCTCAGTATTAACAGCATGAAAGGATATCTCTATCTTGGCCAGTGATGGAGCATTTAGGAAGAATTACTAGACTAAAGTCTCCATCCACCAGCTATTTACTCTAAACTCAAGGTAGAAGTGGATTCATGCCTTTCCCAAAGCTATTTTTATGAAGTAAACACAAATTGTGCAAGATAGAGTTTAAATTTGGTTCACCAGGCTTATTCTATATGCTTCTTTTTGAATCATTTCACCCCAAGCAAGACAATAAAGCCACTAGGACACGAGCATTTACTGAGTGTTAAAGAATATGAGAAAAACTACTATTAAGGAGTGAGGACAATAAAAGAATGAGAATTAAGACAGAAGTTAATGATTAACATTGCAGTTAAATCTTTGAAGATCAAACTTGACCGGGAAGCAAGAAGCCAAAAGAGAGTTCTACAAGTTAGAAGTGCAAGAGAAGAAACCGTTATCATAGAACTTATGACTGCATCTAGCCAATTCAACTGTAAAACAATGAGACCTTGCTGCCAATCTCAGTACTGCACTTAGATTCATAAAGTCTATGTACCATAGTGGAATTTTCACCAGAACAATTACCATGAAAGTATTTATAGAAAAGGCACAGGGAAGCTACATTTTGGCAATGAAAAAGTGACTGAAACTGAGATGCAAGGACAGGACTAATAACATTGCAGATTCTTCAAGAATCTTTAAATAGATAGCAGGAGCACCAAACCAGATGTGGCAGCAATATTCAAAGCAAAGGTGAATGATAGACTTATAAATATCTAAGACAGTTTCTTGCAAGAAAAATTGCCTAGCACAATATAGTGAACCAAATTTCTTAGCTGCAGACTTAGCAATTGATTCAATATACTCTTTCCATTTCATGTCAGCTGAAAACGTTAGTCCAAGAAGGTGCAATGGGTCACTCTCCTGGAGGTCAGAATCAGCCATGCTGATGGAAGGTCAAAAGGGGTGAGTAGTTAACCATTAAACCAGCGATAGCACTGAATTTAAATATCAAACAAAACTTTATTTAAAATTTGCTGATTCTGCCTCATATCTCTTCGAAACAACAGTTCTTCAATCATATGCACACTTTGCTTTTAAGTTTATAGCATATTATTTTGAATGTAAGATGCACAATTATTTTAAAGATAAAATTCAGAAAAAGCTGTAGTCATATTGCAAAGTCATTTATTGAACAACTGTTCAATCTGATACTTTAAAAGTAATTTATTAGTGTTTTAAACACAAAAGGGCTCAATTTTCTTTAGTTATAAACATATTTAATGACCTAAACTATGCATACCTATTTAAATATACTGACACATGGCTTGTGTATCTCATATATATGTGTGTGTAATTGTGTGTGTGTGTGTGAGCGCGCACACGCATGTGTGTGCGTGTGTGTGTGTGTGTTACACATACCTTTAGTGCATAGCACACAATAAGATTTTGACATCAATATTTATGTTAAAATTGCATGTTATATATGGTAAAAAAAATATTTTTTCTCAGATTTTTTGTTATAATACAGGGTGTGATGGGTAAACTAACCATTTTATATTTTCCATTTCATGCATAAAGTGTTGTTTGGTTTTGATTTTGTTGACTGCAAAGTACAGTAGGGTTGACTGACCACTGTCTGTGAGAAAAAGGGCACCATGATGCAATTCACTCTGTTAGAAAATTGGAAATGGCATGCACTGGAAGCTCCAATATGAACAATTCAGAGTGTTTGGGCGTCAATCTGAGGACAGTGCAGAGGGTTCAGAAAGAGTTGGCTGAGTCTAATGGTGATTACGAAGGTATGGCAGCTTGGAAAACTCACTCTGATTGTTCTGATAAAAAAAGAACTCACATAATTGTTGGTGAGGGCCTCAGACAAAATTAAAATTAAAATTTAAAAATAGTAATTTGACTTTGCTAACCAGACACTTCCTCTGTATCTAAATGCTATAACATGTCAGGCTATATGACAGTTCCATGGAGGATACAGGTTCGATTTCTGTCAGAGGTCACATATTTTCTATGAAATTTCTCAGACATTCAGGCTGGTAAATGTATCTAATACTGTTTATTATAAACAGTGCATTTACTTATATCTATAAAAATAATGTATAAACAGAAAATATATATATATATATATATATATATATATATATATATTAGTACGACAAATTGGAAAAAATGTTTCTGTGAGGCATTTCATCCATTAGGATTTCATTGGACTGGACTTTGTTGATGTTGCCATGTCTATACATGTGCACGAAACAAGTGATGCTGGAAGTTTCAAAATTTTTGAAAGAATATTTTTTCAATCTAGCCAAATTCCTCTGTATTCCCTTTGGAAAGTACCAGACTGGAGTGATGGCATGTATTTTCTTGAAATTTTCTCGAGTCTGTTTAGTTTGTTTGAAAAGAACCAATCAATTCACTTCTGATATATTGATGGTGCTATATTAATATATCCCCATGATACTAACTTACTGAATTTTGTAGATAAACTAAACAAAGTTGAACAGACAATAGAATTTACATACGAAATAGAAAAAACAATACTTTACCTTTCTTAGACATCATGTTACTCCGAGATGTCAGCAGCCTAAAACTTAGTGTCCACAGAAAATCAACCTAATAAATAAAATAACCTAAATAAACAAAAATAACCTAATAAACTTCTATTCCCATCATAACAACAAAATACAGTCTGGAAGGATCATTGGATTTTATTTAAGAGCACTCAGCATTTGCAGCCCTCAATATTTACATGAAGAGGAGAAATATATTATAAATACTTTCAAAACTCTTCAATACCCCAACTATTTCATATTCAATGCAAAACAAAAGGCTCAAAAAATATTCTAAAATAGAAGAGCTGTCCTTCCTGACACACCCAACAAATCAAAAAATATATTATTCTACCCACTAACTCTATCACAACTACAACCAAAAAGAATTTATCTAAGCTCAACATAAATTTTGTCACAACTACATCTAAAACAATCAAAGACTTAATCAATAAAAGACAAAACTTGGAGGAATTGTCAGAATAAATAAAAGGCCGGTCCAATGAAATCCTAATGGAAGAAAAAATGTAACAAAAACTTTTTTCCAATTTGTCATACTATTTTTCTAAATACTATTTGTTGATATACAAAATTATATAATATATATATATATATATATATATATATATATATATATATATATATATATATATATATATAATATTAGAGACAAGGATGAGCAGCTCTAAAAAGAGTCTGCCCAAAAGCTGCTTACTGGCAAAAATGTGCTCTATGCCATAAAAAACGGTAGAGCTTCAACACTAAAGCAAAATACAAGTAGGCAGTGACCGGCCACTACTACCAATTTCATGCATTTGCACCCAATCTTCAGGCGACTGGTGACAACCACATGAAACTAGCAGTCATGGCCAGTTACTGCCTACCTGGATTTTGCTTTAGGGTATAGATTTCCTGAAACTACAACAGGCTAAAATGTCCATATAAACATATATCCAAAATGCCATCATTATACCTCAAAATAGAAACTCAATAAATGTTCAAAATGTCCTCAGCTTGCTTCTCTACATGTATACACCCATCAAATCATTGACTTGTAAACCTTTTCAAATACTCCCACACAGTATAATCACCTATGACCTGTTGATGAAGCGTCTCTGCATTATTAATATCTGCTGCATAAATCAATTATTTTAGGTGGCCTCACAGAGAAAAAAATCCAAAGGTCATGGGAACATGCATCCATGGAACCATTCATCCCCTACCTATCCATCTTTCATGGGAGATATCAGCCAGTGCATTGCAAACAATGTGACTAAAATGTGCTCAAGCCCCATCATGCATGAACCACAAGTGTACATTCTTATAGAGGTTTGAAAGTGTGCTTGAAACTAAAGTCCCTATAAAAACCTTCTGTCAGATGACCTGGTTAAACATATGGACCAACCAGACAGTCAAAACAATTCCAGCCCACACATTAATTGTTAACTGATCTGTAGCCTGTATTGTACTATGGTGATTCTGATCCACCCACAAATGTTGGTAGTATAAATTTGTTATTCCATCTCTTCATTCTTTTTTTTTTTTTTTTTTAATCATATCACCCCAAGCAAGGCCGGAGGCCACTATCACGCAAGGGGTTAAAGAAGGGTTGGAGGAAGAGCAGATAGGAGTGGTAAAGGAGGGGACGTGGTGAAAGAGAAAGACAGTGGGTCGATCAAGGCAAGGGGGCAGAAGATTTGGAGCGAGAGCAGATAGGAATGAAAAATGAAAGGATGTGGAGAAGGGAAGTGGATAGATCAAGGCAACTGGAGATGTCGATTGACGCTACACTTAAACCGTTGGAGATTGTATTTGTCAGGGAAACAGTAATAGGGAAGGGAGTTCCATAGGCGAGATGTGCGAGACATGAAGCTATTGGAGTAGAAGAGACGTCTACATCTAACAGTTTCCACGGTGTAGGGGTGGGAGCGGGAAGCCAGCCTGGTGGGGCGTTTAAATTCACGAGGCCTAGGGACAAGCGAACACAACTCCTCAGAGCAATTACTGTGGAAGTACTTGTAAAAAAGGCAGATCGAGGCAACATCGCGTCTGTGAGAGAGCGACTGCAGACGAGATGACAGATCAGGGCCAATCACGTTGCCTATCGGCCTCTGGATCTTATCAAGAACCCTGAGGCAAACAGCAGGGGCCCCAGACCATATATGGCAGCAATACTCCATGCAAGGGCGAATGGTCGATTTATAGACTTGAAGGATCGATTCCGGGGAGAAAAATTTGTGTGTGATATTAAAACAAATTAAGAAATGTTAGCATAACAAGCAGTTTTACATTTAGGTTATCTTCAGTTGAACATCCATGATCCTTCATTCAGGGAGTAAATAGCAGAGTTTCAATTCTTCACAGTTACATTTTTTAGTCTCCAGTCTGTCCTCTTGGGGGAATTCTTAATTGCCTAATTTTTCTTCTGTACCTTATACATGACACTTTACAAGCAAATGCTTTTCTTAATATTTTCAGTTCTACTTCAGGTGTATTCCTGTCCTTGATTTTTAGATATTTAGAAAGCATTCTATTATTGATGCACTGTGTTATCTGTCTACTTGACACTGAGCTATTCGTATCATTATCTTTCCACTCGCTGATTATTTCCATTCAAGCCCCTAGAATCATAGCTATTATCACCCACCCAAATAACCATTAAAATAATACAATAGCCCTACCCATAATGCACCACTGTCCATCATATATAAATAGTTGAGCCAAAACAGAACACACATGGCCTGATGATTCCATTTAAGCATGAAACAGACTGTTACCATTGGATGTTGACTTTAATGTCCACTTTAATATTTACATATACTGATATCCCTGATATTGAGCAAGTTAAACCATAAATATAGCATATCTTAAAACTATATTTTTATCATACATACATATATATATATATATATATATATATATATATATATATATATATATATATATATATATATATATATAAAATCAGACATACATTTTTCTCTATCTTAAATTATTTTTTATACAACCAATTAAAAAGCATAATCAACAATTTTCTTTTATTATAATTTGTCTAAATTATATATTATTATATATTTTTATTATATAAAACCCTGTCTCAAGAAAATTTGAGACTTATACAAGTTATCATTATTTAATTTCACTTTTATTAATTATATATTTCTCTAACAATAATAGTTTCTTCTGAAGACAAAAGACAATGTGACCGAGGGTTTAAGCATAGTGGCATTGTTCAATGACCGATCATTCCAGATTATGCACTCACTCCCAGAAACTACAACTCAGTTTTGCTCAATATAGAATCATATCATGATTCTACTTATTCCTTAGTTAGCACAACCATTATGCCTGGCCAATATCACATAAATAATGGACTATTTAATTTTGATTGTAAGGAAAGATGAAAATGATATATCAGAAACACTGTTTGGTTTCACCAAGAAAAAAAGAACAGATAGAGAAGACAATAATGCTCTCATATGTTTTACGTCTGCTTCAGTGAAATGGAAAATTTGTATTTGTATCCTCATACTTCTTTAACAACCTGCATGCAAACTTATGATAGTTATTGCAATATTTCATTAAAGTTGTTAAGTTATTATATCTAATGATTCAAGAGAGGGATTTTCACAGTAGTTTTGTAACCTTAAAACTCAAAAGGGGCTTATTTCATCATTAACCTAACAGTTATAATTTATCAGAAAATTAAAATAGAAAAGCCATTAAATTTTCAGAGGTATTTCTAATAATATTCAATTTCAATAAATTAAAAGAAAACTGTTGTTGATGCTTTTTAATTGGTTGTCTCAAAAATAATTTATAAGATTGAGAAAAATTATTAAATGTATGTCACTTTTTATGCTAATAGAAAAATCAAAAGATATATGCAGATACATCAATAAGTCAGTAGCCTAATGAGGAAAACATATTTTAAACAACAAATATTTATGAATTAAAACTTTTTCCTTGTCAGTGAACTTAATTCAGCAGTGAATATTAAATACATTAATCTAATATTATGCAGTGAAAATTTCAGATCAAAATTCAACTAATAATTTCAGTCTACATACTTAGTGATTCACCTCTATTTCAACATGCATCAATAACTACACTGATTTTATATTTTGAGTAAAATAGGTATTATGGTAAATTCCATACATATTTCAAAATATGTAAAATATGTATTATGATAAATTCCATACATATTTCAAAATATGTAAAATATGTATTATGATAAATTCCATACATATTTCAAAATATGTAAAATATGTATTATGATAAATTCCATAAATTATTTCAAAATATGTAAAATATGTATTATGATAATTCCATACATATTTCAAAATATGTAAAATATGTATTATGATAAATTCCATACATATTTCAAAATATATACAATATGCATTATGATAAATTTCATACATATTTCAAAATATGTAAAATATATAAAATTTGTATTATGATAAATTTCATACATATTTCAAAATATGTAAAATATATAAAATTTGTATTATGATAAATTTCATACATATTTCAAAATATGTAAAATATATGAAATTTGTATTATTATAAATTTCATACATATTTCAAAATATGTAAAATATATAAAATTTGTATTATGATAAATTTCATACATATTTCAACATGCATCTATAACTGCATTGATTTTATATTGTGAGTAAAATATGTACTATGATGAACTCCATACATATCTACAATCAGAAAGTAATCAAATTAAAATTATAAATCAAGCATCTATAAAGATGATGCATTTATAATATTATGATTTGTCTATTCAAGTACCCCTTCCTGCATGTAAAATCAGTTTTGTGGTAATATATTTTTGCTTATCAGTTTATCTATCTTCTTATTGAAAAGCTTGCAGCCTCAGGTATATCATGTCAAATGTGTCTATGAACTTCATACCATGATCACCTGAAGGTAAATACTCTTCATGCATTCTTATCATGTTTTTTTTTTCTTTCTTGATTTCTTAATTGTTAATAACTTCTATAGAAGCTCATGAAAAAGCTGCAAGGTGTGACTTTTCCAAAGCCGTCGAAAGAAAAGAAAAACAGAACTGCCAAAGGCCATAAGTTTTCATTTACATGAGATGCACATTCTTAATAAACAACTTCTTTTCTCTTGTGCAGGAACTGAATTTTCATAATCTTGCACTCTTATTACAAATTTAATTAGCAACACAAATAATGTTTAAAAAATTATTTAAAAAAAAAAATGTTAGGTTTGCTCATATCACTTTGATTTTGAGTTTTCTATAGAAGCTAAGAATGTCTAATATTGCTATTCTATGGATTTCACATGTAACATTTGCAGATAAAACCTAATAAGAATGAACTGAACTGATAGGGACACTGAAACAGAGTCTTAATCAGTGCTGTTTGCCAAAATTAATTTTTAATAACTTTTTACAATTATAATAATACAGTTATATAAAACATTTAAAAACCTTAGTCGGACTACTGTCCTCATCTTTGTCGCCATATTTGTCACAACGTTTCGGCCGTTGTACGCTCCAGCCTTCTTCAGGTGGTTGGAATTTCGAACTGAACCCTTTATTTCGATCACTGGGGTAGACTGTTCTAGTTCCATGTGCCATGTTTGATGGATGTCAAGGACACATGGCACAGTGGATAAAGGCGTTGGTTAGATCCAGTGACAGACCCAAAGAGTGTGAGTTCAATACCCGGTTAAGGCAGTGGAGAACTTTCAGAGGGAAAATTAGCAGGAGATAACTGATAACTGACATCCATCAAACATGGCATGTGGAACTAGAACAGTCTACCCCAGTGATCGAAATAAAGGGTTCAGTTCGAAATTCCAACCACCTGAAGAAGGCCGGAGTGTACAACGGTCGAAACGTTGTGACAAATATGGCGACAAAGATGAGGACAATAGTCCGACTAATGTAAATACTGTACATAATACCTCATCTCAGAAATATAGACAGATTTAAAAACCTGTTAGAAATATTAATATATGTTCAAGAAGGATATTAACTTGTAATGAAATGAAACATTAATTAAATTTGCACCATTAACTTTATCACTTTAATTAAATTTACTCCATTAAATTATAATAAATTTGATATTTCATTAAATTTATGCCATTACATTGCAAAGATTTAAAACCTGTAATTAAATTTACACCATTAAATTGTAATAAATTAGAAAATTAAATTTATGCTATTAAATTGCAAAGATTTATACTGTTGTAAACTATTTAAATATCACATGAGTTAGCATTCTCCCCTTCTTCCTATAAATAGGCTCTCGGTCAGTGATTTGGTTTGCACTTGACAAGTAGTTGAGTGAGGCTTGGATTTCCTTAAAGCCCTTCTTCAGTTACCAAAACTTATGACAACTCACTCAACTACTCTAATGATTGAATCTAATTTGAATATAGGATGGCGACCTAAATGCCGAAACATCGATCCTAGCTCACCCACCGCAGCAAAAGAATGGCGTCATTGGCGCATACAAACTATGTTGAGGATTATGAGGAAAATTTCATTACAAGCTTAGAGCCCTGATAACCTGTGTCAGCCCTACAGCATTTAAGTTCACCGAAATTTGTTGTGAATACAACACCACACTAGCTAAGTGTTGTGGTGGGATCCACCTAATCTGCATAGGTGACTACCAACTATATAAATAATGGTTGGTACCGGAAGACGAGAGAAGGGAATCACGAGATCCAACTAGAGACTCTGATCGACTGCGACTAGTCAACACATTCTCCAGGAACGTCTTCCCAGAAATATACAGAAATACTATATGTACTTATTGTGTACACTTTCTTGTTATAATACATTCTTGTTCTAAGTACATTTTGTGTTGCATTATTATTCCATGCAATAGGCGAGATTCAACAATGAGTCAAGACTCAACACTAAGTAAGACACCATTTTTACTAAAACCCCAAACAAGATTTTTGAAAGACATTTACTTGCTACAAGAAAACAGGAACCTAGAAAAACCTGGATGACTTCTTCAGAATACTTGACTAAACTAAAACAGGATTGTGATAACAAAGATTATACAGCCAAATAATGGGGATGAAACTCAGTAGGACACTTTTGCTAGTGGACTTGCTTCTCCAGCAATATGTTAAAGACTTCTGGAAAATAAAATATTGGATTTACAGACAGCTTAGGATCAAGCTTCAGCCTTGGATTTAACACAGAAGAATAATGAAACTTGTGTTGCCCCTATTTCCTCTCCAGCTGTTGTAGTCTGTGAGAGTAACCCCTTCTGGCAAAGATGATAAAATTCATATCTTAAACCCCGCCTGAAACAACAATGGTAGCTGTGAATTACAAGCCCAGAAGTACTAATAGGAAAGCCTGTTTCATTTGTGGGGCCGTGTTGTGCCATAAGAGAAATAATTGTCCAGCTTAGGAAGCCATATCTAACAAGTATTCTAAAAAGAGATACTTTGCTAGAACATGTTGGTCTTGAGTAATAAATTTTTTTTTTTTTTTTTTTTTAAGCGTATCACCCCAAGCAAGGCTGGAGGCCACTATCACGCAAGGGGTTATAGAAGGGTTGGAGAAAGAGCAGATAGGAGTGGTAAAGGAGAGGATGTGGAGAAAGAGAAAGACAGTGGGTCGATCAAGGCAAGGGGGTTACAGAAAATTTGGAGCGAGAGCAGATAGGAATGAAAGGTGAAAGGATGTGGAGAAGGGAAGTGGATAGATCAAGGCAACTGGAGATGTCGATTGACGCTACACTTAAACCGTTGGAGATTGTATTTGTCAGGGAAAACAGTAATAGGGAAGGGAGTTCCACAGGCGAGATGTGCGAGACATGAAGCTATTGGAGTAGAAGAGATGTCTACATCTAACAGTTTCAACGGTGAAGGGGTGGGAACGGGATACCAGCCTCGTGGGGCATT
The DNA here is from genome assembly GCA_964036315.1 of Acanthosepion esculentum. Lineage (NCBI taxonomy): Eukaryota > Metazoa > Mollusca > Cephalopoda > Sepiida > Sepiidae > Acanthosepion > Acanthosepion esculentum. The sequence goes on along the minus strand of OZ038479.1, from coordinate 80,810,136 downwards.
TAAATTCACGAGGCCTAGGGACAAGCGAAAGCAGCTCCTCGGAGCAATTACCGTGAAGGTATTTGTAAAAAAGACAGAGCGAGGCAACATAAATGCTAGCATGTGGGCCATTGAAGAAAACTAACCTCTCAAGGTAGAGTGCGATGCTTCGGATAATGCTATATCTGTGATACCAACATAGCAGTAAGTAAAGCAGAAGTACTGAATGGACTCTAACATGCTGTGATAATTATAACTATAAAAGGAAAAATGTTTAACTTCTTACTTGACTCTTGTACTTCCAAATGCTTTATTAGGGAAAATACTGTTTATTCTTTAAAATTAAAATGTATTCCTTCATCAAAATGGGTAACTATGGCACACACAAAAAAAAGGAGTCAATCCAGACTCAAACTTAATGATAGACGATATTTGGCTATTCACCTGAGTATTATGAAAGACTTGTGTGGTGATGTGGTACTGGGGAGGGATTTTCAGGGTCAGCACTGGAAAGTTATTTTTGAATATGTTGGTCATCTTCCTGAACTGGTTATGAGAAATATAGGAACATCTTATGCTTTAGAAGTTGCAGATATGAAGGAAGCCACATTGTTGCCAAATATTACAGCTGTATTCAAACTGATAATTACAAAATCTAGATGCTTTAGTTAAGAAGACCAGAAATCTATTGATATGGAGACAAACCTTAGCTAACAAAATACACATGTTACATATGGCTTCCAATGCTGGACAATTATTTCTCTTATGGCACAACACGGCCCCACAAATGAAACAGGTTTTTCTATTAGTACTTCTGGGCTTGTAATTCACAGCTACCATTGTTGTTTCAGGCGGGGTTTAAGATATAAATTTTATCATATCAAACCAAGTATTTTGACATGGTGTGCCTAAGTTGTCGTCATTAAAAATGAAACCAAAAGGCACAGGAAGAGATTGTGTGTGGATTATTTGCAAACAATATATACACTGAACCTGATGCAGGCCTGTTGCAAAAGATTGATGATCTAGTTACAAAGCTTGCCAAATACAAGTACTTTTCAACCTTTGGTTTAAAAGGTGCCTATCTCCCAGTTAAAATGAAACAATTCAACAAAAAGTACACCATTTTCAAGGCCAATGGTCAACATTATCAGTTTACTAGGCTTCCTTTTAGAGTAACCAATGGCTTACCTGCCCTTTAAAGATCAATGAACAAGATAATAAAAGAAGAAAACCTTAAAGGTACTGTACCTTATCCTGATAATATTATCATTGGTGGTGAAACTGAAAAGGAGCATAATAAGAATGATGTCAAAGAATTTCTGAAAGATGTAAAGAAAAAAAAAACTAAACTATAATGCTGCTAAAACTATTCAGATGGTAAATTCAAAAAACTATTCAGAAGATAAACACTGAATACTTTAGTGTATTGTGTGGGAAATGACATTATTAAACCTGACCCAGAACAGATGAAGCTGTTATAAGAAATGGAAACTACATCTGTTCCACCCCAACCCCCAAAGATATGATAAAACTTAATAGGGTCAGGGGATTCTTTCATATTACACAAAATGGATACCTGAATGTTCAGATAATACAGTTAAAGTGAAAACGATTCGCTTTAACTGCATTCAACTGAAAGGTAAGTTTTCTTCAACAGCCCACAGAATTGCTTTACATAGATTGTATTTAAGGTATTCAAAAGTATGAAGAGCAAATAAACAAGCTCTTCACATTTTTGAATCCCTTAAATCCAAGCTATGTAAAGCAATTCTGAGGGCTATTGAAGAAAACCTACCTTTCAAGGTGGAGTGCGATGCTTCAGATAATGCTATATCTGTGATACTAAGTCAGAAAGGAAGGCCTGTTGACTTTATATCAAAAACACTCCAAGGAAGTGAAAAAAGTTATAATATAGTCAAGAAAGAAGCTTTGGTGATAATCACTTTAATATGTAAATGAATGTAACTTTTGTTACGATGCTGCTTCAAGTTATATACTGATGCCATGTCAGTGTCGTTTATGTCTGATAATTGAGGGCATACTGTTATGGGATCTTACCTGTAACGACATAATGAACTCTTCCTGACACTATAAATACTGCACCTCTCAAGAGAGACGTAGGAAGTGGAACGAGTCGAGTGGAATCGAGTCGAGACAATAGTAGTTCACTCCAAACCAGACTGACAGTCATACTAATACCTTCAACTTCTTGTATTATTATTCTGTGTAATATATCTTTGTTATTTCTACTCTTGTGTTCGTGTTGTTCTTCCATGGTCCTAACCTTGGACCATAACAGTGGTGTGAGGATATTGGACCATAACACATACAAAAGTTAAAAAAATGCCAAAATCAACAAATGGAGAATGGTGAACTAAGTTTCGACCATGGAAGAGTAATGTTACTGTGGATACTTTTAGTCAAGTTTATTGTGCATCTTTAAATTCTCATGGTTTGACTCTTGAGGATTTACACAGGGAATTATGCCATTCAGGTGCATCAAGACACTTTGTAAGATCAAGAAATCTCCCCTTTTCTAAAGAAATTAAAAAAATACGCACATCATGCAGAGTTTGTGCTGAGATAAAACCTCAGTTCTATCAACCTCCTGAAAGCTACTGAACCTATGGAACGTATCAGTATTAATTTTAAGGGGCTTCTTTCAACGTCTACTCGTAATCCATACGTGTTAGTGATTGTCAATGAATATTCTCAGTAACCATTTGCATTTCCATGGTCAAATATGCACACCTCAACAGTTATTAACTGCCTAGAAACATTGTTTAGTATGCGTGGAATGCGGAGTTATATTAACTCAGATAGAGGTTTTCTTTCATATCTCAAGTATTGAAGGAGTATTTACTGAGTAAAAGTATTGCAATGAGTAATTCTATGCCATATCACCTCCAAGGTAACAGTCAGGTAGAGCAATACATGGTGGGGTTATATGGAAAATTATTCGCTTGAGTCTTAGGTCTTGGCAACTAATGGAAAAACATAGGGAATGAGATTTGCCGCAATCACTTCATTCTATTTAATCTCTCATGTACATCTACTAACTGTACACTCCATGAGCAATTCTTCAAGTTTCAAAGGAATATTTCTCATGGGAGCTAACTCCCATCTTGGTTAATGAGACCTGGACCACTACTTTTAAGAGGATTTGTCCATACTAGACAGTGTGACCCCTTAGTAGATGAAGTTGAACTGATTGATAGCAATCGAACCTTTGCCAACATCAAGTATTCTGATGGAAGACGATCAGCTGTATCTCTCTGAGATTTGGCGCATTGTCTTCATTAGTCAGAACCCTCTCCATTTCAGCAAACTTCATGAATCTCAAACAATTTTTCCACAGAAGAAAGTAGTAATAAGACACCTGCTTCATCATAACCTACTCTAGATAAATCATCGACTGAATGTCAAAGTTTTCAAACAGAAAAGCAATATCCAGGACTGATGACAGGTAACATAAACCAACCTTATAGATCAAACTGTAATCCAAAGCCTCCTACACATTATGGGTGTGATAAATTATGTGTTCAATATCATTATTCAGGTTTTGCTTGATCAGGGGATCCTATGTGATTGAGATATATTTTATGAATGGATTAAATATAACATACCTTTAATTTATTTATGTAAATGATATTTTTAATGGATACTCATATTTGAGTAGATGCTCCATTTTTATTTATTTATTAAACACTATATATATATATATATATATATATATATATATATATATATATATATATATACACAAGATGGTTATTTCTTGATAATATTGACCTGTGGAAATGATCTCAACATACAGTACCATTATAAAGTGTGTGAAAACTCTACCAAAGGTTGACCCAAGTCTGGTAAGTGAAATTGGCTAGACATAGGTACTTCCACTAATTTGGTATATGTAAAGAATTTTTAAAATGAAAAAGCTTTCTTGAAGCTTTCATTTTAGCTTTAATTGAATATAAAGGACTTAAAATTTACCATTTCCAGCAAGCAAAATACTCTGTGCTTCATTTCAAACAGAAATTATATTGATCGGAATCGATTTTTTTTTTTTAGTGAAATCAATATAAAACGGCTATTTTGACACATTTGCATACAAAGGTAATTTTCAGTTTTAAAAATTTTGTAAAAATAAAAAATATATTTCTGAAACATTATCTGAGGAAAATGAGCAAATTTAACGTTAAATTAATTTGATTTGAAACAAATATTACTTGTAGCATAAAATGCTGTATTCAAGTATTTCTTATCCATTTTATGAAATTTCAAGAAATTAAAATGTCAGTATCTTCATATTTATATTAGTTAAAAGCAGGATTGCTTTGATAAATAAGATATATTAATGGCATTGTCTTAAGGAAATAAATCTTTAATGAATTATTAATGGCATTGTCTTAAGGAAATAAATCTTTAATGAATTATTAATGGCATTGTCTTAAGGAAATAAATCTTTAATGAATGATTAATGGCATTGTCTTAAGGAAATAAATCTTTAATGAATTTTTACCAGAATTTTTTTTTTTTTTAAGAATTTAATTAGAAAAATTTATATTGTGTGTATAAACATGCCAAGTTTTGTAAGTACAGGTGACTATACATAAGATTATCAGAAAATAAGAGCAATGACTATAATAAATTTAAAGCCAGAATTTCTAAAATTCAATAAAACATTAGATAACAGAGAATATTTTCCTAAATTTTTTAGATTACTGAGTACTTAAAAATTAAATAAAAATTCTCCATGGAACAACATTAGATATGCCACCATGCTATCAAACACATCATCACAGCTACTGTCAGGTTAAAAACAGGTACAGTTGGGTTAAAAAATGCATTTCTGCAATATATTAAACTTTAAATAACGTGTGTTTCAAATCAGATTAATTATACTTTAAGTCAGCTAATATTCTTCAAATAAAGTTTCAGAGAAGTATATTTTATTTTTGGAAGACATTTTAATAAAGATAATTACATTGTGATGAAAAAAAAGGGTGCGAAACAGCTATTTTAGCAAAAACAAATTCCTTCCAATCAATTTAAATTAGTTTTTGAAATGGAACAAAATATTTTGCTTATTGGGAATATTAAATTTAATCTATTAGCTTGAAATTAAAATTTAAAAAACATTTTTTTTTTAATTTTTAAAGATTCATTTTACACCTTAGGTATCACATTTTATGTGGAGGTCCCGAATATACATGTATAGTTAGTAGATGTTCAAATGACATCTATTCTTACTTGATGTTTTGCAAGTTGGAAGATAAGTTATTTGAACTATTTTCTACTGTTGCTTTATCTTTTTAATACCAAATATTACTGGTTAACATGATAATGCAAATGATGTTTATTATCATTACAATATATATATATATATATATATATATATATATATATATATATATATATATATATATATATATATATATATATATATATATATATATATATATATATATATATATATATATATAATGAGGAGGCACGGTGGAGTAATGGATAACGGCTTGGATTGAGGGATCAGAGAGCCGAGTTCGAGTTCCAGTTGAATCCATTACATTCACTTACGTGCTAATACCCTTGGGAAAGGTATGAATCCTCTTCTTCTCCCTCCAACTATGGGTAAATAGCAGGACAGACTGGGTTCTATAGCCTTGGATGGCAACTGGTCTAGGAGAAGGACAACTCTGAATTCAAAACCTGCGGAGAGTCGTTTGGGGAACTTGTGGCATTCGCTGCACCAGGTCCCTGTATTCGTCCCTCCAAAAAGTGTGGATGGCCCTGCACAAGGCCTTCACCCCTATAATCAAATCTCATGTGTCGGTGTCAGGCTTTCAGTTTCTGGGAACTGATCTACCTGACCCTCATATGTCAAGTTCGACGGGAGAGTCCATCATATATATATACAGACTTAGTAAGATTATATCATAATTCTAATTATAAAATATTTCAGGATATGTTACACTAGTGCTTGCTAAAAGCTTCTCAGCTTGAACCCCTTTACAAAATTTGACCAAAGATCAGAAACTACTTTGCAATCTGGCTTTAATCAAACAAATTTGCAGCACCCTCTCATATACAAGTTATTCATAATTGAACAAGTATTAATCTACCTCATATTCTCTGGAAGAGAGATATCCAGCCATACAGAGGTCTTTACTGAAATGATAATTGAGTTAAAATATTTCAAATACACTAGAATGCTGAACAGGATATAGATGACAGAGCCAGGCTTGAAGAAACGTTGTTAAATGAAACAATTATTAGATATCTTGTCATCTTGCTTCAAAAACAGTTTTCAATAAACACTTTTATCTGATATCTGGATTAAGAATAATTCCAAGAAGCGAAGCAGATACGAAAGCAGATACCAAAGCAGCTCAAAATTAATGATAGCTTTTTAAATGTTCAATTTAAATATTACAAATGTTTAACAAGTCTGAAATTTATATAAGGAAGTGTATTTGTTGGTATACAAGAAATAAACTGCATGCAAGGACAATGCATACTTCCATACAACTATTGTTTTAAAATTTAATTTTGGGGGATGTGCGTACAGTAGTAGACAATAGTACATAAAAATAAACAATGAACACAGGGTAATATGATCACATAAGGTATGGAATTGTCTATCAGTATGCATTGTTGATATATTATAAACATTATATATATATTAAAAACTATATTATGAACATCATATATATATATGCACACATATGCATATTATACACATTATATACATATATACACACATATATATATTATATACATTATATATATACATTATATATAGATATATATATATTATATATATATGCACACATATACATATTATACGCATTATACATATGTATATACACACATTATATATATATATATATATACACACACACTGACATTATATATATACATACATATATATATATATATACATACACACATTATATATATATACACACACATTATATATATATATATATATATATATATATATATATATATATACACATACACATTATATATATACACACATTATATATACATATATATATATATATATGTATATATATATATATATATACACACATTTATATATATATTCACACATTACATATATATATATATATATATATATATACACACTCACATTTATATATATATTCACACATTACATATATATATATATATATATATACACACACACATTTATATATATATTCACACATTACATATACATATATATATATATATATATATATATATATATATTATATATATATGTTGATCTGAGAGAAAATGTTTAGGCCATGAACTTTTCAGCATCTCATAATATATATGGGTGTATAATATTGAGCGTTTATAGAAAGTGGTGAAATCAGTTAATGCACACATACAGGTGTTAATCTGTCAATAGTAACAACAGGTATTGCGGGCATTCTGATATCACAGACTGGCCAGGTAATGTAATTACATTAGAGTGGGTTGCCTATCTACTCAAGAAGCAACTATTTTCTTTGTTGATCACTGAAGTGCACTTATAAAAAAAAAAGCCATGATCAAAATATCGGGCTATGAAATAAGTGGATGGAAAGGTTGGCACAATGGTGTAGTAGCGCCAAAATTAAAGCAGCCGAATTTAAACTTGAGTTGACAATTCTCTTGCCTAGATTAACAATCATCCTACACCAACACACATACATGTAAACAATCTGTCTTTGTAATTTATATATATATATATATATATATATATATATATATATATATATATATGTATATATATGTATATATATATAAATATATATATATATATATATATATATATATATATATATATATATAATGTGATTTCTCAACATTTTCAGCTCGACCCACTTCCTAAAATATAACCAAATGCAGAGACTTTTTTTGAAGAGATTTCTTGTCAGGATTAGACTCAGCATCCTCATATATAACATATTTGTTAGCCAACTTGTCATTGGTTCAATTATATCCTGATGTATCCCATTTCCATAATTGAAAGAGATATCAGATTTTCCAAAAACCAGATAAAGAGATAGATGGTAGGTGTGGGATATATAGTGTGGAAAGTAAGTATTCAATACACACTACAAAAAAACAGTTTATCACCATATTTATTTATACAAATGCTTAATATTTACTTCAGACTTACACCGCATACAGCTTTCAGGTTTAGCATAGAAAATATAAGAAAAACTTTCAGTAAATGTATTTCTTTAAAATTATTTGGTATATATTTCAAAATCATGAAACCAAAAAACATCTAAATCCCATTTATAAAGGAACATAAATTTCAAGGTGATTGATTCTAAAAAGCTTGTGTTATTTTACAATTATCTAAATTGTAGTTAACGTAACTGGGATAATGGTATGGTGTATTAGTAACCACTAACTGCCATCACAATAGTAAGCCTGATGCTTAAAACCAAGGAACATTCTGTAGAAATCAGAGATACCCAAAGTTAGTTAGAAAAAGCTTCAGAATTAGTGAAAAGCTACAAATCCATCAATAATCCAAAAGTGGAAGGAATATGGATTGATAGAACTATCTTGGCCTGGTGCCTCTGAAAATATTTCTAGTTATGTAGTAAGCAAGATTGTAAGAATGGTAAAGAAGCAACCAAATATTACTCCCAAAGAGCTGGTAGATCTCCAAACATTGGAGATGACAGTTACACTTCAGATTTTTTTTTCAAGCATTTCACCCCAAGCAAGGCAGGAGTGCCACTAACACACAGGGGCTTACAGAAAGTGAAAGTGAGAGAAAAGAGTAGCGAGTGTTTAAGAAAAGGAAAAAAGGACAGGGATCAAGTCAATAAAAGATGGCGATTGACGTTGCATTTAAATTTTTGCAGATAGTAGTTATCAGGGAAACAAGTAAGCAAAAGGGAGTTCCAATGTTGGGAAGTGTGAGGAAGGAAACTGTTGGAGTAGAAGTGGCGGTTACATTTAACTATTTCAACAGTAAATGGGTGGGACCTAGATGCCAATCTAGTAGCGAGCTTAAAATCATACAGTTGGGGCACCAGGGAAAAAAGCTTGTCAGAGCAGTAGCCATAAAAATATTTGTAGAAAAGACAGAGGGAAGCCACATCATGTCTGCGAGAAAGTGTTTGAAGTTGAGAAGCTAATTACAATTACATTTCAGATCCATCTCTGGATCTTGTTGAGAACTTCGAGATGAACAGCAGGGGCACCAGACCAGATATGGCAACAGGGTTCAGTGCAAGGATGAATGGTAGATTTGCAGATGTATAAGATATACTCTGATGAGAAATACTTTCTGACATGACACAGTGAACTAACTTTCCTTGCAGTAGATGCAGTTATTGATTCAATGTAGTTGTTCCAGTTGAAAATGTGAAGCCAAGACAGGAGTAAATGCTAATTTCGTCTGCATAGATGCCTATTTGGAAACTGATGACATCAGGAAGATCATTGATGAAGATCAGAAACAGTGTAGGACCCAGGATGGAGCCTTGGGGAACATCAGTGTTAGTATGAAAGGAACTGGAAGAGAGCGCATTCAGGATGACCTTCATTTCCCAATTAGATAGGAATGATTTGATTAAATCAAGTAAATGTCCTGTAATACCATAGCCCTGAAGTTTATGTAGAAGACCAGCATGCCAAACCCTGTCAAATGCCTTCAAGATATCTAGAGCCACAGCCTGAGCTTTGGCATTATTATTGAGAGCATGAGATATATATATATTCATTTATAGTTGTAAGCACATCAGCAGTAGACCAGGCAAAACAGAATCCATATTGTTTGTCAGAATTGTTTGTTAGAGGTAATATTCTTAACCACTTTAGCATTGATTAAAGCCTCAAAGACTTTGCCAAAAATTGGTAGGAGACTGATAGGGTGGTAGTTAGAGGGATCAGAAGATTCTTCAGAGTTCTTAAAGACAGCGACAACAGAGGAGGACTTCCAACAAGCTTGAAAGCAAGAAGCTACGATGCAATAGTTGTATAGTCTGGGGAGAACTGGAGCCAGCTCCGGGGTACATTTCTTTAGATCAACAGCTGGTATTCTGTCACTTCCACTTGCCTTATGGAAATGATGTCTGAGATCATTGATGGGGTTATGTACATATTGTTCTGTATAGCCCCGATTCTAGTGGGCGTGGGGGGGGGCAGTCAGGTGTGGGCACTCCAGATGAGTCAAATCTTGAGTTGGAAGAGAATTTACAAGCAAAGCATTCAGCTTTATCTGCTGCAGATGTTAGGACTTTGAATTGATTGAATAGAGGAAAGATTGAAAATTTGCTATTGTTCAGCACACTCTTGCAATAATCTCTAGAACAGAACTTGCGAGATGCTATAAGTTTCATTCTATCAGCAAATAATATCTTTGCTTCTTTGAGGATATGCTCGCAATTATTATGAGCAGAGACAAAGAGACGTCTATTGCAATCGAACATATCGCTCTGGTGCAATCGGAAGTAGTAATTTCTGTGGGCGATGGTGACTGAGCAAGCAGGTGAGAACCAAGGAGATGAATGCAGTTTTACTTGGTATTTCTGAACTGGAATGAAATCACTGATGCTGGCTTTCACCCAGGAGGAAACCTCAGATGCACATATTAGAATGGGATGTTTGAAAACTTCATTCCTGTATAGTTGTTTTCAGGAATGCATTATATCAATGGGAATAATGACAGACACAGGATAGACGTTTAAATCAGAGACTTGTGCCACACGTGTTCTTAATTCGACATGTGCCATGACAGTGTCCCTTTTTGTCTCCTTCTCTAGGGAGTGGAGGTTAAAGGGACATAACTAGGGTATTATGTAACATGTTTTTTTTTGTTTTTTTTTATGGTGTGAAAGATGTGCTTATCTAAACTGAAAGTCTTTAAATCTGGAAGGCAGTATCTGTTACGAATGGGTCTAGACTTCACCTCCTTTCTCTTATTGTATACTGTTTTTGCTATTGTGTGGTGTTATAGGAGTTCGTTTTTTATCGGTTCTTGGTGGGGTAGGTGGTGTTGGTGTTACCAGTGTTATAGTGTTTTGGTTTTCCATATGTATTGGGTTGGGAATAGCTGGAAATGGTGGAGCATGTGTTGGTGGGCCATCCATGCTGTTGTTTCTATCCATACCTGGTAGGTCGTCATCATGGACTAGGTTGTGGGTATCTGCATTTATTTTGTGGAGGAAGTGGCAGTTTCAGAGTGTGGTTCATCTGCTGCCATCAGCTAACATGCAGTATTGGCTGTAAGGGAGGGTTTCAACAACTGTACCGGTATTATTCCAGTGCAGAGGGTTATTTCCATGTTGGTTTTGGATAGACACATGTTCCCCTAACTTGAGTGGGTCTAATAGCCTTCTGTTGGTATGCTTGGTGTTATTAATGAATCGCTGGTTGATGGCACTGTCAAGCATATCAGCAAGCTCCAACCATTCACGGCAGAATTTTATGGGGTTCAGCAGGTGGTCATTTAAGGGACGAGCAAACAAAATTTCCGCAGATGTTGCTCTATCTTTTTAATACCAAATTTCTGCAGGTGTTGCTCTATGTTTTTAATACCAAATTTCCGCAGGTGTTGCTCTATGTTTTTAATACCAAATTTCCACAGGTGTTGCTCTATGTTTTTAATACCAAATTTTCGCAGGTGTTGCTCTATCTTTTTAATACCAAATTTCCGCAGGTGTTGCTCTATCTTTTTGATATCAAATTTCCGCAGGTGTTGCTCTATCTTTTTAATATCAAATTTCCGCAGGTGTTGCTCTATCTTTTTAATACCGAACATTACTGGTTAACATGTCAAATTCAAATGATATTTATTATCATTACTATATATATATATATATATATATATATACAGAATTAGTAAGATTATATCATAATTCTAATAATAAAATATTTCATGATATGTTACACAAGTGTTTGATAAAAGCTTCTCAGCTTGAACCCCTTTACAAAATCTGACCAAAGATCAGAAACTACTTTGTAATCTAAATCAGGTGGTGGGGTGTTGCAATGCAGTAGGAGCACTTTTGCCTCTTCATCTGTATCTAGTGAACCGCTGGGGCTAATGTTTGTTGTGAGTATCCATTTCATGTGTTTGACAGCTGCCTCTGCTCTGCCATTGCTTTGTGGATAATAAGCTGAGGACACTCGTAGGGATATGCCCCATGTTCTTAAAAATCTCTTCAATTCAACTGAGTTGTATAGGGGTCCACCATCACAAGTGATTTCCTCTGGTACACCGTAATTTACAAAGTACCGGTGTAAGATGTTGAATATAAGGGAGGCTTTCACATCTTGGTACATTGAAGCTACTTCCGTCCAACCTGAGTACATGTCAGCATATTCCATATATTTACGTCCAGCTATGTTGAAAATGTCTGTGACCGTTGATTGGAAAGGGTAGTCTGGGTGAATAGGCTTGAATGCAGATCCATTAGGGTTTGATGGAGCAATTTCATTGCAACATTTGCATTGATTTCGTTTTTCTTGAAATTGTGCTCCTATACCAGGCCAAAAAGAAATGTTGCCTGGCATTGCTTCTCATGCTATTGACCCCTTGGTGGCCAATATGGAGCTGGTCAATGAGTTCACGGCATAGTTATCTTGGAATTAATACACGTCCTTCCTTGAATACTAGTGACTGAACTATGTACAGATCCTTCTGCATATTCCAGAATTCCCTGATGTAGTGTGGAGGGGGGGTAGATGTTCCTTGTGTTCAAAGAAGCCCTTTTCAGTTGTTTCCACAAAGCTCAGGTACTGGTAATCCACCTTCACCTCCAGTTGTATTTGTGCCATTTTGATGGGGGATGATTCTTGGTTGTACTGGGATTCTATTCCAGCTTGCACTGCCTCTTCCAGACTGTCTGACTCAGTTGCTACACCTTTGGTGATAGGTGCGGGGATACGAGACATACCATTTGCCCCACCATTGGCGTTGCCGAGTATAGATATAGCCTTGAATTGGTACATCAAGGTCAGTTCCATGATGTCTAATATCCTGGGGTTCTTAATTTCATTTAAGCTGCAGTCATTAAATATTGGCATGAGGGGTCAATAGTGAGCATCAGGTGGGGGCAGCTCAAGACAAACATTCTGTAGCTTTCCAAGCCAAACTTTATGGCTAATGCTTCTCCCTTGATGGGTGCATAATGACTTTCAGCAGGTTTAGTGAATCAAGAACCTGCATATACAACCTTCCAATGCCCTGATCTGCAAAGGTGGTTTGCTGTGGATGGGCACTCGCAATGTTTTTGTAGTAGGGTAAATCCTATTCCTGCTAGACTCCAATCAGTCAGGCATATTGGATGATTTATATTGAATGTTTGAATGCCATCCTGGATGTTGTTTGGGATTTCATCTTTGGATTGCTGAAAAAGTTGTTCCAAGGTGTCGTCCCAGTAAAATCTGCCATTATGTTTAAGCAGTTCCCTGAAAGGTGACATGATGGGTGCTTGGGCGAATGTATATGAGACCTGTATAATTAGACCAGAAAAGGATCTAATCCCTGTTATGTTTGTCAGGGATTGAATTTCTGATGCCCTCAAATAATTTCTGAGACAGTTTATACCCTGTTGGGCTGATGTCAAAACCAGCGAATTCCACATTGTCTTTTGTAAAATGAAATTTGCCCTGATTGAAGACGATCCTGTTGTCAGCACAAAGCATGATGTATTTAATAGTGTGCCAAAATGATAGTGCTACATCATCATCCCATAAAATGGAATCATCTGCACTGTGGACTACATGGAGGAAACTCTCTGTAATGTCATCAAATTGCTTTGTGTAGCCATCGTTGGATGCTTGGAAGCCTTGAGGAGCTTGCAAGTATTGGTATCTGCTCCATTCTGTGATGAATGTAGTGGCATCACGTACCTTTGCAGAGAGGGGTATACAGTGGTATCCATTCCAGGCATCAATAATAGTTTTCTTCTTCCCTGGGGGTATCGTGCTGACAAGGTTAAATGGAGAGGGTGTGTGGTGTGTCTCCCGTCCTGTAGCTGCATTCAAGACCTGCAGATCTACCGTTCTACGTGGGCCGCCATCTTTTTGGGGAACTGTAATCATTCTGGAGCACCTTGGTGTACTAGCAGGGATTGGTTCCATGATGTTTAGAGCAAAATCAGCATCCAGCTGTGACTTGACAGCTTCTTTCCAGTGGTGGGGTACTGGAATCGGTTTATGTACGGCTGTCGGTCGGTTGTTTTCTAGAAACGAGATAGTAAGTGATTCTCTTGCCATGGTCTGCAACTTCTGGTGTGTGCATGTGTTGAATGCAAAGTGACACGTGATCCAGTTCTCTAGCTCCTCACGCTATTCAGGTGTAGTGGGAAGTGGTAGTTTGTCTGTTAGTGGCAGGCATGGTGTTTGGTACAGACATCCGCATGGGGCTTGTATGCCATCAGTTGATTTTTGTCTTCTTTTGTGGTGGTTACTTTAGTACTGAGTTGCACTGGAAAGTTGTTCTCAATGACTTTCAACCTCTTTAAGGTCGTCTGTGATACATATAAGCCCTTAACTCTTGGACAAATGTAGATTATCTCTGAGCATGTTTCATCACCGAGTGATATTGTGATGATTAAGGCTCCTTTGTTAGGTAGGTTGTCATCATTTACAGCACGGTAAACGGTGTCTAGTATGCAATAACTGGTTATGATTGCATTCGAGTTTCTTCAACAGATCCACCTCACCGGCTATATTTGTTTCAGCCCCTGTATCTGCTGTAGCAGTTAACTGAATGGTTTGAGGCTTTATGCCTGTTTGACTTGGACTTCCTAACTTCTTGAGTGGAATCGTGTTTAATGTGATTTTAGCACTAATAAACGGTGGTAGTTCTGGTCTTTCTGGGGTGAATTGTTTGTTGGTCGGGGTACCATGTGGGATTCCTTCTCCTTCATTTAGTCATCTATGCTGTGTACACATGGTTGATATGAGGGAGATATTTTCATCTTGGGTGTCGTTAGGGTTATCCTCCATTACAGCAAACATATTAGAAGTGGTTTTCTGTTCCACACTTGTGGTATGATTTACCCCAAGCAGGGCTTTGTCTGCGGTCTTTTGGGTGTGTTTTTTGACCGAAACCTTTGCATCTGTTGCTATTTGTTTTGTTTTTGTTGTGTGCTGGAAATTTTCATGATGATGCAGATTTGATCATAGCGATTTGCGGTGTCTCTGACAGTTGAAAATGGTTTGTTGCTCTGGTGGTGGATCCCAGGGTTAACAGGCATCCAACCAGGTCATTCAAGGTTGGCAAAGAGTTGATTTCTGTCAAAATCTTACTCTGGTGGGAGGTGTCCCGTAGGCCGGCAATGATTTGGGATTTACTTGGAGAATGAGGTTGTGCAGTGCAGATTATCACAACCACATTGTCTTTCAAAGGTGCAGAGCATTGCTTGTAACTTCAATCTGGATACAAACAATGTGATGGTTTCTCCATCGCTCTGCTTCATAGCAAAAAATTGCTGATGGTACACTTCTGGGTGGACGGATTTCACGGCAACAGATTTAATATATTCCAGCAGTTGTTCTTCTGTAGCATTATTAAGGGCATCAGGACCAACGAAATTGAAGAGCATTTTGGTGACAGACGAACTGCATGTGGATTGTAGCTCATTTCGGGTTTTTGTTGGGTTGGTGAGCTGGGTCATTTCTTTGTAGTGGGACTATGCATCTCTAAAGATGATCTATTTATTATCTGACGTGTTGGATTCTATCACCGGGTGCTCAGGCTTTATGCATTGGGGTGCAACGGAGTAGGTGCATTTTGTTCGACGGGCAGAATACGTGCCAATAGGCATGTTATCTGTTCTTGCATGGCGAGTTGCTGTTGCTGCATTTGCAACATGAAGGTCATTGGGTCGACTTCGGTTTTTTGTCCTGTTGGGGGTTGATCTGGATTTTCAATGTGGGTTGTGTTCTGCTTTGTGTTGAACATTTTAAGTGAGTGTAGAGAACAAAACAAAAGAAACATAGGTAAAATATACAGTAAATGATGATACGGTAATGAACAAGCTTAAATAATGGGTGATAAGGTGGTTCAGATGTTAATATGTTGAGCAAGGGTATATGTGTAGGAAATTTCTACATAATCATGTGCGTTCGTTGGCTGTACCGGGTTACCCTTTGGTTGTTAAATTTGTCCATCATCGAATAAAATGGGTTCAGTAGTCCCTCTGCCTTTTGAAATCCCACTCCTGACACTATATATAGTTGTTTTCAGGAATGCATTATATCAATGGGAATAATGACAGACACAGGATAGATATTTAAATCAGAGGCTTGTGCCACACATGTTCTTTATTTGACATACTCCATGACAGTGTCCCTTTTTGTCTCCTTCTCTGGGGAGTGGAGATTAAAGGGACATAACTAGGGTATTATGTTAACAATTAACAAGAGATGTCACAAAGGAAATCACAGAAAGAGTCCCTGTCAGCTCGTTGGTAACAGAAAAATATTCTGTTGGTAGGAGGTTTATATCTGGTGGGAGAGTGGAAGGAAACATTTACAGACACTACTGCATGATCAGAGTTGCCAAGGGGGCAGAGCTTCATTATGCAACAAGAGTCAGGGATAAAGGAAAAAAAGAGATTGAGAAGAAAAGCTTTTCTGTCAGGGTTATTAGGGAAACGTGTAGGAAAGTCAACCACATGAGTGATTGAAAAGTTTAGGGTTTGGATGCCAGCAAGGTCAGTGACAGAGTCTGTCACCAATATGCTCTGCAAGCCATGCTTCTAATCTTGCAGAAATCAAACATGTAGGTATCTCAAAAGTTTGGCAAAGAGCATTTAGATAATCCATATGCCACATGGAATAATATTCTTTGGGTTGATAAAATTGAGAAAGTGTTACTTGCACAATATCAAGTTAGAATGAAGAATTCAAACCAGATGTTAATGTCCCAAATGTGAAACATAAAAGTAAAAAACATCTTTTTATCCTTCTTGTTTTCATAATGGTTCACAAAATCCTTTTCACTATCTTTTCATTGGTATTAACTTACTCAGATCTAAGTATAACATATATTCACAAATATACTGATTTCCATTCAAAATATATATTATCTTCCCAAGTGCACATATCTATACAAGTGTGGATCTATTTCTTTGCCTAATGTTAGATTTTTATTAACAAAACCACATTTGTCACAAGTCTTACAGTAAAGACTGAAGCATAGACAGTTAAATGTTTCAAAAACGAAGTCTGACTAGTTTTGCTCGTTACCGTAAGAATTTTTCAAAAGTGGAAAATCCAGTATTTGTCAGTTATTTAAACAATCATCCTGGTTTTTATTCAGTTATAAAGGAAACAGCTCAATTTATGATATGAATAAATTTCCCAAGAAAACTTTCAAAATATAAATACTAATAGATTTCTTGATGTAAACATGCTTACTGAGCAGAGTCTAACAATTGAGAAAAATCTGATATCTGTAAACAACAAAAAATTAAAAAGAATTTTTAAAACCAAATATCATAAACAAGGTTTTTTTTTTAATTAAATACGATAGACAAAGACCTACCTTTGAGTTTAGAAAAAGTGGAATTTATAAAACGACCTAACAAAATTATTTTATGCCATTTTCAGAATTGATATTTACACATGATTTATCATTATTTTGAAGGTGAAATAATTGTTATTTAGTAAAAAGCTCAACTTCCAGAAATTTCTCAATGGATTAATTCATTATTGTTCATAGTGGTTTTAAATTAAAATTTCTTATTATTTGAATGTAGATTATCCCTAATAAATTGATATGACTAATAGTGAATTTACTAGTAAACAAGTTTGATAGACAGGATTTTTAGTATTAAATTTTACTAGAAATTAATTAGTATTAAGTTGACATCAGTGAAACATAAAACTGAGAACAATGCAAGGAAGAAGAAAAATGAAGATAACAAAAAGAATTTAGGCATGACAAAAGAAATTGGAATGTAATGAAAAAGTGTGGGAAAAAAGAAAGAACAACAAAAGAAAAAGAAAAAAATCAATCAGAAAGAAAAGCAAAAAGAAGAAATAACAAAGGAATAATTTAGAGAAGGAAGAAAGGACAATGAGTGAAAAATAAGGAGAGGAAAAAAAAAATGAAAAGAAAGAAGGCTAGAAAAGAGAAAATTAAATGAAAAAATGAACGAGAAAGACAAAAATGAAGTCATCAAAGGAAGAAAAAGCAGGAAAAAGCATTAAATATATATTAAAGTAGGACAACAAGATGGGGAAATTAAGAAAGAGAGACAGACAGAAAGGAATGTAGAGAAAGCATACTTTGGCTATTCTACAGAATTTTTTAATCTACAATTGGGATTTACAAGCGACAGAAAGCAACAAAACAGGAGATAGAAGGAATGGAACTAGATAAATAAAAAGAAATAAATAACAAAAAAATCTATGTTCTACCTAAGATGATAAACTACCTGAAAAGAAGCTTGCATAGCTGAGAAAAAGTTTTAATTTTACTGAGTGCATTCAATCCCCCAATGACAAAGACAGCTGTTACTTATGTGACACTCTGCTTCTTGGTACATCTGCTTGAAGTTACCATGGTTAGAGCCATTTTGTTACACAAGAGATGAAGCAATGAAAGCCAAAGATGCATTGCTGAAAACACCAGAGACATGTTCTTTGCCCAAATGGCAGCAAATCTGCAGGATTTCACAAAAACCATGGTATGTTTGTCGTAGTTTTGTGTACAAAGCAAATGTAGTTATAATATATACAAACTTAAATTTGTCAGTATGCTATATATATATATATATATATATATATATATATATATATATATATATATATATACATATATATATATATATATATATATATATATACATATATATATATATATATATACATATATATACATATATATATATATATATACATATATATATATATATATATATATATATATATATATATATATACATATATATATATATATATATATACATATATATATATATATATATATATATATATATATATACATACATATATATACATATATATATATATATATACACACACACACACACAGGTTGTTCTAAAAGTAGTTCCTTCTAAGTTAACACATTATCTCAGTCATATTTTACAGTTTACATCCAAAACACTTTGTGTGTGTATGTGTGTGTGTGTGTGTGTGTGTGTGTGTGTGTGTGTTTGTGTGAGTAAATATCAATGAGATAGATAATGTGCTGACATCAAAAAAATTATTTTTTGAAACAACCCATGTATAATTTTTTTTCCTTCCTCAGACCACAAATTTAGCTGTAAGAGTGACTGGGTGAGAGAGAGATGGAAAGAGAGAGAGAGAGAGAGAAAATCAAATTAATATATTATTATTAATCAGATTAATACACAAAGAAGTAGAGAAAAATATGCTTAAGTTTGTAGCCTGATCAAGTATCTTTTAAAAATTCTGATGTTTGGTCATTTGTTTAAATTTTGTCAAGTAATTTAGAGAAAGGACTTCTCAGCACTTACACGATTAAAATATATATATATATATATATATATATATATATATATATATATATATATATATTATGTATATATATATATATAATCAACTAATTATGTATTGTAAAATAGTCATTCAAAGAATAAATCAATAAAGTTAATGTAATTAATGGCGAACTCACTTCGCTAACAGATTAAAGAAATCATTAACTCACTGACCACTTGCTGAAGGACATAATTCTTGTTCTTATTAATTGTATAATAGATTAGATGTTCAGTCGATATTGCTTGCAAGTACTTTTGGTAAAAACATTTATCATCCTCAGGCATAGATGTTATTTTTTTTCTCAATTTCAGGTAACTTCGGATAAAAGTTCAAGATGAGAATGAATGTGATACTTGTCAAAAGGTGCTTTATCAAAAAAATGTGCTATTATCAACAGTTAAGAACTTTTTTTCAATGTGCAGTAAAATGTGATGCAAGATTCTTGAATATTGTAGTAATGTAGTAATTCACAATTTCTATTATTGTAAGTGTTTTTTTTCCGTGGACATGACATGGACTATTTGTCCAATAAAAAAAACAATGTCTTAGAAGATTTCAAATTTTTTTTTACTGCAGATCGAATTATTTTTAAATTATTATTAAGTAATGCAGCTAAATTAATATTGTAAAATAATCATTCAAATATGGACCAAACATCTAATCCATTGTACAATTAATAAAGACAAGGATCATGTCATTCAGCAAGTGGTCAGTGAGTTAATGCCTTATTTAATCTGTTAGCGAAGTGAGTTCACCATTAATTACATTAACTTTATTGATTTATTCTTTGAATAACTATTTTACAATATTAATTAAGCTGCATTATTTAATTATATATATATATATATATATATATATATATATTTTGTCATCCACACTGTTTCGCTGTTTCACAGCTCATCAGTGTGGCTAGACGTCCGGTTGCCTCTAGCTATAGCTAGGATCGAAACCCGACTTTGCGTCAGTCGGAACTTCTCCCCTATAAGCCGTCGGTGCACAGCAGGAATGAAGGTGGATTTTAGCGTGTTTATTTTTAGATTTAGATAAACACACAGTGACTGACAGTGACTCAATTCTGCCGAAGAGTCGTGCAATATTAGCTTAAATAGTCACTGTTTACAAATTCACACCAGAGAGCTCAATCGAAATTAATTTTTCAGGAGCCAATATTTTTGTCATCCACATTGTTTCGCTGTTTCACAGCTCATCAGTGTGGCTAGACGTCCGGTTGCCTCTATAGTGATGCACATAGCAGAAATATATATTTATATATATATATATATATATATATATATATATATATTTCTGCTATGTGCATCACTATATTCCAGATGGTATGACTGAAAGTAATTTATAACTATCAGCTAAACTAATTAATGCATAACAGAATTTAAAATCACTAACACTCCATTTGTTCATAATAAAAAAAAACTTATTCACATTGATATTAAGGACATTTCTGTCTGCTTCACTGCTGCCCAAATTAATTTTTCAGGAGCCAATATTTTTGTCATCCACATTGTTTCGCTGTTTCACAGCTCATCAGTGTGGCTAGACATCCGGTTGCCTCTATAGTGATGCACATAGCAGAAATATAAATATATATATATATATATATATATATATATATATATATATTTCTGGTATGTACATCACTATATTCCAGATGGTATGACTGAAAGTAATTTATAACTATCAGCTAAACTAATTAATGCATAACAGAATTTAAAATCACTAACACTCCATTTGTTCATAATAAAAAAAAACTTATTCACATTGATATTAAGGACATTTCTGTCTGCTTCACTGCTGCCCAAATTAATTTTTCAGGAGCCAATATTTTTGTCATCCACATTGTTTCGCTGTTTCACAGCTCATCAGTGTGGCTAGACGTCCGGTTGCCTCTATAGTGATGCACATAGCAGAAATATATATATATATATATATATATATATATATATATATATATATATATTTCTGCTATGTGCATCACTATATTCCAGATGGTATGACTGAAAGTAATTTATAACTATCAGCTAAACTAATTAATGCATAACAGAATTTAAAATCACTAACACTCCATTTGTTCATAATAAAAAAAACTTATTCACATTGATATTAAGGACATTTCTGTCTGCTTCACTGCTGCCCAAATTAATTTTTCAGGAGCCAATATTTTTGTCATCCACATTGTTTCGCTGTTTCACAGCTCATCAGTGTGGCTAGACATCCGGTTGCCTCTATAGTGATGCACATAGCAGAAATATAAATATATATATATATATATATATATATATATATATATATATTTCTGGTATGTACATCACTATATTCCAGATGGTATGACTGAAAGTAATTTATAACTATCAGCTAAACTAATTAATGCATAACAGAATTTAAAATCACTAACACTCCATTTGTTCATAATAAAAAAAAACTTATTCACATTGATATTAAGGACATTTCTGTCTGCTTCACTGCTGCCCAAATTAATTTTTCAGGAGCCAATATTTTTGTCATCCACATTGTTTCGCTGTTTCACAGCTCATCAGTGTGGCTAGACGTCCGGTTGCCTCTATAGTGATGCACATAGCAGAAATATATATATATATATATATATATATATATATATATATATATATATATTTCTGCTATGTGCATCACTATATTCCAGATGGTATGACTGAAAGTAATTTATAACTATCAGCTAAACTAATTAATGCATAACAGAATTTAAAATCACTAACACTCCATTTGTTCATAATAAAAAAAACTTATTCACATTGATATTAAGGACATTTCTGTCTGCTTCACTGCTGCCCATATCAAAAGTAGATGGTTGTGACATTTTCATCTATGATGTCAATGTAGGAAATGAGTTCATCTTTATTGCCATTGTCATCCACAATGCGTTCATGATGCTTTATTCTTTTAAAGACTTTGCTACAAGGTAGTAATAGTAGTATCAAGCTATATTTATATTTTCAGAACGTGTCCAAAACTTTTGTCTATTACTTTTCCTTGTATCTGTAAATAAATTCATAAGTAGACATTTTTTTTTTTATTTCTCCTGAAACATAGTTTATCATACGTATACCGGATTTATCTTTATGTTTTAGGTTAGTAGCAATAACCAAAAATCATTATTTTCATATTAAGTCTGTTGTGTGAAATGTTTCTGTTCATCACTGTCTATAAGCCATTATACACACTGAGTTGTCAGCAGTTCAGTTTAATAAGTAATTCTTCAAGTAATAAACCCAATCTTGAACTTTTGAGCTTGCTATTTACATAGTCAATGATGAAAAATGAAGCAGACTTAGAAACATTTGAACTGCATATTATCAAAGTGGAACAGGGCAGGTGTGTTTTCAGATGAGTTCAGATCATCCTGATTACAATACTGAAATCTCATTGGCTGAGCTGTCAGTTGTGTTTTTTCTATATATCAGTACATACACAAATATCACTTAATGTCTATGCGCAATTTGTAAGTCGATCAGATGATGTGCAAGAAGGTCTAACAAGAAAATCAGGTGAAATGGAAATAGCTAAAGTAGTTCCCAGAATCCTGTTAAGGATTTTGATGAGTTTCGAGTGTAGGCTAAAGAAGAGAATCAAAATTATTTTGCCTTATAACTTACCTCACTATGCATATCTGGCTGTAGTATGTGTGATGGAAGAAGAAGAGGTGAATATATTTGATAACTATTTCATCAAGAGGATTGAAAACACAGACAGGAAATATCCATTTACCTGTCTATGATGAAATGACAGGTATCAAATATCTGAACAAAGTATGTAAAATGGAATATGTGACAACCAGTTGGATGTTTAAAATTTTTATTCTGTCAACATTTCATTCAGTAAGAACATCATCAGGAAAACTGGAAATAATTTTGGGTTTCACACATGCCAACATATATGTTATACCTATGTATATATCTATAATTGACAGTAAATTTATCTTGTATTAATGAGAAAACTATGCATAATTCATTATGTTATTTTCAATATTCACATAGTTTTTCTTTCATTTTAATTTTATGCTTTTTGTCACAATACTGAAGTTATTTTTTGCATATTATGACCACTGAGTAAGCTGAATAGATCTGAAATCTTAATTAATAATCATCTTTTATAAATTTGCCCAGGGTTAAAATTTTGTGTGAGTTTATCCACCTTATATCAGTAGGACAACACAGTCTACATTACATATGTAATGAACGATTACTGGCTATATATATATATATGTGTATATATATATGCAAATATATAGAAAATAGGAAAGAACTCGTTAGGTAAATAATCCGAAGTTCTTAAGTATTTTTGTTTTGATACAAAAGTAGAGCCTAAATTATACAGAGCTTGATACTTATATTCAATTTAATTCTAATAATTATATTGAAGTTTTCAGCTCTTGCTTTTGAAACATGAGAACTCTTATTTAGCGAAGGAATCATATTTTTTAAAAATAATTATATATATATATATATATATATATATATATAATTATTTATTTGAATATTACACTACTCTACTCTGTATTGAGCACTCTTTAAAGAATATTAATTGTTGGTTATTGGATTTCACTCCGTATATACCAATCCTAAACTTGTATATATATATATATATATATATAAACAAATGGCATTTTTCAATACTGGCTTTCACTCAGAAAGAAACCTCAGTGGCACATTTATTAACAGGATGATTAAAAATAGCATATGAAGAAAATCATGAGCTCCAATCCAGCTGTTGATAACAAATGAGGGTTCTGGTTATAGGGAGATTTTGATTGATAGGAGAGTAGAAAGAGATATCCATAGGCACTACTGCATAGTCCGAGTCACCAAGAAGACAAAGCTTCATAGTACAACATTAGTCCAGGAAGGAACAACATCAGCAGTAATATTTAATTTGCATAACAACGTTTAAAAGCGCATTTCCATAAATATTTCACCAATGGCTGCCGTCTTACAACTCAAAATATTCTTCTGACATATTCTATGACAGTGAATAGACATTTATCTGTCCATATCTCTGAGATGAGGTATTATGATTACTTACATTATTTACATTATTCAGACTGTTATCCTCATCTTCATTGCCATATTTTTTTTTTTTTAAGCTTATCACCCCAAGCAAGGCTGGAGGCCACTAGCATGCAAAGGGTTACAGAATTTTTGGAGGAAGAGCAGATAGGAGTGGTAAAGGAGAGGATGTGGAGAAAGATAGTGGATCGATCAAGGCAAGGGGGTTACAGAAGATTTGGAGCGAGAGCAGATAGGAATGAAAGGTGAAAGGATGTGGAGAAGGGAAGTGGATAGATCAAGGCAACTGGAGATGTCAATTGACATTACACTTAAATAGTTGGAGATTATATTTGTCAGGGAAAAAGGAATAAGGAAGGGAGTTCCACAGGCGAGATGTGCGAGACATGAAGCTATTGGAGTAGAAGATACGTCTACATCTAACAGTTTCAACGGTGAAGGGGTGGGAACGGGATGCCAGCCTCGTAGGACGTTTAAATTCATGAGGCCTAGGAACCAGCAAAAGCAGCTCCTCGGAGCAATTACCGTGAAAGTATTTGTAAAAAAGACAGAGCGAGGCAACGTCACATCTGTGAGAGAGCGACTGCAGATGAGATGACAGATCAGGGCCAATTACATTGCATATCCATCTCTGGATCTTATCAAGAACCCTGAGAGAAACAGCAGGGGCTCCAGACCATATATGGCAGCAATACTCCATGCAAGGGCGAATGGTCGATTTATAGATTTGGAGGATCGATTCCAGGGAGAAAAATTTCCTGGCTCGGCACAGGGAAACAACTCTCCTTGCAGTGGATCATTTTCAGCATGTGCAATGAGAACAATCTACCCCAGTGGATGAAATAAAGAGTTTGGTTTGAAATTCCAATCACCTGAAGAAGGTTGGAGCATACAATGGCTGAAATGTTGTGAATATGGCAATGAAGATGAGGATAACAGTCTGAATAATGTAAATAATATGTGAATAGACATTGTTTACAGAATTTGAACTCAGTTCATAATTTTTCTTATTGATAAGAGTGACACCTGCCATTGAAACAGAAAACATTTTTGGGTGTATATATATATATATATATATATATATATATATATATATATATATGGAGAGAGAGAGAGAGTGTGCAGTAATTTTCAGTTTTATTACATTTCGTAAAAATAACTTTGTGAAATAATCCAGTTGAATAGATTGGAAAGCTATACAACATAATAAGAAACCAGCTGGAATATGTTTCACACTATTTTAACAATACTGACAGCATGAAAATGATAAAATCTCAAATGTTGTAAATTTGAGAATCATTATTTTCCATTTAGTATATACTGAGTAAATATAATAATAATAATAATAATAATCTGTTATTTATTTTCTTACTTATCAACTATATATATCTAAACTTCTATCTAGTGTGTGTATATATATGTATATATATATATATATATATATATATATATATATATATATATATATATATATATATATACACACACATACTTACATTTAGGTCGATTAATATATCTCCAGCCTGATAATGAAAATAACAATTTACACAACAAATATTTTCAACATAATCTCCTCCTTTATCAATGTAATTAATGTAGTGATTGATATTAATTATATTGGTAAAAAAAAAATTTACTATCACAATTTAACTAATAATTAAATAACTATATATTGGAATATGGGTTCACTGATCCAAACTCTCCCTCACACACACACGCATATATATATATATATATATATATATATATATATATGTAATATATATTCTATCAGGGAATCTACTTCAAAAGCTGAAGTGCGCCATTACCAATTTGACCATGAGAGGCCATCTTGACAAAGCAAGGTATAAATAACCTATTTTATGAACACATGTCTCTCATTGGGAATTCTATGAATCTATATCTGCTACGGTATATCATGGTCAAATTCATTATAAAGTTTCAGCTATAAAAGTAGTTGATTCCTGTTGGGAGACACATATTTTTATTTAGTATGACTTCTTAATCTAGGCAGGTTGTTATTAATTTCATGGTATAAGAAAAAAAAAAACAAGGGATAGCAACTCAAACATGTAAAACCATTAAAGAATAATAAAATAACACAGTAATAAGAAATAATGTCAGATGATGTTTCTGTACGAAAATGAACTGAGCAGAAATATATTCATAGAAGTCACAACCACTTAAGTGCATTTCTTAAATAGCTAATTGGAACTTTGCTTTATCAAGATGGTCTCTCTTGACCAAACTGATAATGACATTTAGAATTTTTGGCATTTAGACTAATCATTATAGTAATTCATCGAGTCTAGAAGAATCCTCAAGAATGCAGAAAGCACTGGACACCATTTCATCCTATTTGGGACTCATCAGCAGTGCACAACCACTACCGAGATTTGAACCCAGACATATATAGTTACGTGCCATGCATGATACATGCATAGACGATCATCTATCTTTCGATACATGACTGATAATTCAGATTTTTTTTATCGCAGTCGATTGCCATTTCTTTCTGCGGTAGACCAGTTGCCATCAAAGGCTACAGAACCCAGTCTGTCTTGCTTTGTTTGCAAAACATTACTAATTTCTAATAAACATTATGTAATGTTCCCAATATTTTTCTATATCTTCTCAGTCAAAAGAAATCATAAATTGATTTTATTTTACCGCATGTTTAAACCAGTTCATTTAAGCAATTAGAGAAGTTGTATCTGTTATACAGTGGGCTATGATAAGTTTTTAGCCACCCTTGATTACAGCAATTTTGGCTTGTTTAGTAACGTCTCTTTTTTTTATCAGACAATACTGTGTTAGTACCAAGCTACTCTCATCTATGAACAATAGTTGACTTATATCTTGCAATGAAAGTTCATGGAAATAAGGAAATTAGTGAATTTCAACAAGAGCAAATAATAGGATGGCATCAGTGTGCCAAGTCAAATAGAGAAATTGCTAGTTTTTTCCAGGTTAATCATCAAACGGTTAATAATATTGACAAAATTTTAATGAAGAAGGCCATTGTCATGTGGAACAACATTCAGGAAGATCAAACATCGTGTCTGAGTGAACAAAAAAGGTCATTGAATAGGAAAGTCATCAGGAACCATCATCAGAGCATCAAAGATGTCGCCAACAGCATGGAAATGTCGCCATATGTTGTGAGAAAGACTCTGAAAGAGCTTGGCTATCAAAGAAGAGTTGCAAGAAAGAAGCCCTTGATTTCAGAGGTTAAAAGGTCAGCATATGGATTGGGTGAGAGAATTCAAGAGCAAAGATTATGAATTTTGGCAGTCTGTAATTTGGTCAGATGAAAGTAAACTCTGCCAATATTCGAATTTGAGACAGGTTTATGTTTGGAGAAATCAGAATGAGACTTGGAACACTGAATGTCTGCAGATGACCGTGAAACATGGAGGGATTGGAGTAATGGTGTGTGACGCTGTCTGGTTTGGAGGGAAATCTGAGCTGATTCTTGTTGACAAGCGGATGAGTGGTCCAAAATATCATCAAATATTACAGAAAGGACTACTCCCACTATTTGAAACCAATCAGATTAACAAGAATGTCTACCTTTTTCAAGAAGATGGAGCACCATGTCATACGAGCAAAGTAGCAAAGGCCTGGAAGGAATTGCAAGGAATCAAGTCACTGCCATGGGTAGCCCAAAGTCCTGGCATGAATCCAATAGAGCACGTTTGGGAGCACCTTGAACAATGACTTTCAGAACATGCAAGCAAAATCATGTCAGTGGCAACCCTTAAAGAAACATTGCTAAAGGAGTGGCAAAATATGGCCAAGACGATTGTTGATAACTTGATCAAATCCATGAAAAATCGAATACAAGCACTGAAATTAGCAAATGGAGGACCTACTCCATACTAGTTCCAAATAATGTTTCTTTATGCTGAATAGGGATTACGTAATTTTGAAATTGGATGTAGCTTATTTCTCCTGGTTAAAAACTTTTCTTAGTCCACTGTATTTTAAAATATAAAAATATTTATCTTAAAAGTCAGTGAACTACTAGCAAAGGCTGAAAACTTGAACCAGGCACCATAGGTTTTAACAACTGAGTGGGGAAAGAACTAGCTTCTTACTTTCAACACTTCAAAAGCCAAGCTTGTATTCTTTCATCACCACCATTCAAAACTAAATTTTTTTTTCTAGTCATGTTAAACAGTTTCACTCAATGAGGGATCAATACTTTTAATTTCTATTGAGTCTCCAACGTCACTCCAGACCTCATGTGAACTCATCTATATTATCCATTGTTAAAGAAGCTGAATAAATGATCTGTACACTATATCACTTCAGGAAGTATCTCTTTCCTTGTTACATGTTTTATCTTTACAACAGTCAGATCAAACCAAAACTCAGCACTAAAACAAACACCAATATCAAGTTACACACATTTTATATTAACTATATTAATCGGACACAAACATTTTCAATGATCTGCTTATATATATATATATATATATATATATATATATATATATATATATATATATATACCCGAGGCGAAGAGAACAAAAGTAATATATAAATTCCAACGTTCGCAGCGTTAATTCAAAAAAGAACTCGATACAGATAGTAAAGCGATAATTATTTATTTATTATGATTTTATCATATAGACAAAACCATTTTACTCACTACAAAGATGCAACTTGGTTTCAGTGCATTTCAACTGCACATCAACAGGTGAGGGTCGAAAATGGTTATGAACAATCCTGTTTGTAGTCATCTTTGTAGTGAGTAAAATGGTTTTGTCTATATGATAAAATCATAATAAATAAATATATATATATATATATATATATATATATATATATATATATATTAGTTTCATTAAAGATGACAGAGAAGGTACTGCGTTTAAGCTTTTTATTTAATTTTTCTTCTGTTCGAACTACATGCCTATCCAAATGACTTACATTACACCTATCTGACCACAGCTCCATCAGAACTCATTTAAACACACAGAAACCTACCAAACTCCATTTGAAACATACTAGTAGAAAATACAAGCATAATAACCTCAAACACATGTAAAAAAGATTAAAAATAATTGAAGCCTTAATAATATAAAAGGAAAAGCCAACACTCAATAATATTAACTATGAACACTGCCACAATGTGCTGAGTTTGGAAAATAAAACCTCCCTATAACTTTAGATACATATGCACAACCCATACATCCAGTTAAAAAGTAAAAATAAAATCATCCTTGTTAATGGCTAAAAGTATAGCTGAAAGCTCTTGGAATAACAGAACATTTGGACAGTTTCTACACAATCTGTGTCCAGAAAAGAAAACACCTGTTTGAACACAAGAAAAATTAAATAAAAAACTTAATCACAGTACCTTGTCTATCATCTTTAATAAAATATGTATAAAAGAGGAGTTGCTGCCTATATATATATATATATATATATATATATATATATATATATATATATATATATATATATATATATAATAGCCTCTCGTATCATTTTTGATGTATGAAGGTCAAGTAGCTCAATTCATTCTTCAAGCTGAATAGCCAGACTACTCGCATATATAATTTGATTATAGTGGTGAAGACTTATGTACAGCCAACTTTACTATTTAAAAGAACCAAATACAGAGAGCTGGTGCACACATATATATATATATATCCCCTGCACCTTGCTGTGTGTCACACATTTTTTTGTAAGAAAATGATGATTGATTTTAAACCATTGTTGTAAATTGTGGAGAAAAGTGATGCATTTCAATATTACTCAATGATCTTGCCGATGTGACCTCCATCTTCTGGCTTTCTCCTATATTTTGTATCAGAGTCATTCACTTGTTTAAATTTAAATGTAATTTATATCAAAAGGGAAAAAATTCATTGATCAAAATGAAACATACTTATCCAAGTACCCTGGGTAATATAGTTTCAGAATATCTATGGTTATGGGAGTCTATCTCCAAAACCCTAGGAGTTCAATAACAGACAGACAGAGGCTACAACTTTATATTATAGAGATAAGAAAGCTGTTTTGTAATTTATGTATATTGAAATTAAAATCATGAAGGAATCAAGTCCATCTAGAATCCTCTGGTGACTTTGCACATCATTCAAGTGAATGTAAATTTATTTTTTTAACTTAAATGCTTGTGATGTCTCAGGAATGGTGTGTTGTACAGTTTCTTAGAATTCAGAGCTTGAAACATTAAATGAAATGTAAAGAAATTAATTCCTTAATGATTTTAAAATGTAAGATAATTATCCATCCTCTTAAACAAAACTTGTCTAAATGAAGATTTTCTATATTTGCATATTATCTGTTGAAAGGCACCAGATTAAAGACAGTTAACTAAAAAGCTATATTCCATTTTTTATTTAAATTTCATCTACCCATTTAACACAAACCAAGCTGGAAACTAGCTTGTTTATGCGCAGAATCTGTGGCTGAAGTAGGCTTGTATCCAATGCAGGTGTTGCTGTCCATTTCATGGGATTGCAGAAGGATAATTCACTTTTATCTTCTTCCAGCTGGTGAAAAAGTAACTGCAAAGACATATTGTGACCAATTCACCAATTTCAATGTGCATATTCAAGAAAAATGGCCAATTTTGGCAAATCAGAAATTAATCATTATTTACAACGACTGCATGTTATAAAACAGACATTGCAGAGAAATGAAAAACCCTCCAGCACCCATCGTATTCTCCAGACTTGGCTTCTTCAGATTTTTATTTGTTCCGATCTCCAGAACAATTTAAATGACAAAAAAATTTCACTGTACAACAGTGGAAAACTACCTCACAACCATCTTCCAACAAAAAAAAAGAAGAAATTGCTATGAAAATGGTGTCAGGAAACATGCAAAATGATGGAAGCTGTTAAAAATAATGGATACTATGAATTTGACAAATGTTTTTTGTATGTCAAATTTTTTTTAATTTTTAATTTTGCACAAACTTTTGGATTGATCTAATATAATGTATATTTAGGGACAAGAAGTCATTGAAACAATTTCTATTAAAGTCACTTGACAGTGTGTCAGTTCCATTTCCAATGTATTTTACTAATTTTTGAATTAGCCGTTGTATATCCAGATCAAAACGGGATATCATTTATCCAACATTCATGGTCCTGCTCAGATACTTATGACTGTTTTACTCAGTGTGATGTCAGTATCGGCATTTTCTAAAATATTAAAAAATATGAAAAGCACAATAAAGAATTAGAAAGACATACCTTACCAACTGATTTTAATAAAACACTTGCTTTATATATATATATATATATATATATATATATATATATATATATATATATATATATACATGTGTGTGTGTGTGTGTGTGTGTGTATGTATGTTTCAGTCTGTCTGTGTGGACACACACACACACATAAGTGGTCATTCTTAAGTTCTTGGCTTGACCCATTTCCCAAATCTGATTTAAACAACAGATGTTCAATGGAAGTACCTTTTGGTTAAGCCAAGAACTTTTCGACACTCCATCATACAGACACACACACACACGTGTGTGTGTGTGTGTGTGTGTGTGTGTGTGTGTGTGTGTGTGTGTGTGTGTGTGTGTGCACGCGTGTGTACATGCAGAAGCTACTTTATGCATTACTAAGTTCATTTGATATTCCTGGACTGAAATCATTTTATGATCCATTTCCCAATGTAATATTGGTGAATTTTTGTAATTTCAGTTTGCTTTCATGACTGCAGTAAAAGGACAGAAGTGTGCACTGAGGTGTAAATGCACTTACAACTAATATTTCTCCTTAACTCATTTTTTAGGAAAAAAAATCTGCCAAGAAATCAAAATAGTCCTGAGTGTGCATTCACATAGATAATCATACAAATATTTTTTTATCTTTTCTAAAATAGAGGAGTTAATTATTTTGCATTGCTAGTGTTGTCACTTATAATCATCACTATGTTAAATTTTAAGTTAATGCTTGCACAACAAAACTAGTGTAATATATATGTATATATATATATATATATATATATATATATATATATATATATATATATATATATATATATTTATATGAGCAATGTATTTTGTGAGTTTTAGTTATAATATTTATTATAGATTTCATCATAATATCTATAGTATAATTCAGTATAATATCAATCTAGATAATTCAGTTATATTTATCCCATAGGTCTGATAAAGTAAAATGACCTCCAGTCTGATGTTAGATGAGACAAGAAATGGCTTGCAAACTTTAACACCTCCAAAATGAAACTGATATCTTTTAGTAATCCGAGAGAGCCGACCTCCAAGAGAATAACTTATTGCACCTTCTCAGTCTCATGTTTTTCCACTGACATGAAGTGGAAAAATTATATGGAATCAGTTGCTAAGTTCGCTGATAGTAAATATGATTCACTATACTGTGCCAGACAATTTTTCTTGCATGCTGTACTGCTTGGCATTCATGCCAGAAGCTCCAATATGAACATTTCAGAGTGTTTGGATGTAAATCTGAGGACAGTGCAGAGCAATCGGAAAGAGTTAGATGATATATCAAGTCAATATCATAGTGTTTTCAGTGATCAATAGTGATGGTAATGTTATACCTCCATTTACCTTTCCACCGGGCCTCAGACTCAACACGGAGGCCTACATTAAGTTCTTTGAGGAGGTAGTGCTGCCATGGTTCAAGAGCGTGGCTGCTGGAAGAACCTACATCTGGCAACAGGACTCTGAACCATGCCATACAAGCAGGAGAGTCCAGATATGGCTGTCAAAAAATTTCTGCAACCACATCACCCCTTACATCTGGCCACCTAACTACCAAGACTGCAACCTCCTTGATTATTGCGTGTGGGGTGCAGTTGAGTGAGAGACTGACAAAACTCCTTGTAACACTAAAGATGAACTGAAGGCAACGATTATGGCAGCATTCACCAACTAAACAAGGAGACCATCCTGAAGAGTTGAGATTCTGAAGTCGTCTAGAGGCTGTGGTTGAGGCCAGTGGTGATTTTATTGAATAAATTTACTCTTTACTATTTCAAGATATTTTTTGTGTAATTTTGGTAAATACATCTCTTAAAATGAGATGTTAGTGTTATTTTCATTTTTGCATAATTTAGATGACAATTTATCCATCGTACCCTGTATAATGCAGCATAATATCTATCTATATAATTTAATTATAATATTTATCATATAATATAGTATCATATTATTAAAAAATGCAGCTAACTTTGAGTTGTTAGATTCTATTATGCAAAATGTTATATAGATTTTTCTTCATTAATAAATTGAAACGATATCAGCCATAGAAATATGTATATAATAACACAATATCCCATATACCTGAATAAAGTATTATTTTACATGTTAATATGGGCTCTTTGACATTCTATTTCCATCATTGATCATTCAACCACTGATTTTTCTAACTGTTCCATTCTTTTGACTTAAGCATTACTTGCAGCAGTTTTTATTGCTTTCTGGAGACAGTCTTTACCATAAATGATGAAAATTAAGAAACATTTTACATACCTCAATTATCGCAGAATCTATATCATAAAGGTAAAAGTAACGGAGCCATTGGTGAAGAACTGTAACTTCATCCATGCAATGTTTGTTTGGAAAGAAAATGGCTCAACAATGAACTGTCTTTGATCTGAAAAAGATTTCCAACTCTATGGCAAAATGGTAAAGAAACAGCAGAGGAATTTTTTTTTAATCAATGTCGGATGTAGTTTATCATCTTACCCAGGATGCCCTATTATTTGCAAAGACTTGGTAGAAGATCTTCAAGTAGCATAAACAGCAGTTACACACTAAGTACCTAATAGTTACTTACTGAACTCTGATGAGAGAGGATGAATAAATGGTTTATGCTGCATTTTTTCTTTTTGTATACAGATAACACAGTGCTGATAGCAGATACGGAAAGGAAATTACAAAGCCTCCTACAGAAGGTAGCAAAGGCAAGCAAGAAAAAGCGACTAAGCATAAACTACAAGAAGACAGAATGCATGGTCATCAATAAAAAGATGAGCCCAAAATGTGATTTACAAGTTGGGGACACTAAAATCAAGCAGGTATAGAAATTTAAATATGCTAGGCAGAGTATTATGAGACAGGAGGATTTCATTGGTAACAAAGAAATGAGTACTGGACTCCTGCATGATATCTGTCTTCCTTTATGACAGTGAATGCTGGACGATCTCCTCAAAGATGAAGAAGTAACTTGAGGTAATGGAGGTATGGCTCTAGAAGGATGCTAAAGATACCATGGACTGAACATGTGAGAAACAATGAGGTTTTGGAGAGAATGCAAACAAGGAGGAAGCAGGTGAAATTTCTGGGACATGTAATGAGAAAGGAGGGCTTGGAGAATCTGATACTCACAGGGTGGATAGAGAGAAAGCGAGACAAGGGAAAGCAATGTGTGACATAACTGCTGTGGATGATTGAACAGGGTTTGGGAGAAGTAGCAAAAGGACAAAACATTGAGAGCTACAAGGGATAGGGGAAAGTGGAGAGCCAGTCTTTCCTATGTCCTAAAGGGACACAGCACATAAAAGAAGAAGATAGTCTTACTACCATTTTCTAATATTGTAAAACTTTTTGGTTTTTCTTTCCTCTTATTGTTTTAATATATCCATTTTAATCACTGTCATTACGTTATAAATACATGACTATGTTATAATCTTCCTAAAACCAGATCTTCCTCTGATTCATTTTACACAAACTTCCACCGCTGACCGGATGTGAACACTCTGAAACCCAAGACTGAACTAAAAATTCTGTCAAGTGCACATTGGCTCCTCACATACCTTCCACTTTCCTCACACTCCCAACAAACATACAATCGAAATTTCGCACACAATAGCACCCGCTCCCGCCTAAAGAAACAAAATAAAAATTGGAGCTGATCTGAGCCTACAAAAAGGACATAAAAGCCCATCAAAGGGACATCTTCGGTAATCGGTCAGCACAACAGCCAGGGTTTACATGCTCATTGGAACGCCAACTCCACACTCAAAGACAACTGACATCTCCAAGGACAACTCACCAAGCCATCACCACAGAATGTCACAACTCACCCTCCCTCTTCTACCGTAATCTTCAGTGAGAGACTTTCACACCACTTCACCATGAATTGTATTTTCTGTTAATACAATTATTTATTTCTTAACCCTCTGTCATTTGTTCTTGTTTCTGCCACCATACGCTTAAAATAACAACTATTAAATATTCTACTACTCTCACAAATAATAATCAGCCTTTAAAGTCCACTGTTAGATATGTACTTTCCTCAATGTCTGCCATTTTTCTTTTCTGAGCATCACCATGCCAAAATATTCCGAAAGATCTAAATCATCATGCCATCTTATTTTCAGCTGGCTACCATTTCACCTTTCATCTCAAGGGATTCGCATTCTGTGTCAAAATGTCCAGCAGTTGTCCATTATCTTTCCAACATGATTTACTCATTGCTATTTAAGTTTGTTAATGACTTTGAGGATACCTCTGACACCTGCTTGCTCTCAAATATACTGTGCTGATTTTCTG
Organism: Acanthosepion esculentum; assembly: GCA_964036315.1. Classification (NCBI taxonomy): domain Eukaryota; kingdom Metazoa; phylum Mollusca; class Cephalopoda; order Sepiida; family Sepiidae; genus Acanthosepion; species Acanthosepion esculentum. The sequence continues at coordinate 80,774,039 of OZ038479.1, read as the reverse complement.
TCTAAACATAATATACTGATACCATCAATGACTTATGACAACTGAAGACCTTCAATAACATTAACATAGGCCCCATTCACAATTCACTTATGAACAAGCCATTTGTAGATTATTATTGTTATCTATTATTAGTTAATTATACCTGTAGCTTGTTTGACAACATAAAAAATATTTAAGGGAATTCTGCAAAAAACATTTTTACAAAATTAACTTGCCTCAGATTCAAACTTTTTCATTTTGAATATTATAATATGATCACCAGATGAAATTCATGTGATTATCACCAAAATCCAATTTTTTTTGTTAAGAAATGAAGGTGGTTAATTAAAAAATTAGGTTGCGTATTTCGTTAAAGCATAAACAGTATAATTTTAAATAACTTGAAATTATATCAGTTATATATTTAAAATGAACTCAACAGTTTGTTATTGTTTAGACATATATATACCACAATAAGTATAGTTCTAAAACAATTAAGCATTATTTCATAACTTTTCCTTATACAGTCTGAAATTTTGCCAAGAATAAGACTGGTGGGTGGGGGTGGTATCAGCATTACTTAAATAGATTGGTCCACTTGACAAA
>OZ038479.1:80755954-80770954 GCA_964036315.1 Acanthosepion esculentum | reverse complement strand
ACACGCATTATATATCAACATTATAAACATGGCCAGTATATTCAAACCCTCAGTCACAATGACTTCATGCTAGCACAACATCGATGGACCTGAAATAAGTCTATCTACCCAATTTTACTCACAAGGTTTGGGTATGGTTTCCAGGCACTTTCTAAAGGTGCTGCACACTGGGATCACCTTCCCAGGCCCCTAACATCAAGAGGTTACCTTTCTGAGAAATCAACCATGGGGAGATCTGAGCACAACCCAGCTCTCATGGTCAAAAAGTGAACATTCTAACCACTTCGCCACATTTGTGTTTATATATATATATATATATATATATATATATATATATATATATATATATATTCTGTTTATATGTTATTTTTACAGATAAAATTTATTTATGTAAATGCTGTTTTTGAAATTTTGTAGAAAATATGAGTTCTTTGACATGTTTAATTAAAAAAATAACATTTACTTAAATAAATTGTATCTATAAATATAATGTATAAACAGAAAATATATTAAACAATTGTTAGACTTAATCCATTTCATTATATGTTGTCATTGTTTACGTTAAGATACTTTTCGTTAGCATATGTGATTAATCAAGAAAAATCGTCAAAGACTGTGTATTTATAAACAGTAATTTGGACTTTGCTAACCAGACACTTCTCTGTAGCTAAATAGTATAGCACATCAGATCAAATGACAGTTTCTGTATAGGATTACAGGTTCTATTCCTGTCAAAGAACACATATTTTCTATGAAATTTCTTGAAGATTCAGGCTGGTAAATGTAATTAATACTGCTTAATTAAAAAATAGAGCATTTACTTAAATAAATTGTGTTTCTAAAAGTAATGGATATATATACCCACTTCTTCTCCCGGCTCATTCTCTCTATATTTTGCCCTTGGATATTTGAAGTGAAAATTAATTAAAAAAACATGTCACAATTTTTAATCAATCTTCTATTTTCCATCATTAAACACAGAAGATCATGATTCAGTTAAAAATCTTACAAGAAAATTTTGTGTATTTCATTTGAAATTATTTGAAAAAGAATTGATTTCTATATCCAGTGATCATGAACTTGAAATCCAACATGAAAAATTATCTATTGATAGTTTGCATTTTTATAATTTCTCTGGTTAAAAATGTTTTATTTGGAATCAGGTTTCCATTTTATATTTATTGTGAAGTGGAATTATATGTTTTTTTTCTACATTACTAAATGAGTTTTTTTTTATCCTGACATCTAAATCCTAAAATTATAAAATGGGACTATTTTTTTACATTAACTAATCATATGCATGTTTTTAATTGATAAACTGCCCTTAGTTTACTGAATCAAAAAGTCATTACTATTAAATTCTGTAGTTTAAATTATTTTATAAGGTAAAATGTAGAAAATCATTTTTTAATGTATTCTTTAATTTATGTACAAAGTGTTCCAAATTTTTTCATTGTTAAAAAAAAATAAAAAAATAACCTAGTTTATTAAACAGGTTTCAACAATAAGGTTAATTTTAAAAATTACCTCAAAAATTACTTATTTCTCATGAAATATGTAAGTTTAATGATATACTTTATAAAAAATGTTTTGTGTTTTTAATTGTGCTCACAGTCCTACAAATATGCATATAAAAAATAAATTTAAAAAAAAAATATATATATATATATATATATTGTAAACAATTTTTTTTTCAAGAAGTAAGTAGATTCCCACCGAGAAAATTAATGTCATTCATACATCTATGGGAGGAAACATTTCCCTCACAGTGGCATTAGATCACACTAAGGGAGACAATTAATATAGAACTACTGACGAATAAAGCAGAAGGCGATTGTTGCAGTGTACGGGGGTATGACAGTTTTTATTCACTGACAGAGATAAAGAGTAAATATCAACATTTACAATCATTCATTCTGTTCCATAATTTCCTAAACATTATTTTAAAATCTGATACATTACCCTCTTATTAATATGAAAATAGTTTATGAATATCAATAATTTAATCAACCATTTTTTTAATACCTACTTGAACTTGATTAGTAGAATTTAATGCTTCTATGAATTTAATCATTTTTTACATCAACTAAGAAAATTATAGAAAAGCCTATAGCCTGGCATACATTTTTTAAATTCATATATTCAGCAAGAATATAATAAAATGAAGCCATAACTTTAGAAGACAAAAAAAATGAAGTTATAACTTTGGCATGTGAATAGGAAAAAGTTAGAGAAAAATAAATCATAATTTCAAATAGTTCATATTTATGTTATGTATTAAACCAAAAATCATATTTCATGTTAAATATTAATAGTAGTATCTTAATAAACTCAATTTTAGCAATAACAGTAAAATATTTAAGTTAATTTGTAGTTATGAAATAATACAGCCAATGTTATCACTTTTCTTCCTACAAATTCTTTTTTGTTTTTTTATTGGTCATCCAAGAAAAACTGTATATCCTAAGCTTGAGACCATCTAAAATATTTGCACCAACTTACATTTCCACTTTAGGAAGGAACAGGGATTAATTTGTTTTATCTTATCTCATCACAGTAACAAGTTCACAAACGTTATTAATATTCAATTATAATCATATATCCAAATAATTAAAGCATTCACATTGATAAAATCTAAAACATATGCACTCAAAAATTGAAAATATTTACTAAGCTTAGTATAGTCTGGCACAAGACCATAACAGTGGTAGGCATTCAGTAAGGATCAAACTCATTATAATAACTATTATGTGCAAACTTTCATGCTGCCTAAAATAATAGATGCTAAAATCCTGAAACAGACTTTGGAATGTTTTTTTTTATGTTGTCTTAAAAGAAAATATGTACTTATATTTCCAATGTCTAAACAAAACAGTCCAGAAATTATATAGTTAGGAGAAGGCATCCAAAATATATTTTATGAAAATTTTATATCTCAAATGAACATTCTTCTCCCTCTTAAATCAATTTACTTGATTCTACTCCATTTCAAGAAAGCCATTAGTGAGTTAATTTCTGTTATTATTAACAAGATGGTCAAATCTAAAGATGATTTAATTTATATTAATTAGTAATGTGGATTTAATTGATATACAGTTATTATCTATTCTATAAAACGCTTTTCCTATGCAATTTGTCAGTGAATTCTCCCTTTGGCTGATCTGAAATGAAGTAGGAGAAAGATCAGGATAGTCTAAAAAATCTGTTATATGTAATGCAACCCTGCTTTTAAAATGAAGATTGTCTACTGAACAGAAATGGGTTTTAAAAGTTGAAACAAGATTCATACAGGGGAGATGGATAAGTTGAAAAAAGTTTCCTTTTCATAAAGAAGGCTGTTTAATAATTTATTTTGAAATTGATCTTATATGTCTCTGTACCTTTCATGTTTGGTGGGAAAGGTTATTTTGGTATCTAATTAAATGAGTACAGCACTAAAAGTACAGCAGAATTTTATCAGAAACAAAAACACTACCTACCATTTTGATGGCATATAGCCTACAGCACCATTATATTAAAAAAAAATGGCAAAATAAAATTCAATGTCTTTTAATCCATGTTGAGATATGTGGCAGTTAATGTTGACCTGACACAAGTGACTGCCAGTAATTATACTGAACCTACCTTTATAACACTATAATAGTAACTATAAGTTTCTTATTTACCATCAGATAAGTAGTTTCCACCTATTTCTTAGTTTGAAAAGGTATTTGAAGATGCAAAGTTGACATTACCTTGAATCATGAATATTAAAAGCAGAGTTGAAAGCACTTTCAAACAATATGTAAACTCACTGATCCCAAATATACATCTCTTCTATATCAACAAGGAATCATCTCTCTCTCTTATATATATATATATATATATATATATATATATATATATATATATATATATAAGATGAGTTTGAAAGGGAAAGAGAAACAGGGATGGATATATATGTATATGTAATTGCTTAGGTTTGGCTATGTATAAAATAACATTTTATTATTATTGATGTTCTCACTTGATACTTAATATAATTACAAAGACTGCTTGCTTTAAATATGTTATCTTATAAATGCATCCCATACAATAATTTTGGGGAAAAATACAATCTTTGTTATGGTAATATCACCCCCTACCAGTATCATCCTTTTCAGAGGAGCTGATTTGCTGAAGCTTGCAGTGAAGTCATGTTGCACATCCTTCATGCTCCTGCCAGAAAGATAATGTGTCCATTCACTTGCAAGCAGCTTCTCTTCCAAATTGTAGGAGCTCGTGTCAGCCATCTGAAATTGAAAATTATATTATGTAGGGGTGACAAGACTTTAGGACCACCCTGTACATACAGAGAGAGAGAGACATACAAGCACTATGGTCTGATTAATGGCTCTGGTGTGAAACTGACAGTCACCATGCAGTGATGATTTACACATTGTTTATATCTGCAAATGGTCTATCCCCAATATTGCGTACTCTCCCTGCATAAATACATCAAATTTTCAGCAATCAAAATTATATATATATATATATATATAATAAAATATAATAAAATGGAACTTGACCAATTGTCCAATCGGGGTAAAATGTATGTATAAAAATGTAGTATATGAGGCAACAATCTTCCCCAAGGAAAGATTATCAACCAGAAAAAAGATATATAGGTATATCCGCCGGTGATTGGAAGCAGCGTCTATACAACCATAGACGCTCTTTTAAATATCGATACCTCAAGAATCACACTTCCTTATCCAAACACTACTGGGATCTGGTGGATAAGGGATTAACCCCGCATTTCGAATGGAGATTCTTATCAAGAGCTAGAACCCCTAATAACTTCCGCAATCGGTGTGATTTATGCATTGCGGAAAAAAATTTTATTATTGAAGATAAAAATCAAGATGAGTTGCTAAATCTTCGCAGTGAGATCATTTCCAAATGTAGGCATAAGAAAAAATTTAAAACTTGAACACGGTTTTACAACTAACTTCGGACATGACATCTAAATGGAATGATTATCTATATGTATCATTGTGTGTGTTTATATGATGCTCTTTATATTTTTTGATCATTTAATTTTGGTTAGCAATCTTTATTCATATGTTGATATATGTGTATGTGGGTATGTAGGTAAAAGTTTTCTAAAATAAATTTCTGACATTTATATACCTTGGTATATATGTAAACTTAGGAGATAGATACACGTTTATCACTTCATGGGTTTTAAAGATTGTTAATGTTTTCTTCCTCAGTGTTCTTTAAGTACAATTTAATTTAGTTCCACCCATCTATTTTGATATGTTAAATGCATATATGGAGGGATGTGATTTTTTAAAAAAATTTTTACCTTTTTTAAATTTTTTTTTAGATTTTTAAAGACCTTTTAATTTATATATATATGTGTATGTGTGTATATATGTATGTATATAGGTGTATATATGGGTATGTGTATATGTATGTATTTTTGTATGTATGCGTATATGTATAATTAGATAGATAGATGGATAGATAGATACATTGTATATTTGTTTAGTTGAGTGTGTGTATGTATATGTATGGAGGTGTGTAAAGTTTTATGTATATATGTTTATGTGCATGTATGTGTATGTCCATATGTATATGTGTGTAAGTGTATATACACGCAGGAGTGAATGTGTATGGATGTATGTATATGTATGTATGTGTGTGTATGTGTATATATATATATATATATATATATATGTGCGTGTGTGTGTGTGTGTGTATGTGTGTATATTTATATGTGTATGTATATTTATATGTATGTATGTACGTGTACATATAGATATGTTGTGTATGTGTGTATATACGTATGTGTTTCTGGGCATAGAAATAGTAGGTCCTGGCTAGTTTTAATATTCGTTGTTTTTTTTATATTAAATTAAATATAAATATATTAAATTTGTAACCTCTAGGTGATATTACTTTTGTCAAATTTTCTTGATTGTACAGCGGCTCTTTTATAAATGCCCTTCGGTTTTAGTTGCCCCCCCCCCGTCCATCTTTCCCCTTGTTTTTCTTTTCTTTTCTTTTCTTTTCTTTTCTCTCTCTTTCTCATCTTCTGATTTTTAAGTTTAGATTATTGTGCATAGTGTCACTACAAATGTATAGACCCATTTCCAGTGTCAGTTTTTAAATTAATTTAGCTCAGCAATTTAAGAATGAATTATGCCTCGGAAAATAATTCAACTTTATCTGTATCACACTTTTAACTGACTTCTCTTTTGAATTTCTCTCTTTTAAATTTTAATCCCCACCTTCACTTTTAGGCTTTCCTGTTCTTCTCTCGTCTGTTACCCCTCTCTAGAACTTTCTGTTACCCCTCACTTTCATCCCACACTCTCATACATACACTCTCGCTAAATTTATTTTTATTCCTGGAGTTTTTTTTCTGATTTCTTTTTGAATTTGTAGGTCTGATGAATTGGATCGTAATTATGATTCCAATGTAATAAATTATAACCATGGAATATTAGTGTTTAAGCCTTTTTATTATATTCTTACTCTGTCCTGGACATTGAGTTCTACCTGGATTCTATCCTCTTTGAATTTTTATATATATATATATATATATATATATATATATATATATATATATATATATATATATATGTATGTGTATGTATGTATATGTATGTATTTATATATTTTTGATATATATATGTATATATATATATGTGAGTATGTTAAGCACTAATATTATCTCTCTCTCTCTCTCTCTCTATATATATATATATATATTATTTTTTTTTCTTTTTTAGGCATTTCACCCAAAGCAAGACAGGAAGCCACTAGCATGCAAGGGGATACAGAAAGTTGGAGCAAGAGCAAATAGGAGTGATAGAGGAAAGGATGAAGAGAAGGATAGGGGATAGATCAAGGCATCTGGAGATGTCAATTGACATTACATTTGATTAGTTGGAGATTATAGCTATCAGGGAAACAGGAAAAGGGGAGGGAGTTCCACCGGTGAGAAGTGTAAGACATGAAGCTATTGGAGTAGAAGAGACGGCTACATTTAACAGTTTCAACAGTGAAAGGGTGAAAGCGAGATGCCAGCCTAGTAAAATGCTTAAATTCATGAAGTGTGGGAACCAGCAAAAGCAGCTCATCGGAGCAGTTACTGTGAAAGTATTTGTAAAAAAAGACAGAGGGAGGCGACAGCACGTCTGTGAGAGAATGACTGCAGATGAGATGCCAGATCAGAGCTAATTACATTGCATATCCGTCTCTGGATTTTACATTATATATAATGTAACAAAATAAATAAAAACTAAAATAGTTGTTAAAAATCATATGTGTTAAAAAGTCCTCAATATCAAGCTAAAAATTCAAACCTGTGGAGCAACTTAATATTCTATTTTATTATTTTAGAATATATATCTTCTTCCTTCCAGGTTGACTGTAGTCAGGATCATTGAGCCAATGTGAACAATCTTTTCTTTAACTGTACAGTATATGCTACACCAGGGTTATATGCAGTCTTTGGATTCAGAGTTACTTTCTCCTAGACTGGTTGCCATCCAATGCTTTGAGTGTCCAGCAGTTACTTAAGAGGCATTTGAACTTGTAAAACTTGTAGACTGGCTGGCAGGCTAGGCTATTTGATTTTCAACTCAGTTATAGAGAGTGTCACAATTTACCAAGGTTCTATTTTCCTTCTTAAGATCAGCACACTTTCGATAAAACTGAGCAAATATGGGCTATTTCTCCAATAAAATGGGGACTTCTTTTTAAGATTTCTCAAATGCTCAGGCCAGTGGATGTAATACACACTATTTAAAATAAGAGTAAAAATGGGGCGTTTATTTCAAATACCAGTAAGCACTATAAAATTTGAAGTTTTATATATATATATATATATATATATATATATATATATATATATATATATATATATATATGTGTGTGTGTGTGTGTGTGTGTATTTTGATTTTAATGTTGAAACAAAATATACAATTTTTAGTGGATATTTACATGTTCTAATGTAACAGTGTTTCTTTTTGAATCTGTAGGTCTGATGAATTGGATCGTTCTTACGATTCCAATGGAATAAATTATGACCATGGAATATTAGTGTTTAAGTCTTTTTATTATATATATATATATATATATATATATATATATTGTGTATTTAAAGCAGTAATCCCACTTTTATACATGTTTCATTAAAGACGACAGACAAGGTATGGCAATTAAGCTTTTTATTTAATTTTTCTTGTGTTCGAACAAGTGTTTTCTTTTCTAGACACAGAGCATGTAGAAATTGTCCAAATGTTCTGTAATTCCAAGTGCTTTCGGCTATACTTTTAGCCATTATCAAGGATGATTTTATTTTTTGCTTGGTAATACTTGTATGTCGTATATAATGTGTTAAAAATTCCCTTTCCTGGCTGTGTGAGCTGATGGCCTAAGGGTGAGAGTCTGCAACTGATGTCAAATCTGTTGGGTTTCAATCCCGGCTTGAAGCAATCACATGTCTAGCCACTCTAATGAGCTGTAATACAGTGAAGCAGTCTGTCTGAGGATGACTATATATATATATATATATATATATATATATATATATATATATATATATATATATATATATATATATATGCACACACTGAGAAATAAAGAGAATCAGGGTGACTGATAGTCACACCAAAAGAAAGACACAAAACGCACACAAGCACTTATATCTACACATGTAAATGGACAAGTGAGAGAAATTAATAGATAGATATGTAACTGCTAAATTCAATGGTAAACTCTACAGAATCAAATTCAAAAGAAAATGTTTCATTCGATGATTTTTCTATTCATTATAATTTATTTTGTTATATTTTCAGGGGAAAGCTATGAAGGAAAAAATAGGTTAATTTTTTATCTTCTATCTTGTATCAAGCTATATTATCTGTACTTTATCAGTTAAATTTCTTGTAAAAACGTCATACTTATTCTCATATTTTCTTAATAAAATCAACATATATTAAAATGAAAAAATATGCAAACAAGCACTGATCTTTCTTCACAAAGACTATACAAAGAAGTAATGTTTACTTTATTTCTGAATGTTTTTCAAAATCTTTAAAGAAAATCTAAACATTTGGAAACAAATGATTTTAGCTAAATACATGGCTGTTTACTTTCTTTCAACCTGTCTTTCACAAGAAATGGTCAACCATGCAAAGTGTGATTTATAATTATAGATAGATATTTTCTTGGCCCTATAAGCCAATTACATTAGTAGATCTAATTCTGGAAAAAGTAAACCTGTGTCGATTTGGTACTGGTAAAAATAAGTCATTTTACATCACACCAGTTCACACAAAATGTTCTTTAGAGTGAGAGAATAATATTTGATTTTTTTCTATTTCGATGTCATATGTCCATCATTGAATTCTCAATGTATTTTGCATTTTCAACTGAGTTTTATATTAAATTGCAATTTATTTTTGCTTTCCTTGATTAAAATACTGCTTAAATGTATAATTTATGAAAGTGAGCTGAATACATTTAGATTTTGAAAGGAGAGAGAAAGATAAAGGAGTGAGAGAGTGAGAGAGAAAGGAATGAGAGTGAGAGAAAGAGAAAAAGACAGAGGAGGTAGAGAGAAAGAAAGAAGAGAAAGAATGGAGGGAGAAAGAAAGAAAGAAAGAACGAAAGAAAGAAAGGAGGTTGAGAGAAAGAGAAAGAGAACGAAAGGAGGTAGAGAGACAGAGAAAGAAAGGAGGTTGAGAGAGAGAGAAACAAAGGAGGTAGAGATAGCGAGATAGAGAGACAAAGAAAGGAGGTAGAGAGACAGACAAAGAAAGGAGGTAGAGATAGAGAGAGAGAGAAAGCAGGTAAAAATAGAGAGAGAAAGAAAGAAGATAGAGATAGAGAGAAAGAAAGAAAGGAGGCAGAGATAGAGAGAGAGAGAATGAAAAAGGTGTGTTATTACTACGTTTTCGAGTTTAAAATGAAATTATGACTTATTTTATTGTCAATGTTAATTCTTGTTCATGCTTCAAAACCCAAAGAAATATGAAAATTCTTTAAAATTTGGAATTTCCTAAATAAATATTTAGGACTTTTATCCCCGCTTGGTTTATTTAATTTTATATATATATATATATATATATATATATATATATATATATATATATATATATATGTATTTATTACTGCCGAATTGATTCTTATATTTTATTCTAAGAAAATAACTACAAAAGAATTCTTGTGAAGAACACAGAACTAAAACTTATTTCACGTGCTTCTTCATTGTTTTATTTATTTGTTAAAACGCGAGGGCTTATGTCACATTTGAAATCTTTGGAAGATTTGTCGTAGATTAATAAGGTCCCGGTTTATCCTCTTTTACCATTTTTTTTTTTTTTTTTTTTTTTGTAATCCTTACGTTAATCGAACGAGGAATTACTTTTTAATCCAGCCTAAGTCTTGGAATTAAAATAAATACTTTCATTTTCCTGTCGCTTGCGTATTTCTTAGCTCCGCCCCTTTGTCTCTGCTCCTCCTACTCACGCTTTCTCTTTCTGCTCTCCTCCCATCCTTCCCAGCGTTGCATTTAACTCCACCCTTTCTACTCCTACTCCCATACTTTTTTCGTCCTTTGACATCTTTCCATTTCCAACACTTCTTTTTTCTTTCTCTCTTTTTTCTTTTTTTTAACTGTAGTTCTTACTTTATTCTCCTCGCTCTACCGACATTAAGTTTTCGTAGACTTCTTATCTCCCTGTTTCCGATCTGTTTATCACACAGTCACACAGATTATTATTTCTATTGACACAAGAAGCCCTTTAGTTCTCCTTACCTTACTTCAACTAAAAGTGCCCAAGGTAACCTGGTGCCTGACTAAGCAGCGCTTAACGATCATAGAAAAACTGTAATGAAAAAAACACTAAAAATTAACGAGAAATTTTTAATCCAAGAAATCCGAAATTATTCGAAGAATTAAAGTTACGCTGTGCCAAACTAAGCTATGCTTTTTGTAATTGATATCCACTTATATTCTCTTTGCACTTCTCTTGTTATAATGCAGTCGTCGTCGTCGTCTTGTTGTTGTTGTTATTATTTCTCCTCCTCCTCCTCCATTTTATTTTGTGCGAGTTTTGGCTGCTTGGATTTTCTTCGCTCTTTCCCTCCATCTCTTTTTCTTTTTTCTTATTGTTTGTCCCTGCAATTCTTTCTCCAACTCTTTGTCAGATTTTTTATTCATTCGCTTGCTTTCGTAACTTTCTTTTATGCTCAACTTAACCATACACGTTTTCTTTATCTCTTCAAGTCTTCACCCTTTGTGATTTTTCACCTACCTTTCACTACCTGATCTTTTTCTTTCCTTCTCCCTTTCAGATTTTTCTTTCTCTCTCCCTTTCAGATTTTATTTCTTTCCCTTTCTTCTTTTCCGATTTATTTCTTTCTCCCTTTCAGATATATTTCTTTCCCCCTTCCAGATTTCTTTTTTCTTTTCTCTTTCTTCTTTTCAGATTTGTTTCATTCTCACTTCCAGATTTATTTATTTCTTTTCCCTTCTCCCTTTCAGATTTATTTCTTTCCTTCTCCCTTCCAAATTTTTTCTTTCTTTCTTCCAAATTTCTTTCTTTCTTTCTTTCTTCCAAATTTTTCTTACTCCTTTCCAGATTTCTTTATTTTTTTTTCTTCTTTTACAATACATGGGTGTGTATATTATTATGTGTATATTATTATTAAATGGCTTCCCTTTCAATTTCACTAGATGAACTCTGTCTGACATTTACCAGTATCAAAATATATTCCCTCGTCTTCATCTGATATTAGTCCTACTCCTCTTTAATTTCTCTCTCCACTGACATACATGATTCAGTGGTTGTCACTTGTGAGGTCTCCATTTTTCATCCATCCATTTTCACATACTCCCAGAAAGTTGATATTTACCCTTTCCATTTCTGGTTTTATATTTCCTAACATCCCACATTGATATAGTGCCGTAATATTCCGTATCATAATCATGATTTTGTCTTTGTGGGAACAGTAGCTGGATGTCAGTCAGGCAACATCTGCTTCAGTTCTCTCCTTAGAGAACAAAGTTTCAAGGGAACTGACCCTTTTCATTCAAATCTAGTTATTTTTCTGTTGTGAATTGCCATTATTTTTCTTGGCAGTCGGAGGTATAGGTATAGTGCAGTTATCTCCCATTGCCTTCTCTATGATAAATTGAGACTGAGTTCATCTGTGCTCTCATAGGTCATACTTTTCTTCTAGCAGTTTTGTTAACCAGCCTCCTTATACCAATTGAAGCGGGACATAGGAGCCAGTTTAGTCACCAGCTGTAGAGTGATTAGCCATGGTTAAACGGTGGAGTAATGGATAGCGGCTCGGATTGAGGAATCAGAGAGCTGAGTTCGAATTCCAGTCGAATCCATTATATTCATTTACAGGCAAATATCCTTGAGAAAAGGATGAATCCTCCTCTTCTTCCCCCAGCTATGGGTAAATAGCAGGACAGACCAGGTTCTGTAACCTTGGATTGCAACTGGTCTACCGCAGAGAGAAATGGCAACCTACTGCGGGGAGAAAAATCTGCCTCATCAGTCATGTATCAAAAGATACATGATTGCTTAAGAATGTATCACACATGGCACATAACAGAGACAGAGAAGTGTAATTGATAAAAATGCTCAACAAATAGAATACACAAAGTTTTCAATAAACAAGAAAAGGGGAAAAAAGATCATACTAAATAATACTCAAGGACACACGGCACAGTGGATAAAAGCGTTGGTTGATCCAGTGACAGACCCAAAGAGTGTGAGTTCAATACCCGGTTAAGGCAGTGGAGAACTTTCAGAGGGAAAATTAGCAGGAGATAACTGATAACTGACATCCATCAAACATGGCACGTGGAACTAGAACAGTTTACCCCAGTGATCGAAATAAAGAGTTCAGTTCGAAATTCCAACCACCTGAAGAAGGCCGAAGCGTACAACGGCCGAAACGTTGTGACAAATATGGCGACAAAGATGAGGACAATAGTCCGACTAATGTAAATACTGTACATAATACTAAACAAACAATATTTTGAAGGTTTGTTTTTCTGTTGCTGGAACAAAAACAAGGGTCGGGGTAGAATGAACAGTAGCACAAAACAAAGCAAAACAAAACCAGAGACACATCCACAGCAGAGGCGACAAAGAATTCCACACAGGAACGGTGCAAACGATGGCCAAACATAACAGCCCAGTATTATTTTCTTTGTTACGAAAGAAATCCTCCTGTTTCGCAATACTCTACCCAACTTTTGGAATGTATCCCTGGCTATTCCAATACTTCTACAGATCTCAGTGTCGCACTTACCATCCTCTGTCAAAATGGTTCCCAGATATTTAAACTTCCGTGTCTGCTTGATTTTATTGTTCCTGACCTGCAAATTGCATTTCAGGCTCATCCTCTGGTGAGACGAAAAAGTACTAGGAAGAGGAAAAAAGTCAAACAATTATGTCCTGACCCCAAAAAGAAGAGGTATTGAGCAAAATTTCATGGGAAAATTATCTCAGGGAGTGGTGTTGTAATGGAATGTCCCACACTCCCTGTTGCCTACTGTGGACTGACTATATCAGTAGCTATATATAGTGAGCACAGGATATACCTGGGGGCTTGCTTCAATAATTACTATCCTGCCACCCAATTCCCTGTCTTTCAGTAGTGTATTCTCTTTTACAATAAACCTCTCTTATCTACACATGTGTTGCTGTTCCTTCACTCGAGTACCACCTTTGTCTATTTTTAACCTCTTCAAGGATACAACATACTCTTACTAATGACCATGCATTCCATCTTCTTAAGAAAACTTACATATTTTATACCTGAAGCAGAAGTGTACTATTAATGTTTATCGCAATCTTTCACCCACTCTCCTTACAAGTTAACTAAAAAAAGAGACTCAATCATTTATCATAGTAAAAAAAAAATCTTCTCTATTCATTTAATGAAGAATTGTTGGCATTTATTTTCTCTTCAAACAGTGACAAATGTCAAAATAATAAAATGACCATCTTACTCTGACAAAGTAATTTTTTTTTTCACAATTTTAAAAAATTAACTTAATTTTTCAGATATTTTTTTATGAATTCAATACAGAAATCTATACACAATGTTATGGACTTGCAAAAATATTTTCTCACTGTCACATCATGCACATTCAAAATATATTTCTAGATATATATGTCTCTTATACATCATACACCATTGCTATTTCAGACAGAACATAAGTGCATATGGTCTACAAAAAAAAACAAATTTATATTTTGCATTTCAATGTTTATTTTATAGCAAAAGACAAGTGTGAGTGTAGAAACATTCTACCCAAAGTTTTGAGGAAGTTCAGGCATGAAATGGATTTTTTTAAGACAAGATGAAATGGGGGCTTTTATTTCTTGGTTGAGTAATTTTGAAAGATGTGCAAAATATCTGGAAAATGCAAGAAATGACAGATGAATGGATATCTCAGTTTCTTCAAATTCTCTGGTAGCAATATATATAAGGTGCTGCCCTATATATATATATATATATATATATATATATATATATATATATATATACAAAAATATTAGCTCCTGAAAAATTAATTTCGGTTGAGCCCTCTGGTTTGAGGTGTGAATTTGTAAACAGTGACTATTTAAGCTAATACTGCATGACTCTTCGACAGAATTGAGTCACTGTCAGTCACTGTGTGTTCATCTGAATCTAAAAATAAACACGCTAAAATTCACCTTCATCCCGTACCGTACGCTGACAGCTTAGTGGGAGAAGTTCGGACTGACACAAATTCAGTCGGGTTTCGATCCTAGCTAGAGGTAACCGGATGTCAAGCCACACTGATGAGCTGTGAAACAGCGAAACAGTCTGTCTGTGGATGACAAAAATATATATATATATATATATATATAGTGGCTGTTGTCTCACAAAGTGCGAGTATGACCATCATTGATATATCTAAGTCCATCAGTTAAATCCCCTCCTCATAACACTGCATTAATT
>OZ038479.1:80680954-80750954 GCA_964036315.1 Acanthosepion esculentum | reverse complement strand
GCCGATAACATTTTTAGGATAGATTCATATGAATAGAATATGTATTCTTTAGTTTAGATTAGTTGGTTTATTTTGTTTTATGGCATATCAACCTCAGTGGGTTAATTAATGCTGACAAAATTTTTTATTGCTGGTAATATTTTGTTTTGTCAAAAATCTGTTTTTGTTAATATTTTGCCTTCAAAATTGTATTGCTGGTAATAATTTTTTTTCAAAAAACTATTGCTGGTAATAGTTAACTATTTGCCCATAGCTGGGACCCTAACAGGTGCTACCACCTGGGTCAGGGTGGACTTGGTAACACCAGCAATTAAGAGGTGGTTTCACGTTCCTCAAAACCTCCTGATCAGAGGCCTTGCTGCTGGACATAGTTTATCGTCTTACCCAGGACGCAGATGTAGTTTAATGTCTTACCCAAGACAACAGAATCTTTAGTGCAAAGAGAAAATTACTGTGTCATAGGTAATGAATTACAAAATTCATTTGCATTCTGTTGGTTAGATAGTTCACAAATTATCAGTAACACACCTGATTAGCATGGTTTACATCACTGTAGAGCACAAAAAGAAATAATACATGGCGGCATTGTCTGAAGTTGAAGGAGCATTTATTTAAGACTGATACCTCCTGGAATAAAATTCTTTAGCATGATGAGACCAAGATGACATTCTTTAGCCCGAATTCATATCAAATTGAGGGGAAGAACAAAGAATTGAAGCCAAGGAACACTGTTCCGACCGTGAAGCCTGTAGGTGGTAGGGTAATGATATAGACCTGCTTTTCATTATATGATACACAACAGCTTCATATAATCAAAGAAAGAATGAATGGAGTCAATAAACTGAGATATATTCAACAAGAAACTTCTTGTATCACTCCAGGATTTAAAAATGAAACACAATTGGAGGTTTCAGCAGGACAATGATTCTAAACTTATCAACAATACAATCCAACAGTGATCTGAAAATAAGAAAATCAGCCTATTGAAGTAGCTCATTCAGTCCCCTGACCAGAACACAATTGAAAATTTGTGGTATCAGTCGAAGATCTGTGTCCATGTTTGTCAGCTAAGTTATTTCATCTGAAGAAGATCTGTCATGAAGAGTTGCCAAAAGACCAGTAGAAATATGTCTTCAGTCAATGGCTCCAAAATAAGAAGCAAGTAGAGGCTGTCAAACAAAGGTTAATTCCACTAAGCATTAAGCACATTTTAATTGTGCTTTGCATAAAGTATTGAATACATTTTGCTCTATCTTTTTGAATTTTTATAATTTTGTAAATGATTGTTTTGAAAATTTTGGTTATATTGACTATTTAAAGATGAAATTGACAAGTTATGTAATTTTGATGTAAACACTTCCTGCATGCACAAGTCATTCTTCATATCTTAAGTTAAAATCGAGTTTTGCAATGATGTCTTGCAATGGTCATACCCAAAAGCAAGATGGCACCCACTCTGTGTGTGTGTGTGTGTGTGTGTGTGTGTGTGTGTGTGTGTGTGGTGTGTGCGTGCATATATATATATATATATATATATATATAGAGAGAGAGAGAGAGATAGATAGATAGATAGATAGATAGATAGATAGATAGATAGATAGATATAATTTATTTGAAAATTCTAACATAAACATGTTAGAAAATCACTACAAAAATAGCCATTTTGTTTCAACACTTCTGGTGTCTTATCAAGTGATGGTGTTGAATGTCAACACCATCACTTGATAAGACACCAGAAGTGTTGAAACAAAATGGCTATTTTTGTAGTGATTTTCTAACATGTTTATGTTAGAATTTTCAAATAAATTATATTTGCTCTACTCTGTATTGAGCACTCTTTTAAGAATAGTATTTTTGGTTATTAGATTTTATTCCATATACACCAATCCTATACTTTTGTATATATATATATATATATATATATAGATAGATAGATAGATAGAGAGAAGAGAGAGAGAGAGAGAGAGAGAGAGAGAGAGAGAGAGAGAGAGAGAGAGAGAGAGAGATAATGTGTGTATGTCTGTAAATTAAATCAACTTATTCACATATCTGATGCCGGTCTCTGCTCTGACTTTTATAGAGTTATACCCACTCTTCAGGAGAGTTGATGGTAAGATTAATTTTGAAAAAACTTTTTTGTTAAGAGAAATGATTTTTGTAATGTACTCATAAACCTACCTGAATTAATTCGCCTATATGCATTAGATAATAGATTAGAAACAGGTAATAATATAAGTGAACAAACTTGTTTTATTAATAATAATCTGCGTTTTGATACTGAGAACTATAACTGTAAATGCTGCTTACCTTAAAAACAAGATATTTCACAATTACCTTGGCTAGCCATTTTTTGGCAAAATACAGTTTTTATCATTTGTCAATATATTTATCAACATAATTCCTAGACTTAATGGGCACATGGCTGAGTGGTTAGAACATTCATTTTCCCACCATGAGACCAAGGTTCAGATCTCACCAGAGTCCATTTGTCAGGAAGGTGACTTTTTGATGTTATCAGCCTAGGGAGACAATCCCAGCATGCGGCATCTTTGGAAAGTATCTGAAAACAATACTATAGGTTGACCTAAGCCTTGTAAGTGAAATTGGGTAAACAAAATAATTTGGGTGCTGTAAATAATTGTGGTAACATAAAGTCACTAGTCATTATGGGTTTCAGGGTACTGGCCTTGTTCAGACTGTTGATCACACCAGACCATGCGCTCTCTTCCAGAAACTGTAATTAAGGTCCGCTCAGCATAGTTGCACTATAAACCACAGGTGGGCTCTCTGGCTGTTGAACAAACATAAATGTACCTGAGCAGGCGTCTGCAACTGGGATTGTCTGACCACCCTAGAAGACAGGTATACTTCCTTATGAGCAGTCAGCCATTATCATTACTAAGTTTAGCTTAATCCAGCCAAATGAAAAAAAAAAATTGATAATTGTTTTGTGATGTAAGATATAAGTGCAGCTTGAGTTGCTTCTTACTCCAAACTGCTGCTCTTTACAACCGATTCCCAAGAGGACGTTTTCTTCATCACTACAATCTGTGCAAGTCTAGAGTTAAACGTTATCTTTCCCACATATCCACAGATGATGCACTTTCTCTCCGAGAAACTGTAACTAAGGCCTACTCAGCATAGTGAAAATATAAACCACAAGTTGCTCTGTGGGTTTTGAACAAACACAAATATACCTGAGCAGGCATCTGCAACAGGGATTGGCTAACCACCCAAGTACATCCTTATGAGCAGTAAGCTATTATCATTACTAAGTTTAGCTTAATCCAGCCAAATGCAAAAAGTTTAATAATTGTTTTGTGATGTAAAATGTAAGTGTTATTACTTCTTCCTCCAAACCACTGCTCTTTACAACCGATTGCCAAGAGGATGTTTTCCTGATCACTACAATCTGTGCAAGTCTAGAGTTAAACGTTATCTTTCCAACATATCCACATAAACTGTGCCTCTTACTCTGTAACCTTCTACCTTAAGTGGCTCCCGGGCCTTGTACAGAGTGAACATCACTGTAAAAAAAAAAAAAAAAAAAAAAAAAAAATTTTTTTTTCAAGTTAGGGATGTCCAGCTATACTATCAACCTTCAAAACCCAGGCTTTCTCTTCAGTTCAAAAACTGACAACTGGTACTAGCAAGGAATAAACACCCACTTACCTAACCATTAAATAAAATATCAAAAGCAAAGCAAGGCCAACTTCTTATTTCTTGTTGAAGAAAGCATACGGTTCTGGATATTAGGGTATTGATAACAAACACTGAAGTGACCTTATACCAAATTATTAAGTTCTCCAGCAGTTTGAATGTATTAAAATCATAAAGGTGCTAAATTAGGTGAGAAAGTAATATAGAGTCTCACAACCCAGTGTGATAATTTAATATTCACTTATTTTTTTTTCTGCCTCCAGAAAGACATTTTCTGCTGATCAAAGCTGAACAAATCTCCATACACTTCTTAAGGCTGTAGGAAACAAACATCAGTTCTAATGTTCTTGTCTCATTCAAAGAGCCCATTGTAAATGAAGCCATATTCCACCACAAGTCCTGCAAGACCTTACACAGAGGAAGCTTCAAACTTGCTAAACAATCACTGACATTTTCATGCATTCCCTGAACCCAAATATTCAGTACATATATTCCTTATGGCTTTAGCTGCATTCAGTGAACATGCAAAGGCAGACATGATACTCATTAAAAACTCTTGTCCTCTTTAGGTTAAATGTTGGTACAAAGTGAAAATGATTTACAAATAGACAAAAAAATGAGGCAGATATACAACTCAACCTCATTGTTCATGTTCTAATCGAGAGGTCTTAAATTTTCAACCAGCCTTAAAATGAGGTATGGGTTTCCAAACAACTTCTCTCTCTCTCTCTCTCTCTCTATATATATATATATATATATATTTTTTTTTTTTTTTCTGTGTATTTAAGTAGTAGATATTCTTTAAGGCAAATATTATTAAAAACAACAGATATTTAGTGTTGATTAATTTTAATGATCGATTTTTCCAAATTAAAAGTAATCTTTCTCAGACAAGGAGGAAATTCCGTCAAAAATTGTACAAAGTTCATTTTAGAAGTAAAATACAAGAAATATGGTCCACGCTTTCAATTTTCTAAAGTCATCATCAGGGTAGATAGTCATAATTCTCACTGAAGAGCATGCATCCTCATAGGTATATATATAAAAATGAAACACACACATGCATCACACCCCACTATGTCACAACACTGACTAGTTCTATGAAAATCACCAATTGTATATTGGCTGAAAAATATCAATCAGTATTTACTGAGTTGACAAAATTTTAAATGTTCAATACAATTTTTATATTGCATATATACATGGAAGATTTTTCTATACTATTGCCACAGAACTTTGGACTAATTACATCAAAATATTCTTCTTTCTTTTTATTATTCCTTATACATAATCTTCCTCCAGCTATGGGTTAAATAGTAGAATAGATTGTGTTCTCTAGCCTTGGATTGTAACCAGTCTAAGAGAAGGACAAGCTTGAATTCAAAACCATAAAGAAGGCAAGAGGAAACAACTTTTATCTCTACCAACAAAAAAAAGGTACTTCACAGATAATAAAGAAAAAAAAAGAATGTCTGTGGAGAGATAGTTAAATAAAAGGAGACCTGGAGAGATACTTAAAGAAAAAGAAGCTGTGGAAATCCATGATTGCTAATGTAATGACGGATCATTTAAAGGAAAGAAGTCTGTGGAGATACATGATTGTAGGACATAGCATTTTTCTTTTAAAGCAATTCACCCCAAGCAAGGTAGGAGTGCCACTAGCATGCAAGGTGTTACAGAGGATTGAGAATAAGAGTAAAGAGGCATGTTTGGGGAAAGGATACAGAAAAGGACGGGGGAACAAGCTCAGGGTGTCAGATGTCGATTGACATTACACTTGAATATTTGAAGATTATAGTCATTGGGGAAGTAAGTAAGGGGAAGGAAGTTCCACAGACGGGAAGTGTGGGAGAAGAAGCTGTTTGAGAAGAAGTGACAGTTACATTTAACCATTTTGACAGTGAAAGGGTGCGACCGAGATGCCAGCCTGGTAGCTCGCTTGAATTTGGCAGTACAGCAAAAGTAGCTTGTCGGATTTTTTAAAAAATTATGTAATTTAACTATCTTGTTTCTCCACATAAAAAATATTTCCAAGATATTTCTGGAGATATCTTTATATGTTTAACCTTCTAAAGTAGAACCTTTTGTAAAAGAATCCTTGTAAAATCATGAATTTTAGTCATCACCAGATTTGTGTTATTAATGGACAATCCAAATCACAGGGCAACTGATCTTGATAGTATAGATATCAACAACATTAACAAAAGTGTCAACGGTTGTAGTTAGACGCCCTGCTTGTGATGCATTTATAAAAGGCTGCTTGTCATAGTGAATGATTACACCATTAATATCCATCTGATACTAATAACAGAATCAACACACAACCATCTGGTTAGTGCAACCATAATAGTCAATTGTCATATTGAGCAAACATGTTATTACAAAGTAGTGAAATGGAAATCATTTTTGATTTATATTTGATCCCTACTGCAACACCTTTCATGCAATGCAAACCAGTAAAAAAAAAAAATTGATAATGGTACTTAACTTGCAACCAACCATTTAATTTGGATAAAGCAATAAAACCATTAGGCACTTGGTACAAGCAGCTGCAATTTGGAAAAATGGTATTATAAGTTAATGTAAATTCATCATGCATTTAATGATATGAATTATGACAAAGAATTAAAGATTATTCACAATTTAACTATATAACACTGAATGTCTGATTTTGTCCATGTGTATATAATATTTAAGTAAAATTTATAATATTTAAGTAAAATTTATAATATTTAAGTAAAATTTATAATATTTAAGTAATTGAAATGGTGCCAAAGGTGCTGAAATAAGGTACACACACAAAAAAAAAAGTGATAACTTAATGATAAAAATATCTATAAAAATGAAAGATAATATGTAGGTCTTTATTTGTAGTCAACTGAAAAAACATGTTTTCAAGAAAATTGAAACAGTGGATTGTAGGCATAGGTATATTATTAAAATGCTCTAACTTAGAATGAAAAAAATATCATCACAATTTTTCTAATGAAAGGCAATATTATATGACATCATTGGTCGACTGAACTTGCTTTGTTTCAATGACTTTTGTTTTGTTATTATTAATTACTGTATACCCATTATTATTAAAAAAAAAAATCGGCTTCCAAAAAAAAAAAATCTTTTAAATATCGGGTAGCGAATTTTTGCTTTCATATCAGAAAAAAACATAGTGGTATTATGATAGGTTAGACAATAATATTTATTTAATAATTAAGAGTTTTTTAATATATTTTCGGGCTTGTTTATGACATTTTCAAGGGAGATAACTATAAAAAAATTATGAAATATCATCCCTTATTTTCTGCACATGATTAAGAAATCTGGGGAGAAAGATGACTTGCTTTTGGGCACAATATACAGAAAGAAGAATTTGTGAGGGAGCAAATTCAATGATAATCTTTTTATAATCAATTTTCCTTCAAAGGGTGGCCTTACAAGGCACAGGGTTGTGAAGTAGCTACTAAAAATAAAACATAATTATGAAGATGAGACTGAAATCTGCGTAAGAGGCACAAGCAAGATTTTAACCCCCACCCTCAAATAATTGAAACATACTTAGTGGGAGAGTGCATGTTGTGTAAGTTACTAAACACAGAAAGTGGAAATGATGATCTGAGTTCAAATTCTTTCAAAGGCATCAATCCATCTCTTCTCCACCCAATAAATAGTAATATAGACTTGACTTTCTAACCTTTGGTGGCAGCCAATCTAAATTAAATTATCAGCTTCCATGTTCCTGTTCTATTAATACTTTCATGCTAATTGTTTTGATGAGCTTTCCTCTTTGGTAACTAAACTTTATGAATATAAGCATAGTAATAGATTGCCGGCAAGGTCTCGTTATTTTGAAATGATTAGATGTAACTCAGTTTTATGCTAACAGTTTCTTCTTTCCCACTTCTGACTTGTGGGAATCTCATCCAGTTTCTTGCTTTCCAGTCAGCTTTAGATCTTCAAAAATTTCAGTTTTGTTACCTTCTGTATTCTTAATTGCTGTTCTTTTATTGTTCTCTCTTTTCTCATATTCTTACACACACACACACACACACACACACACACACATACACACGCTCTGTAACTCCTTGAATCTTAGTGGCTTTACTGTCTTGCTTGGGGTGAAATGATTTTTAAAAAAAGTGAAGGTAAACACTGAATTCATAACTGTAAAGAAGACAGTAGAAAGCCACACAACTATATCTGACAATTCAAAAATATTAAAAAAGGAAGCTGTGAAGAACTATGACCACATACATGCTGATAGCATTTAAAAAATAATATTAATATACATACACTATTTACATTATTCGGACTATTGTTCTCGTCTTTGTTGTCATATTTATTACAACGTTTCGGCCGTGGTATGCTCCGGCCTTCTTCAGGTGGTTGGAATGTCGAACTGAACACTTTATTTCGCTCACTGGGGTAGACTGTTCTAGTTCCACATGCCATGTTTAATGGATGTCAGTTATCAGTTATCTCCTGTTAATTCTCCTCTCCAAGTTCTCCA
Organism: Acanthosepion esculentum; assembly: GCA_964036315.1. Classification (NCBI taxonomy): domain Eukaryota; kingdom Metazoa; phylum Mollusca; class Cephalopoda; order Sepiida; family Sepiidae; genus Acanthosepion; species Acanthosepion esculentum. Next base: position 80,742,787 of record OZ038479.1, on the reverse strand, counting down.
CTGCCTTAACCGGGTATTGAACTCACACTCCTTGGGTTCTGTCACTGGATCTAACTAACACCTTTATTCACCGTGCCATGTGTCCTTGAGGACATTCAAACCACCTGAAGAAGACTGGAGTGTACCACAGCCAAAACATTGTAATAAATATGGCAACAAAGATGAGGACAATAGTCTGAATAATGTAAATAGTGTACATAATACCTCATCTCAGAATTATAGACAGATACTAATATACATAGTTTGCTGTATTATAATAAAATTTAAATAATTATTATCTTTTAGTCAATGTCATGTCAGTCACAGTTCTTGCCATAATGTGGACATTATAATAGTTACTTCCTCTTGTCAAGTTAAGCTATACTCTTCACATGTTATTTCTTGAGATTTTAGATAACTGCAATTAACAAAAGTAGATTTTAAACGAAGGCAAAATTCTCTTATCTCTCATTGTCAAGCAAGTGAAATGTCAGTTATACTTGTGAGCAGAAAAAGACAGTTGAAATTCCAGGGACATATAATGAGGAAGGATGTCCTTGAGAATTTAACTCATAGGACGTACTGAAGGTAAGAATGGCAAAGAGAAACAGTGAATAATCTACGAGTTTGTGTAAATGGACAGCAGAGTGGGAGTCTGGAAACAAATGTTGCTTGGTGCTAAAAAGGATAGGTAGCTGTTGAGATCCATGACCACCAGCATTCTAAAGACAGCACAGAGAAGATGAAAAATAATGCCTGCACCCATTTTTGAGCACTGGAAATAACTCTCTCTGAAGATTTTCAATGCAAAAGATACAGACTTAGTGCTGAAACAAAAAGACATTTAGGTAAACAAAATCATCAAATTCTACATTTTAACACTCATGGTGATTTTTACTTAGCCATAGCCTGAGATCTGGGGTTAATATTTCACATAAAAAAACTTTTTAAAATTAGTATTATATTCATGATATTTGTTCTGTATGTACAATAATGGCATCTTTTTATTTTAAAAAATGTACATTTAGCATTTGCCGTGTTATTCTTACACTGGAATTATTACAAGTTTTGATACGTTTCATAAATCCTACCAGTGATTTCATAGATTACAGTTTTAGTAGAAATACCTCCCTCATAATGGTATGACATTAGTGGCAATGGTGTTTTCATCAGGCTAATGTCTTACCATCATGTGGGAGGTATTCCTACTGCATTCTGTATATCTGCATATAAAAAAAAACATCTTTGAATTTAGTGAGGATTCTTATCAAAATTTTTTATATAACATAAATAAAAAGCTTATTTCAAAGCAAGAAGGATATTATTCTTACATTCATGGGAAATTTATAATCTTTGTGGTAAAAGCACATCTTTTGAAAAACCAAAAACAAAAACAAATACAAAATTCTTTGAATTTCTTTACTACATGTAAAAGCACTGATATCCAAAGTCTAAAAATTTCAGAACATCATATTTCCTAACTTCTGAGAGAATGTGTGTTTTCTACAATCATAAGCAGCAGAAATGAGATCCCCTCTGCAAAGAAGCCATCTTCTGCTAAAGACAAGCATTAGCAGAGAGGTTTCTTACGACTGGCCAAAGGTCAATATTGGCAAGATATGTGAGATGATGGCAGCTAAGATAGGACTACAAATAAGAAAAGAAATCCCCGATGATGATCTATAATAGTTATTCTTTTGTTTATTTCTTCATCTTCCACAAGTTAGTGGAGGAATACTTCCTTTCATAATCAGATTGATTTTATATAAGAATACATTAGGTCATATCAAATATATTTACATACTTTTATTCATATTTCATGTACACTATAACATATATATATATATATATATATATATATATATATATATATATGAAGAAATATAGTCTTAAAGTGTGCTATATTTATGGGATAAAGTAATCAATATCAGAGATAGAGTGTGTGTAAATATAAAATTAAACATAGAAGTCAACACTTAGAGGCGACAGTCTGTTTCATGCTAGATGCAATCATCGGCCCGATGATTGCATCTAGCATGAAACAGACTGTCGCCTCTAAGTGTTGACTTCTATGTTCACTTTTATATTTATATATATATATATATATATATATATATATATATATATGACACACACAGAAGGTGTATTTAGGCAACAATGTTTTGGTTGAAGACCAATGAATGTTCTGTGTTCAAGATTTTTTTTATTTAATTTTTTCTTTATAGTGTTTTGCCTAGTGGTATATTTTTGTTTATTTAGTGCTTTTTTTTCAATGCTTTGTTTAGCCATGTGAGTGAGTGACATGTTAAGTTTTATAAATATTGTGCATTCTCTATAAATATGATAGACAAAATAAATGCTCCTAGACACAGTAAAATCAAGTTAAAAATCTTAAAGAACTTGCATGTATGGACTTTTATATAAACTCTGAACATTTGACAAATGTTACTATTAATGGTATATCACTTGATATTGGACATTATTTACAGAGAACACTTGTCTTAAAAGATACTCTGTCAACAATTTTGTGGGCTGGAACACAGTCTTTATTATATATATATATGTATGTATGTATAGAAAGAGCGAGCGAGAGAGAGAGAAAGAGAGAGAGTGTGTGTATGTGTGTGTGTGTATATATATATATATATAAATTCAAAAATATAATATATAATTTGAAAATTGGCAATAAAAGTACATAAAAACAATGTTTCCCAGTTTTCCTTTATGTTTAGTTAGACAATGTTCATTAAAATATTACAAGTAAATATCATTCAAATTGAACAATTTTTTATTGTGAAATTTATAAAAAAACAATGCATTAACTACTTTTGCTACTCACTATATATATATATATATATATATATATATATATATAATAATATGAATAGTATTCAGATGTAGCTTTTCTTTCAGATGTTATAATGGCAGATGCAAGTTTTGAGACTTTGGCAATTTGGGGGCATTATTTTAAAACTGGGCTTTAAAGCAACTGAATTTTGGAATTGGAATTAAATGAAACAATATTTGACTGTACTGTCCAACATTTTCAGAGTGGTGAAAAGTCCAATAGTGGCAATTTTTTAAAATTCAAGAGAGAATAGAAGCAGACCAGCATTACTCAAAATCTGGGATCACTGAAAGATATATGTAGAGTAATATACAAGCGCCAAAAAACCTATAAAAATCCTTAAGAATTTAATCCAGATACTTTAACAAAAAACAATTAAGCATGCAAAGAAAGAAAGAAAGCTCCTCCAAATATATACAAGGTCTAATCATAAAGTATTGGGACTGGTACCATGAAAAGAAAACTACAACACGTATCAATTCAGTATTTGCCACATACTTTATCCAACATCATTTCTATTGATGGAAGCATGGCTTTGATTTTTGGAAAGAGGAAAAAGTTGCAACAGGTGAGTTCTGAGGAATATGTTGGTTGTCAGACATGGGTAATATTGTGCTTGGCAAAAAGCTATTACACAAGCCATGGTCACTGATGGAAACTGTGGTATTGTGAGATGAGTGCACTCTACACACTTTCCTTCTAAGTGCTGCTATAAACAAGTGAGGATGTTATGACTGTGTGCATGTGTGCCAGAGTTCAAGATCAATCTGTGCCAAGCAGCTTCACACTGCATACTTTAGTTCCATTATCAAAGCAACAATCCCAATACATTTTGATCAGACCTCATATATACATGCAATATCTAGATATGACAAAAAAAAGCAATCACTAAGATCTAAATAAATTTGCATTACTGCATGCAGGTGTTATTCTTCCTAACTCTAGAAGTTTCTTCCACTGCACAATTTGACATGAATATAATACTATGTATCAGATCAATGATGTAATCTTGCAGCCTATAGCTTATTTATTTATTTTTTTTAATCATTCCACCCCAAGCAAGGCGGGAAGCCACTAGCATGCAAGAGGTTACAGAGAGTTGGAGCGAGAGCAAAGAGGAGTGATAGAGGAAAGGATGAAGAGAAGGTTAGGGGATAGATCAGGGCATCTGGAGATGTCGATTGACATTACATTTGAATAGTTGGAGATTATAGCTATCAAGGAAACAAGAAATAGGGAGAGAGTTCCACAGGTGAGAAGTGCGAGACATGAAGCTATTGGAGTAGAAGAGATGGCTACATTTAACAGTTTCAACAGTGAAAGGGTGAGAGCGAGATGCCAGCCTAGCTGAACACTTGAATTCATGAAGTCTGGGAACCAATGAAAGTAGCTCATCAGAGCAGTTACCGTGAAAGTATTTGTAAAAAAGACAGAGGGAGGCAACGGCACGTCTGTGAGAGAGTGACTGCAGATGAGATGCCAGGTCAGGGCCAATTACATTGCATATCTGTCTTTGGATTTTATCAAGGACCTTGAGACAATTAGAAGGGGCTCTAGACCATATATGGCAGCAATACTTCATGCAAGGGCGAATGGTTGATTTGTAGATTTGAAGGATTGACTCCGGCGAGAAAAATTTCCTGGCGCTGCACAGGGTGCTGACTTTCCTTGCAGTGGACGAAGCTATTGACAATGTATTCATTCCATCTCAGGTCAGCAGACAATGTGAGACCGAGCAGTCGCAAATGGAGTTGAACGTCAGACATTCTAATGGAAGGCAGGGATGGTTCTCTCTGGTGAGTAATAGAGATCAGTTTTGTTTTGAGGCATTAAAGTTAACCAGCCAATTCCTGCCCCAGTCCACAACGGATTGGAGGTCCTTTTTGAGACAAATGGCCAGGTTAGTTTTATCGGCGACACTAGATTTGTTTTTGAGGCAGGAGTAAATAGTAGTGTCATCCGCGTAGATGCCTACTTGGGAACCTAAGACTTGTTCCTCATTTAATGCTTCATAAATGGGACTTTCGACTCAAGCTGGCTTCATTCTTTAGCTAACATAATAAAAACACAAGTCTAGCTGACATGAAGAACAAGCCCTTCTTTATCACAGTTACTTTCAATAAGAGAAAGCAATAACGATATGTATTCTAATGTTATTTTTGTTGTACAGAGAAAATACAAAAGTATACCAACTCTTAACCTTTATCACTCTGTCCTGCCACTGAAGGCGACTTTGATCCCTGAATTTGAATTTGTTTGAATTTCATAGATGTGCTGTCATATCCTGCTATGACAACAGAAATTACCTTTGAGTGAAACTAACAATAAGATTACCGCAATTGAGAGGCCTTGAAAAAGAATGCAGTGGAAAAGGAAGTAATATTAATAATGCAGAGTGCTTAAGGTTAAAAGGAATAATTGTTTTTTATTGCCTCAAAAGTAAATGATTCTTTCTGAAATGCTAATTTTATTTTTTTATTTTTTTTTCAAAATTAAAATATATTGATAACAATATTTTCATCTTGGTAATGGTCACACTGATTCGAAAAGTATATCTTTATCTAACCACAAATTGATTTCTCTTGTGGATTTGGATGAAATGTAGTTTACTCATCAAAATTTTCTGTTTTTCTTTAATACGATAATAGAAAAACTGAGGTCATTGACACCTAAACTGAATTACAAATACATATGAGGTGAAAAAGAAAGTCACTTACTGAGAAAAGAGGCACGTGTTTTTTGTACGATATGCCGAAGACAAAATAACCAACATAGAAACAAATCAATCGCAAGTGTTGCCATAAATGCATCTTAGATATGCTAATATTGTGTGTCCACACCCACCTGCTGACCAATGAAAAATTTTGTTTGGACTTGTGATTTGTTTTTTTCATTGTAGAAGTGAGCTGCCATATCAATTTTTGAATAAAATAATGCTTTTTTTAAATAAATATATTAATGTACAGAGAGTGTGGATAATGTAACTTGTCACATTGTTATTGCTGCCACATCTGGTATGGCACTTCTATTTTGAGATTCTTGATAAAACCACAAGAAGAATATGCAATGTTATTGGTCCTGACCTGGCATCACAGCTTCAGTCATTTTCCCAACACCATGACATAGCTTCCTTTTGCCTCTTATATAAATTTACTATGGCAATTGTTCTGATGAGCTCTCTTCCTCAGTAGCTGAACTTCACAAATTTAAATAGAGTACTAAATTGGCACTGTTGAAACTGCTAGTTGTGACCCAAGTCTTATGCTAACGGCTTCTTCTCTTGCACTTATTGATTGTAGAACTCTGTTTGGGTTTCCTGCTAGGCAATACCAGGTGTTGTTGGATGCGCAGTTGGTGTAATGGATTGGAATTGTTAATCTGAGAGTCAAGTTCTAATTCCAGTTCGGTATATTAGATTCACTTACCCCTTGGGTTAATTACTAAAACTTGTATTGCAAAATCATTATTATCTCCAAAAATAAAAAAAATTCTTACAATCCAAAAGTATTTTCAGGTTTTAAATAACTTACAGAGGTGTTGAGACCGAGCTGTAGAAAGTGAATGAATGAATGAATCAATCAATCCTGTTTTCCTATCAACTATGATCTTAAAAAATTTAAATGTAATGTCAATCATTATATTCTATCTCCTTGAATCCTGTTCTTTTATTGTCCTCTCTGATTTTTTTTCACTTTCAGTAACCCTTTGCATTCTAATAGGTTATATTGGCTTGTTTGGGGTGAAATCATGAAAACCAAAAAAAAAACCCCAAAAAACCCTCATCAGTGCAGAGAGTAGAATTGCTTAGCCAAGTTCCAGCTATTTACATTTTGCTCTAATAGCATTGGGGGGGGGGGGGGGGGGAATTAAGAATTATTTTCTTCTCGAATCAAGTAGAGATTAAACACCAGTATAGAATGGGATCTAAGGCTTTGAGCGAGAAGGAAAACGGTGAATGGTAGTGACAATAGGAAACTACTCCATTTTTCCGGGAAATTCATGACAATTCACAAACAATAACAGAAAGATCTGTGATCTGAAGGGACATGGTATTTAAAAAAAGAAGATAGTCATCATGAAAGATATGATGTGCAGAAAGTGGAACTGGAGAGCAAAGTTTAAATTCTGGCCTCATCTGCTGCATTCAGGTTTGGTTTGTTTTGTTTTATGGCATATCAACACCTCAATGGGTTATTTAATGCCAACAAGATTTTTATTGCTGATAATATTTTTTACAAAAATGTACTGCTCGCAAAATTTTTATATTGCTGGTAATGTATTGCTGGTAGTAATATTTTTAACAAAAAATTTATTGCTGGTATTAAAACCTATTTTACACTTTCATAGTGTTTTGACCCCAGTTTGGGGGTTAACTATTTGCACATAACTGGGACCCTAAAAAGGTGCTACCATCCCGAGTCAAGGTGGACCTGGGAACACCAGCAATTAAGAGGTGGTTCCATGCTCCTCAAAACCTCCTGATCAGAGTCCAGTCTGTCGGATGTAGTTTATCATCTTACCCAGGGCACTGCTGCATTCAGAGTCATCTTTAATGTTCTTGGCAAGGGCATGACAATCTCTTCTCTCTTTAGCTATAGGTTAAATAGTAAGGTAGACTGGGATCTTTAACCTAGGTTGGCAGTCAGTCTATGAAGAAAACATTGAATTCAAAACCATGAAGAAATCAATGGAAAACACAGATAATAAAGAATAGACCTGATTATATATACTGAAGAGATATGACATTAAAAAAATAATTTGATTTTAATATTTAAATTCTTTTGAAAGATTTTAACATTTTTATGTTGTCAATGTTTTATGTGAAGAGATATAACACTATTAGGATAAATAGAAAGATATTGCAAAAAAAACAAAAAAAACCCTACAAATATGCCTCTTTTAGATAAATAAAATAGATTAACTACACAAGTTCAGAATTTAATTATTTAGTTACTATTAAATCTATTTACCTCAATTGATGAAAAGCAAACATTATCAAATAAAATAGAAATTACATTCAAACAGCTTTTTTTACCTAAACAATGTACACCCATACATACCAAGAATTTTGTGATCAAACAAAAAATGTCTATAGAAACCTTGTATATCAGACAGTTTTAATAGATTGAAGATGATGGTAATTCTAAAGGTAATCTTTAAAATATAATTGATTTTTTGTAATATTTTCTGATTTCCAGTCAGAGACCTTCACAAATCTAGTATAGTTTTAAATGAGCAAAGGTGGATTCTGAACAATCATTGCTGTCTATTTGTTTTTTCAAAACTTTACTGATCACTTTTATTGCTGTAAAGAATGCTGCTCTTCTTCAGGTAAACTGATAATTTATTTTATTTTTGTCTCCATCATAATCTTAATAGTACACAATGAAAAATACCAATTCAACAGTTTAAAGAAAAAAGCCCTTAAAACACTGAATATCATTTTTTTTTTTAATTTGCATCAAATTTTTATTTTTATACTCTTTTTAAAATTTCCTCTGACATCAATATTGTTACCCCCATTTCTCTTCTTATGCCACTCATGAAGTCAATCAAGATTACTTTTAAAGCTACATACATTTGCTACACTCATCAAATACTCGCATGGAGAATCCCAATAAAATAATACCCTCTCTATAAAAAAAATCCATAGATTTATTAAGGTGTGTGATCAGAAAGAGACAGCTGAAATTTCTAGGATACATAATGAAGAAAGACGGCTTGGAGAATTTGAAACTCACAATTGAAGGCAAGAAAGACAGAGGAAAGCAGTGAATAAACTACCTAACAAGCTTGTGTAATGGTTGCAGGAACAGGTATTAAGAGAGATAATAGACAAACCTTGTAAAGAACTACAAAGTAAAGGAAGTTGTGGAGAGCCATAATAGCCCAGATCTTGAAAAAACACAGCACATAGAATAAGAAAGAAAGTTTCTTCCAGAGCTGTTGTTGTTCCTAACTGGCGGGCTTAAGCAACTGGATGGCAGAACGTGGTCTGGGGGAGTTGGCAGAGGCATGAAACTAATTGGGAGCCACAAAGGATAGGGGGAAGTGGAGAGCTATGATCGCCTACGTCCTGAAAGGACATGGCACATAAAAAGAAAAGAAAGAATTTTACTGTAAAGGACATTTTAAACATGCCCTTTTATGATGGCATCAGGATCAAGGTTAAGTGAATTTACTTGACACTTGCCCTAGATATCTTTTCAGGAATATTAACGAAAAGAAATCAAGGTTTTCAAATCCATGTGTCGCTCCAAGTGTCGCACACATGATTCATTTCTACAGCAATGAGTCAAACATCTAACTCCACAAAAAGTGTCAAATAATGATGTTTGTGAACATCTCACCATATGAAAATTCAAGATCACATACAAGATGACCATTATTGTTGGGTTACATTACAAGTTGTATAAAAGAGAAAAAAAGCATCCCCTTATTTGTATCCTTATACTGTCATTTTATATGTTCACAAAGTTTTATATATTTACATCAGAGAACAAGTCAAGTCATGGTGGAGTAATTTTTGCTTGCAGTAACTGTAATTAATATCACTTGATAAAAAAAATTCTTTACAAGGCTTTTTAAATATTCTCAAAAGACATTTTGGTAATATGAAACTGGATAAAAATGTTATGGCTCAAATAAGATAAAGTGAAAAAAGATAAGAAGGTTGATAGAGATTGCTTAAAAAATCAATGTAAAATAAAACATTTATTCACGAATGCATAATTTGGAGGATGACTTTGGGAATATGTAAATATCTGGGTTAATAGTTACCGTGTGGGGGATCAATATGGAATCAATCTCTCTATTTTTCAACCTCTTTATCTCTTTCTATTCCAATGGTCACACCCATATCCTTTTTCATTCAAACAAGATTTTTTTAAATTTTATCAATTGAAAAGAAAAACATAGAAACAGACCAAATCTGTTTATATGTTTGTGTGCATGCGACATAAATCAATGAAAAAAAAAAAGAAATTATTCCAAATAAAGCTAAATAATGTTCATGTGAAATTAATAAAAATAACACCAGCATCAAACATCATTACCATAATTTTTGAAAGGTAGTTTTTTTTTTGCTTCAATTTATTAAGGGTTTTATACTCAACACCATACATTATGTGTGTGCCTATGAATTTAATGTTATTAAATTTTGTTTTGCAAACATAAATATTTACATACACATCTATACATATATACACAGATATGTCAACAATGAAGAACTGAAATGTCCTCAGTCTGACCAAGAAACTTTAGAAAATATGCGTTCTTTGGTCACATTTTTTAGGCTCAGCACTTAGGTGTGTGTGTGTGTGTATACATATATATATATATATATATATATATATATATATATATATATATTATATTATATAGTGCATATATATATATTATGTATTTTATATTATATATATATTATATTATATAATATATATATATATATATTATATATATGTATACATTATATTATATATATATATATATATATATTATATATATATATATATATATATATATATATATATATATATATATATCATCGACTCTGCCGTCGAATTCGATGTATGAGGGTCAAGCAGATCAGTTCTTAGAAACTGAGAGCCCGACGCTAGCACATGAGATTTGATTATAGTGCTGAAGGTTTTGTGCAGGACCAACCACACTTTTTGAAGGGACAAATGCAGAAACCTGGTGTACTAAGTGCCACAAGGTCCCCAAACGACCCTCCGCAGGTTTTGAATTCAGAGTTGTCCTTCTCCTAGACCAGTTGCCATCCAAGGCTATAGAACCCAGTCTGTCCTGCTATTTACCCATTGATGGAGGGAGAAGAATAGGATTCACACCATTCCCAAGGGTATTAGCACGTAAGTGAATGTAATGGATTCGACTGGAATTCGAACTCGGCTCTCTGATTCCTCAATCCAAGCCGTTATCCATTACTCCACCATGCCTCCTCATTATATATATATATATATATATATATATATATATATATATATATATATATATATATATATATATATATATATATATATATATATATATATATATATATATATATATATATATATATAATTTTTTTGTTTATATTTATATATATATATATATATATATATATATATATATATATATATATATAACACAAAGGATGCTAAGCAAATTTTATTGGATTCCTCTGGCATAAAATGGCTTTCTCAAAAGAGAAAAAATATTGATATGAAACTAAAACTTTCTAGTTCCTCAGGGAGTGATTACAAAAGATGTTTAAAATGTAAAAAACGCAACATGGTGAGTAACTGGACAAATAAATAGATTAATCAATCTGTTCAAACTGCCCACTCTTGCATATACATACATGCACACATGTGTGTGTGTTATCACAATATCATGTATGGTCAGCTATTAATTGTTTTATCATATGTGTGTGTTATCACAATATCATGTATGGTTAGCTATTAGTTGTTTTATCATATGTGTGTGTTATCACAATATCATGTATGGTTAGCTATTAGTTGTTTTATCATATGTGTGTGTTATCACAATATCATGTATGGTCAGCTATTAATTGTTTTATCATATGTGTGTGTTATCACAATATCATGTATGGTCAGCTATTAGTTGTTTTATCATATGTGTGTGTTATCACAATATCATGTATGGTTAGCTATTAATTGTTTTATCATATGTGTGTGTTATCACAATATCATGTATGGTCAGCTATTAGTTGTTTTATCATATGTGTGTGTTATCACAATATCATGTATGGTTAGCTATTAGTTGTTTTATCATATGTGCGTGTTATCCCAATATCATGTATGGTTAGCTATTAGTTGTTTTATCATATGTGTGTGTTATCACAATATCATGTATGGTTAGCTATTAAATGTTTTATCATATGTGTGTGTTATCACAATATCATGTATGGTCAGCTATTAGTTGTTTTATCATATGTGTGTGTTATCACAATATTATGTATGGTTAGCTATTAGTTGTTTTATCACATGTGTGTGTTATCCCAATATCATGTATGGTTAGCTATTAGTTGTTTTATCATATGTGTGTGTTATCACAATATCATGTATGGTTAGCTATTAAATGTTTTATCATATGTGTGTGTTATCACAATATCATGTATGGTCAGCTATTAGTTGTTTTATCATATGTGTGTGTTATCACAATATCATGTATGGTTAGCTATTAATTGTTTTATCATATGTGTGTGTTATCACAATATCATGTATGGTTAGCTATTAGTTGTTTTATCATATGTGTGTGTTATCACAATATCATGTATGGTCAGCTATTAGTTGTTTTATGCCCATATCTGGAAGTGTGTTCATGTCATTATCTGTTGATTAAAAGTTTTGTTGGATCATCAGTTGCTAGAAAATCAGTCATATCGCTAGACATAAAAAGTTGACATCCGCTGCCATATATGCTCTGTAATTAAAAAAAAAAAATCATGTGATTATGAATGTGTTAATAATTTATGGGAATTTCAATTTGTGCTTTCACAATTGTTCTCTTCTTTTGGTTACCAAGTTCTTATTCATTAGATGCAGTCTTAAATAATTCCCATTTCTGTTTATCAGCTTCATTTTTCACTCTATTCAATAATATATTGACTATTATTTGCAGTGTCTTGTTGCCACTTATCAGGCAGCTCGTCAAATACATTAGTATAATTTGACACATTCGGTGTCGGAAAATGTTTTTCACTCATAAATATGCATGAGAAAATGTTCCCCATCAAAGGATTTTGCAGTGAAAGAAAAAGACAATAATTATTTGGTACAAGATCAGGTGAATAAGGTTGGTGAGGGAGAACAAACCAACTGAATTCCAAAATTTTTCTTCCTTGGTTATTCTTGCTGGATGCAATTTTTTATTGACATGGTGGAGAACAACATTTTTCATACTGCTGAGTGAAAAGAGCTTCTCAACCAAACGTTTATGGACAGGTTGAAGCTGCTGGACATATAAATATGCATGTAGTTCTTCTACTGCATTTTAAGAACTCTACATGAATAATACTTCCAATAATCACACCACATGCACTACATTACCTTTCTTCCATGTAGCTGAGCTTTTAGGGTCTATTGAGGAGATCCATCTTTGTCAACCCACTGCCTTTTCCACTCAACACTGTCATCTGCTACTCATGATTCAACCTAATAAATGTTTTATAATTTATATAGTTTTAATTTGACCATTTATTTGGTTCCTATATTGTTTTAAAATAGTGCTTTAAAATGTGCAGAGTACTTCACCCTACCATGATTGTATTTCATACTCCTTTAATCCTTATATGGTGAAAATTCCACCAACTGAAGATGGCAGGATCATGAAATGCAAAAGCCATGAAAGATTAAATCAACTAACACATTTTAAAGTGAAATTTTATTGCTCTATGAAAGCTATATCTTATAATACTGGACACTGGTTTTTATGGTTTTAAACTCTTTAAATTATTTTATACTAATATATATGTTACAAAATCCAAATTTAAAAAAGACAAACTCTTCTGTCCAAACCTATCTCTGGTCAATGTAAATTTCCTTTATACTAAGAGTTGTTGCTTTTTTCTTTCCATATTGACAACATAGTTAAATCCCCTGGTCAATTCTGTAGACAAGACAAATTGGTATTAGATGACAATTGGAAAAAAATAAATCTTCGTTTTTTTGTCGACGCGTTTCGTCTTCTGACTTTTGCAAGGTAAAAATGAAATCAAAATGTTTTTGTTGTTATAGTTACATTACAAAATACAAATTTTAAAAAAAGCATCTCTCTTTTTTAAAATTTAGATTTTGTGATGTAACTATAACAACAAAAAAATGTTGATTTCATATATATGTATGTATATGTATGTATGTACAGTATGTGTTTAGGTAGCAATAATTTATCCAAAACAAATTTTATTAGATACCATATTTTAAGTCATTTCATTGGGATTAAAGTTGTTAATAAACTGTGCAATAAATGTATAGATGCTTGATACATACTTTTCCATTTAACCACTGCAGAAGACATCACTTTCAACAGACAAATCCAAATTCCAACAATCTAAAGATGATGCAATTTATTCAAATACATCTTGCTTAGTATACTGACCTCTCTCAATTCTTGACAATGACCGTTTTAGTCAAAAGTACTCGAATATAACAAAAGAAAACAAAACATGAACATTGGACAATTTTTAACATATTGAATTCCAGTGTACAGGTCTGAAAGTCTCGTCACCCCTACATAATACAATTTTCTATTTCAGATGGCTGACACGAAAATGACGGTGTTCATACAGACCTTCTCGATGTGTGTCAGTATCAATGAAAATGAATAAACTGAATCCAATACATGCGCTTTGTATTACTGCATTACATGCTCTTCTATTGTTCTCATTACCTTTTTTGGTAGTTGGTGACAAGACTTTCGGACCACCCTGTAAAATACCTCATTTGCAAATTGTAAAGACATAATAAAAAGCTGAGCAGACGGGACTTGTCAGTGATATTTAAAGAAAACTTATAAACACAGATCTTCAACAATTCTGCTCCAAGACGTAACCTAACGTAAACAATGACAACATATTAGATGGAAATGGATTAAATCCGACAAATATCTTAATATATTTTCTGTTTATACATGATTTATTTTCAATTTTATGAGTTGAATTTTTCACTGATATTGCACATGATCCACTATTGTACCTAATTGGGTCGCAATAATTAGGTCACAAGAGTAAAGAGGCGTGTTTGAGAAAAGGATACAGAGAAGGATGGGGGGGACAAGCTCAGGGTGTCAGATGTCGATTGACATTACACTTGAATATTTGAAGATTATAGTCATCGAGGAAGAAAGTAAGGGGGAGGGAGTTCCACAGTTGAGAAGTGTGAGAGAAGCTGTCTGAGTAGAAGAGACGGTTATATTTAACCGTTTCGATAGTGAAAGGGTGGGACCAAGATGTAGGACCTAGTAGCTCGCTTAAATTCATGCAGTCTGGGAACCAGCAAAAGTAGCTCATCAAAACAGTTGCCATGAAAATACTTGTAGAAGAGACAGAGGGAAAGCGATTGTAAACTAGATGCCAGATTAGGACCTATCATATTGCATATTCATCTCTGGATTTTGTTGAGGACCTCAAGTTTATATGAATACTACCTTATGAAAACTGAGATGCAGTAGGTGTCCATGAGACCCTTGCACCAGTCCTTGATATTATTTTCATTAAATCAAGACAACCTTCCTTGTGTAAACAGGACAGGTTCTTGGGACTGAACAGTATTTGCTTATAAATATATACCACTCTCAATATATTATTGATATGTATATATTTTCTTATTTAGGTTTCCTTTTTTGTTGGTGTGCACAAAATTTTTTACTTTCCTCAAACGAGTTTTGATAAGTGAGGAACAATAATCGGTTGGCTCATTCTGTATAATTTTTCTATTTCTTTCATACTGCAGCTGTCTTCTCTTTTTGTCCCTTTTAATTATGTATGTTTTTATCGTTTTAATTAAATTTTGTACTTCTAATAAGACCTTAAAATACAATTACATATTCTCAAACACTGATTAGCTTGAAAGACACATCTATCTTTTTTCTGATTGGTTACAAAGATTTCTTCAGCTTCATTGGCTAGAAAAGTTAGCTGACAAAATTCAAATTTTCATAAACTGTGATGTAGCTCACAAAAGCTGTGGTAAAAGTCTGTACTACATTCATTTCAAGCATAAAATTCCACAAACCTTTTCATAGCACATTTTCTGTGTATATTTGTAACTTATTTGCTGCCTAATTTTTGAGTGGTTGTTTCTTCAAACATTCTCTAGCAAAAATTTTGTCTTTTTATTTACATGGATCATAAAAAACAAATTTAAATCAAATTCTCAGTGATATCGAAATCTTTATACATCTTAGACATTCTTTTTTAATACTATGTTCTTTTCTTTATTGATTTACCAAATTTTGTATATTTTCTTGTGAGTTAAGATTCCTACACCACACACATTATATATAATGTTTGTGTGTATGTACTTCATATTGAATGCTGTTGATCAAATTTGAGATAAATGGATTTATATAGTTCCTCATTAATTTCTATGTTCACATGGGTTTGCAGAAGTGGAATGTTATTGGTATAGCTCAGAATCCTCCCCAAAATTTAAATGTTACACTGTTCAATTTTCAGTGTATTTTGAATTTCTTTCTTTTTTTTTCTTATGGATTTGATTAGATAAAATTTTCATTTTAGAAAGCATGAAAATAGAACCCCTTTCTCCAAAAACGAGTTTATTTCAAGGTAAGGATGCACATATGAAGAGATAATCAAATTATCATGAAACGTTTTTGAGTCTTTCCACACTTTTAAAAACTCTTTACACACATTCCTGCAAGTGTTTCATGTACACATGCATACAATGAAGACTTGCCTAGTTGCCTTTTTCTTCCCTCTTCAAAGGAACAAACCCAATATTATTGTAGAGAATGAAATATTCTTCTGCTGAAGGAAGGAACAAGAAGGAAAGAAAAACCTTTTCCTTCTGGTTTCATTTTATTGATATTCTTTATTACATGTATTTTCATTGTTCTTACTTATTTTTCTCATTGTGTTTCTATTATTTTTTTTCATTCTTTTTCTGATCTTTCTCTTTTCCTGTCTTCATCATTGCACATTTTATTTTATTTTCTCATGTTTATGATCATAATTATTCTACATATTCTTATTAACAATCCAGAACTTACACTGAGAATGAACTGCCTGCCTATGGATAGAAAATGAACTGCCTGCCTATGGATAGAAAATGAACTGCCTGCATATGGATAGAAAAGGAACTGCCTGCATATGGATAGAAAATGAACTGCCTGCCTATGGATAGAAAATGAACTGCCTGCATATGGATAGAAAATGAACTGCCTGCCTATGGATAGAAAATGAACTGCCTGCATATGGATAGAAAATGAACTGCCTGCCTATGGATAGAAAATGAACTGCCTGCATATGGATAGAAAATGAACTGCCTGCCTATGGAAAGAAAATGAACTGCCTGCATATGGATAGAAAATGAACTGCCTGCCTATGGAAAGAAAATGAACTGCCTGCCTATGGATAGAAAATGAACTGCCTGCCTATGGAAAGAAAATGAACTGCCTTCCTATGGATAGAAAATGAACTGCCTGCCTATGGAAAGAAAATGAACTGCCTGCATATGGATAGAAAATGAACTGCCTGCCTATGGATAGAAAATGAACTGCCTGCATATGGATAGAAAATTAACTGAATATCTATCCAAAAATAGAAAGGGTCATAAAACAATGATGCATCTTTTCCCCATATTTAATCAATCTCTACAGCAATACCATCATAAGAGAACTGGAGACCCTATCAGGATTTATTATCAGCGAGCATAATCTCAACAATATAAGACCCATAAATGACACTGTGTTGCTAACTGAGTCAGAAAGGAAACTACAGGACTTCTTAGATATGGTGGTAGAAAAATGTGGGAAAAAAATGACTAACCATCAACTGCAAGAAGACAGAAAGTATGGTCATCATCAAGAATAAAAGTCCGAAATGCAAATTACAAATTGGAGATGTGCAGAAGTTACAATGTCTCAGAAGCATTTTAACAGAAGATGGGAAATGTGACACTGAGATTCCAAAATGCATTCAACTAGTGATCTTTCATCACCTTTCCTTTTTGCATCTCAAAATCTAAGTAAGGTGCTGATAAAGAAAAAGAAATTATTAGAAACAAATAAAAAAGTGCTGGATTGCTTTGTGGTATCTCTACATCAATGACAAAAAAAACTAGAGGGAAAAGAAGTGTCATTCTACAGAAGGATATTAAAAATTCTATGGACAGAACAAGCAATGAAGTAATAAAGTAAAATAGCCACAGAATACTCAAAATCAGGAAAAATAGCTGAAACAGTAAAGAAATCACTTGAGGATTTCCAACAGCAGCAAGAACTAAAATGGATATCACATATAACTCATAGAGAAAATAATGGCACACAACTTCAAATAAGACCCTTCAATACTGGAAAAAGCAATAACAGATGACTTGAGAAACCTATTTTCCTGAAAAATCCTTTTTTGTCTTCCACCAACTTGGCTGATACTACCCCCCCACACACACAAAGATGGACTCCTTGTTCATTCTTTGGCTAATGTTTACCAATGACATGAAGTTGAAAAATTATATTGAATCAATTGTTCAGTCTGCTGCTAGGAAAGTTGTCCAATTTGTGGTGCTAGACATTTTTTTCCCACCAGAATCTAAGACATTTGTAAGTCTAACATTCATACATGCATTGAATATTTCTGCCATATTTGGTCTGATCCTTCTGCTATATATTTAGAGATTCTTGACAAAATACAAAGAGGAATTTACAATGCCATCCATCCTGACGTGTCATTTCAACTTCAGTTCTTTTCCAGCAGCAGTAATCCCTGCACTTTTTCTATAAACGTTTTCATGGTAATTTTTCTAACGAGCTTTCCTCTTTGGTACCTAGACTTTATGAATTTAGGTATACAGAGAAACCTCTCATCAACGAACTAATAGGGGGATGAGGTTGTCCGTTAAATCTGATTATCCTTAGACGAGAAGGAATAGTTTTTGAGTTATAAGACCACTATAATAACTACCATTAGTTATGATCATAATATAAATACTATAAACATGTATATATGGCATAAATAAATATGTATTTAATGTAGATATATTAATCAAAACAACAAAAATAATAGATCTTTCATGGGTACTTTCTCAAGCACGCGCTAATGTATCGTACTTTATATACTGTACACCTGTCTTTGTTTACAATTGAAAAGCCTGTCATCGCCACCAAGTGGTTACTTTGAGAACTAATATGACATGTTCTGTTAAGCCTGCAAATTTTGAAATATATTGCCGATGATTTAGGAGATTTTCTCCTGCAGATATTTTTTATTATTGAAGTTAAGGTTGGCAGGACAGGAATTTGGAGAGATAGCAAAAAGACAAACTTCACTGAGCTACAGTGGCAGGAAATTGTGGAGAGCTATGATCATCCACATTCTGAAGGAACATAGCACATAGAAGGTGGTATTTGTCATTCAAGTTTGTGCTATATATACAGAGAAACCTCTCATCAAGGGACTAATAGGGGGGGAGTGGAGTTTCTCACAGCTACTCTCTTACGCGCACTCTAATATATTGTACTTTATATACTGTCCACCTGTCTTTGTTTACAATTGAAAAGCCTGCCATCACCGCCAAGTGGTCACTTTGGAAACTAATACAACTCTTTCTGCTAAGCCTGCAAATTTTTGAATACATCACTGATGATTTGGAAGATTTTTTTCCTGCAGTTTTTATTTTTTTTTTCCTGTAGATTTTGTTCATTGCATCTGAAGTCCATTGATTGGGGGGTCCATAGATGAGACTACTGTACTACTAGTTTGGCAGTAAGATCTCACCATTTTACTTCTGAAATAGATAGATGTAAGCAAAAGTTCTATGTTCATAATTTTAATGTCAATCATTATTTTTGTCTTAATTTCTATTCTTTTATTGTTCTCCCTCTTTAATAATGTTTTCTTTTTTTCATATTCTCTCACATTCGTTAATCTCTCACATCCTAAGTGGAATTATTGCTTTGCTCGGGGGGGGTGGAAATTATTTTTTTTTTTTTAAAAGAAAAAAGATTTTTATGTTTCATATGAAAGAAGCATTGACTGTTCACTCAATGAATGTCAAATGTTTTCATATAAGGAAGCATTACCAATCAAGATCAGAATACTAAATCTAGTAACTGTAAACAAGATATTTCATCATATAGTGTATTTCATTGTTTTGACAGACCATACAATAAAATCAAAAGAAAATGAAAAGCTGAAAAAAAAGTGTCTACACCTTACTAAAGAAATGACAAAGATTTTGGCAAATCAAAGTGACATCTATCATTGTTGGAATGCTTAGAATGATCATAGTGGCCCTTAAAAACATGTTGGAATAATTGCGAATTTGAGAAAGAAATTCAAATGCCAACATTACTGAACACAGTATACTAAAATATATGCTGGAATATTGAGAAAGTTTGGTATCACTTGATTTTCAGGGTAAGCCACCTGTTACTATTGGTGTGCACACTTGATAAATAAGATACAACAATATCTTGACTATACCTGAGAACAATAAAAATTATTCAGTACCTAAGATTTTTTTTTTTTTTTTTTTTTAAGCATATCACCCCAAGCAAGGCTGGAAGCCACTAGCACGCAAGAAGGTTTGGAGGAAGAGCAGGTAGGAGTGGTAAAGGAGAGGATGTGGAGAAAGATAGTGGATCGATCAGGGCAAGGGGGTTACAGAAATTTGGAGTGAGAGCAGATAGGAATGAAAGGTGAAAGGATGTGGAGAAGGGAAGTGGATAGATCAAGGCAACTGGAGATGTCGATTGACAATACACTTAAATAGTTGGAGATTATATTTGTCAGGGAAACAAGAATAAGGAAGGGAGTTCCACAGGCGAGATGTGCGAGACTTGAAGCTATTGGAGTAGAAGAGACGTCTACATCTAACAGTTTCAACGGTGAAGGGGTGGGAACGGGATGCCAACTTCGTAGGACATTTAAATTCATGAGACCTAGGAACCAGCGAAAGTAGCTCATCGGAGCAATTACCGTGAAAGTATTTGTAAAAAAGACAGAGCGAGGAAACGTCGCGTCTGTGAGAGAGCGACTGCAGATGAGATGACAGGTCAGGGCCAATTACATTGTATATCAGTCTTGGATTTTATCAAGGACCCTGAGAAGATGATGACTGTAGCCATTATTATTGGAGTGCTTGCTGAAGAACTGGAAAAACTGAGTAAGAACTGAAACTACAATCAACAACATCAGTGAAATTAGCCCAAATACCCAGAAACATTTGATATTTGAGGAGACTTGTTTTTATACGAGACATTGAAGTAGCTCCCAGATTTGTATAAGAATTCATTGAAAAAATATAAAAAAAACCATAGTCCTTTCGATTTCAATCAAATTATTGAAACAATTCTCACTTAATATCCTATTTTTTTCTAACGGTATTCTCCTGAGGACTGTAAGCAATAGCTATTCTCTTTAGACTATTTACACATTTAAGATGGTGTTCTCTGGTTGGAATTGCTGATTTTCCTTCTTCCAAACTTGCTGATATGAACTATGAACTGAAATCAGATAACTGTCTTCATACTTTCCATTCTCTGAGATCACAAGCCAGGCTGAGAGTGTACGTTGTTAACGGCTTGAGGTTTAACTCATGTTGCTTATCCTTAGAGATCATCTGCCAACTTTCTGTGTGCAATCCTTGGCTGCTTCTTTACTGTTCTTACAAACCTGCTTACATCTCAGCTGGAAATCTTTCAAGGACCACTGATCAAGGACAGGCCACTCTTAAACCATGTTCCTTCCACTTGCAAACTATTGAAATATTATTGCTTTAGTTCTTTGCTCATGACTCTGTAACCTTTATGATAAAAGACTAACTACAGTATCATTTCAGTCTGGAGAATGTCACTTACTTTTTGTCATTATGGCATTGACCGCAATTATAGCCAGTGGTCAACTATTACACAATACAGTAACTCCTACTTAAAAATATTCTAGAATAACTTACAATTGTTTATAACAAGCCACCTAGAAATTTACATTCCCCAACAGTATTAGCTTAGTACTTTTATGAATGGGTATTGAATAATTTTTGGCTTCAACCATTTTTTAAAAATATATCTTACATTACATAAAAGATTCTGTTGAAATTTTTACATATGTTTACTATTGTAAAGATGAAACCTATACATGACATAACTCTGAATAAATACTTACTATATAGTAAGGTAAATAATGTAATAAACTTTTTTCTTTTCATCAGTACTTAAACTCATTATTATCATTTTTGTTTTTACTTAAGTTCATCCAATGCAAAGTTTTCTGCATATTTTTTAACTTCTTTTGCCTCTTTCTGCTTATTTTTCTCTCCTCCTCTTTTTCATCCTTCTGCTTATTTTTCTCTCTTCCTCTTTTTCCTCCTTCTGCTTATTTTTCTCTCTTCCTCTTTTGCCTTTTTCTGCTTATTTTTCTCTCTTCCTCTTTTTCCTCCTTCTGCTTATTTTTCTCTCCTCCTCTTTTTTCCTCCTTCTGCTTATTTTTCTCTCCTCCTCTTTTTCCTCCTTCTGCTTATTTTTCTCTCTTCCTCTTTTTCCTCCTTCTGCTTATTTTTCTCTCTTCCTCTTTTTCCTCCTTCTGCTTATTTTTCTCTCCTCCTCTTTTTTCCTCCTTCTGCTTATTTTTCTCTCTTCCTCTTTTTCCTCCTTCTGCTTATTTTTCTCTCCTCCTCTTTTTTCCTCCTTCTGCTTATTTTTCTCTCTTCCTCTTTTTCCTCCTTCTGCTTATTTTTCTCTCCTCCTCTTTTTTCTTCCTTCTGCTTATTTTTCTCTCTTCCTCTTTTTCCTCCTTCTGCTTATTTTTCTCTCCTCCTCTTTTTTCCTCCTTCTGCTTATTTTTCTCTCCTCCTCTTTTTCCTCCTCCTGCTTATTTTTCTCTCCTCCTCTTTTTTCCTCCTTCTGCTTATTTTTCTCTCTTCCTCTTTTTTCCTCCTTCTGCTTATTTTTCTCTCCTCCTCTTTTTCCTCCTCCTGCTTATTTTTCTCTTCTCCTTTATCTGCTTTTCTCTCTGCTTATTTTTCATCTTCCTCTCCTACTCTTTGTCTTTACTCTTTCTGCTTATTTTCCTTCTTCCTCTCCTCCTTTTTCTGCTTATTTTTCTTCTCCCTTTTCACCTTCTCCTTTTTCCTGTTTATTTTTCTTCTCCCTTTTCTCCTCCTCCTTTTTCTGATTATTTTCCTTCTTCCTCTTTCCACTTCTTTCTCTTCTCCTCCTTCGTCTTTTTCTCTACCTCTGTTTCTTTTATTATTTTCATCAAGAAAATTTTTTCCTTATACAAAAAAAGAAAAAATGGTTTCACAAATTTTCAATGTTCTTTTCCTAATTCTCTCAAGATATTTTTAGCATTACAACATCTATTGTTACTTATTCTAAAGCATTGTTCCTCTTATATTTTTCATTTTTCATGGTTGTGTTTTTCTACAGACATATTTGTGTTTGTGTGTCTTTTTTTTATGTCGGCTTCAACTCCAAAGTGATCACAGAGAAATATTTATACAGGTAGGAAGTACACAAAGCTTATCAAAATTACACCTGTCACTGGAAATTAATTATTTATTTTTGTGTTTTAAGCTTTCCTGAATGTTTTTTTAAGGGAATTGCCAAATCCACTTCTTCCCTCCTGAATCTTTAGAGAAATTAACATGATAAAAAGCAAGAGAGAAAGTGTGTGTGTGTGTGTGAGTGTGTGTGTGTGTGTGTGTGTGTGTGTGTGTGTGTGTGTGTGTGTGTGTGTGTGTGTGTGTGCATTGTTGTACATGTAGACATGTTAGTACATCAATACATCCAAGCTTATTGATAAAAAATGATATTTCACATAAAGATTTATTTTTCAACATAATCCTCTTTTTGCCAATGTACTGATAAGCATTAATAATATAGATTGAAGATTATACAGTGAAAATTTCAGCTCAAAATTTACCTAATAACTATGTATACTTCCATGGACTTACTGTTACACCCCTATAACAATATTAAAAATAGTTTGATTATTCACACTACATAATCATAGCATTCTATGTAGAACCCACAAATTTAGTACTTATTAGATCAAGTGGCAAGTTTTAACATTAAAAAAACAAGGTTTTTGCTCCTCATGTGGAAAGAGGTGCCCTCATCCAGACGTCTCAAACAATAAACATTAATCAGCCATCTTATTTAAGTTTCCAAACTTCAAAAAGAAAAAAGTTAATAATTTGTCTAACTGAAGTATTCATTTTTAATTAAGCATTAATTAAGTTTATAAAAACGTCTTCAAGCTAGAAAAATAAATTATACAGCTTAGGATTAATAAGTGTAAGAAAAAATATTTGTGTCACTCATTTAAAAAATGTAATAAAAGTAATAAAAATATTTTTCTAAAGTAATATTTATAAATCTTTTTTCTGTTTTGTGGATTTATCTTTTACAGTTACAATTACTGTTTGCTACTATCCAGTGTAAGACTATAATTTTTCTTTAAAAAAAAACAAACAGTTTCATAAAACAGCCTCCAGAAATATATATATATATATTATTTATTTATTATAATTTTATCATATAGACAAAACCATTTTACTCACAACAAAGATGCAACTTGGTTTCAGTGCATTTTAACTGCACATCTACGGGTGAGGGTCGGAAATGGTTATGCTTTATAGATTACTTTCGTTCCCACCGCATCGGATATATATATATATATATATATATATATATATATATTGTACTTTGTCATATTTTTCCACTGGAAACTAAACAGAAAAAAAAACACAGAACTTTGGACAGTTTACCTACACTTTGGAAATAAAATATCTTTCAATACAGGAGATAGAATTTTAGATTGTATATAAAATAACTATAAAATATCTATATTCTCATTTCCAGTGTTGACAAACTCTGTAAAACTGTTCTACACACCACATCACTTACACAATACAAATATATCTAAATCTACAATGGAGTATGCCAAAAAATGCCCAGATGGAGCTGACATACACTTGTCTAAGATAGAAATACATACATAGATATGTATTGGACATGCTGTTATTTGACAAGCTGTATTCTGATTAGTATAACAGAGTGCTATGAATCAGATACAAGGATTCACTAAAAAGGACATGGCAAATTAGTAAGGGAAACTATTGACATACCTTCTTAGCATCACAAGGTATTCATGACAACTAAATTATAGGCATGACTGTAGAAGACATGAAAGCACTTTTTGAATGTTGTTTTATATATATAAAATGTTGTTATATTCATAGGGAGAGAGTGCTATAAATTTCAACATTGTAGACATAGGAATTGACACTGCATTGTGACAATAACTATGCAATAACTATTAATGCCAAAATGTCTTGCATATAAAATATATAAGATAGATAAATACAAAGTGAACAAAAGGGAGAGTTACTGAGCTCAAAGTAGTCTGATATTCTGATATTCTATGGGCTATGTCCCTTCAAGACTTGGGTGATCAGGGCTCTCCACAACTTGCTCTCTTTTTTATACCTGTATAAAATTTCTCTTTGCTATATCTCCTAGTCCATGTCCTGCCAACCATTTACACAAGCTTGTTAAGTAAGTTATGCACAGCTTTTCTTTGCCCCTCTTGCCTTCGTTCGATATATCTTGTCTGTGTCAAATTTTCTGAGGTCTTCTTCCTCGTTACATGACCAAGAAATTTCAACTGCCTCTTTCTAATGTTAAGAATAAGTGTCATTTTTGCGTCCATTTTCTCTAAAACGTTGTCGTTCCTCAAATATGCAGGCCATGGTGTGTTATCTGCTTGGTGTGTAACCATCTTCCTCAGCAGAAAAGCAAAGCCTGGTGGGTGAACTGGTTTAGACACTGATAACTGACTATAAATATGTATGTATGTATATATAAGGCAGCATATCTTCATTCAAACATGTTTAATTAAATAACATAGACATATTGTGTCTACTTATTTTTATACTGATCCTTTCTAGTTGTCTAGTCAGTTTTTTTTATGTTAAGATGAAATTCATCAAGGAAGTCACCAATTTATTTAAAACAACTCAGCCACTACTACTACAGTTTATATGTAAAATATCATCATCATCATCTGCCTAAATATTAGAATTTCCCTTGGAATCCTTTCCTGACAAGGCTGAGAACTTTTCTGCACCCCTTCACAGAGAAGTCCTAAGTTATATCTTGATATATAACTTCTCATTTATTTCTTTATATATGTTATATTGTAATATATACTTTATCTTGTCAAATTCATTTCCAAATAATGTGATTATGTATATATTATTTGTTTTTTTTTAAAGCATGTGTGTATCTGCATTTGCTTGTTTTATACACTATATTAAAAAGAGGTAATAATTCATCATCTGATAGAGGAATATATAGTTCCAGTATCAATGAAGGAAAAAAAAGATTGGGTAAGAAGTTGCAAAGAAAGGCTTTGTTGGATATGATTAATGGTGGTGGTAGTTGTTGCATGATCTTCTCACAAACATTATAGCATTTCTGTCTTGGAGGCAAGTTGTGAAAACATGAAATTATATTTTTTAAAAAAAAGAAAATTATTTACATTATTTTTCCTGTAAAGAAATCCTGTTAATAAAAAACAGCTGAATTCTCTTATCATTTACAAAATCTTCTTACCCTTTTACTAATCTGATGGGTACATTTGTAGCTTGCTATTTACAGAAAGAACAGACCATGTCATTCTATTCGATACTGACTGTTTCAAGTAGTTGGCTGAAAATTGTTTCCTGAGCAGAAGTAGAGTAAGTATTTCTCCTCATTTTAGATGGGAGCAAACACTCAGTACTGAGGATTCCAACTCTGTGGCCACACTTTCCTCATTGTAGTAAGAGAGGTAGGGTTGGTGTAATATTGATGTCAGTATGACAGTGGTCGCAGGGACTGGGCAAAAATTTTTGTCCTTGACCCATATGCATACATGTGTATGGCCCACCCCATATTGAAACAATCTTGTGTAGCATCCTGATTTGGGGGGGGGGGCAAGTAAATATACCAGGTTTGGTTTGTGGCTAATACAAAACTAAATATTCTGTAGAGGGTTCATACCTAAATATATGTCTGTGTGTCCAAACATTTTTCTTCATTTTATTCTTGCATTTTCATGCTTGATATTAGTGCAATTAGAGTTGTTATTTTTCACAGACAAAATATCTGCCATTTTTTATTGTTTAAATAAAAGTAAGCAATGAAATTTCTCCTACCTATTTAGACATAAAAATATCAATTACACCCATTGTACAAAAAAATTGATAAAAATGATAAAATTTCATTCTTTCTTACATTTGTATATTTCATTTAGATTTTTTAAAAAAATAGTAGAAACATTTCTTCGACCATTTAAAAACAAAGATGTTGCAAATTATTCAAAGCAGAATATAAATTTACAAAAGTTATTTGCTAAGCATAGAGTCAGGCACAAGGACATGATAATATGGCATCTGTGAGAATCAAACCTGTTACCTTACCAAAACTGGACTGTGAAAGAAACATGAAAATGAATTCTAATATAGACCAGGCCTGCACAAAATACAGGCCACATGTGGCTGACAAAGCATTTTCAAAATGGTCAATTTCTGAATAAATTCAGCAGCTCCATAGAAAAATAAAAATAAAATAATTTTTCTTACCATCCCTCTCTGTATATATCTGTTCCTATCTCACTCATACTCAATTTGCACTAATAATTTACACATGCAGCCCACAGCTATTTTTCTTTGATCAATGTGGCCCTTCACAGGGCTAACAAAATCTTTATAGCTCTGCATTTTCTTGCTTATAATTTCTAACTTAAAGTCAAAATAACTCTTGATCTCTTGCCTTATCCCATTTGCTATAAATGAAAACAAATAAAGATTAAACTAATATATATATATATATATATATATATATATATATATATATATATATATGTGTAAATTTTTTTAAACATATGAATAGAAATAGATAGGATTGCCAATTGCCCAGTTCAGAATCGTCTCCAGTCTTTTGAACAAGAGTAGGTGTTTATCCATTGTTTCCTATTTAGGATTGGGTTTCTGGTTCTTTCTAAAGTCTTCTCACTTTAACTCACAGTAGCCTCTTGCTTCTTAGTGGCTTTATCACTTGCTTGGAGGAAAGTGGTTAAAAAAATTACTTTAAATGTATATTTTTCTACAAAGCCATATGTAATTTAAAGTTCCTTTAATATATTCCTAGTATAATCACGTGATATTTCTGCTACATCACAAGAAGAATCTGCTGTACAAAGATGGGTAATAGCTTTATTCAGTTTTTCTTCTTTTTATTTCTACTCAATTCATACATTTATGATATTCGTGACAAAGACTAAAAGCACCAATATATTACTATTAATTAAACTATAATTTCTATTATTTGCATACTGAATATTACTAATCGTTTATTATCAGTAGCATTATAAAATTATGCTAAAAATATCATGGATGAAACCTTAAAGAGAATAAGAACAATATATAAATGTATACTTACAATCAGAAAGAGACAGATGAAATTTCAAGGAACACATAAAAAAGGAAGAAAAGGAAAAGGAAAGAGTGACTAGAGAATTTCATACTCACAGAACACAAGAGAAGAAAGAGGAAACAGCAAGTAACTGACTTAATGAACTTGTGTGAATTGATAAAACAAGGACAAAGAGGGATGGTAAAAAAACAAAAATTACTTCAAGCAACAAAAAATAGAAGTTGTGAAGAGCTTTAATCATGGATATTCTTATATGACTTATATGTACATAAAAACATTATTATTGTTATTATTATTCAGTAAGTATTACTGATATATTCAAATTATCGCTTTTCTATTGTCGTTAATATTTTAATACTCGCAGTTTAAATTATCGCTTATAGTGTTTCATTTATTTATTTTAAGTATATTTTCTCGATAATCTCAAACATGTACACGCTTTCTCTCTCTATCCCTCCCCAAAATTTCTCATATTTTTAATTATCTCCAAGATTTAAGAAACGAAGTAAAAAAAAAGAAAACAACAAAAAAACAAAAAAAACGGTAAAAACCAAGCCTATCAGCAATAACATTAACAGTTCTTTACATCTCTCCTTTCAATAACTATATAGCTTATTCAATTATCAAGTCAATAATTGAAGCTCAGATTCAAAAACAAGTCCTTTCTTATTTTGCAATAAAAGAGGAAGGAAGGGATGAGTTTCAAATTAGCTCATTCATAATTCATCTTCCTGAGATCTGAGAAATGTTATTTGGCATAATTAAAGTACGTACATTAAAAGGCAATCTCTAATCTGAAACCTTCAATGTAATTATCTAAATGACAATTTACAGAGCTTGCCAAAATACTCATCCCCCAGCTTAGCCTCTCCTCTCACCCACCATCAGCAGCCACAATATTACAAGGATCAATTTGCTTTAGTTCTTGTATAAACTCCTAAATCTGTGAAAGTCTGGGCAATTTTGTAACAGGATTTTCAAACTAAGCGTATAATACGTGATCACCGAGCTGAGATTTTACCAATTCTGTCTTTGATTTTTGAATTTGTTGACAGCCAATAGATCATTAGATGACAACAACATTTGAATTAGATTGTTTTTATTTTCTTGCCATGTATCATATTGCGGATTCATTCAATGGCAACTTTCTGTCCATTAGTTTATTTATTTTTGCCAACTATCATACTGAAACTGTATATTTCAAAACTTACACTAAGCTTTTTCTGTTTTGTGTCACATTAAAAATACATGCCCTTTATAAGAGCATGTATTTTTAATACAACCATCCAGCCATTGCAAATCTCCTGCTGGAAAAATGATTTTCCCAGCTACTTCCATGATGACCATGACAGACAGGGTTTTGTTTTGTTTTTTTTAATCATTTCTTCCAAAACAAGGTAATAATGCCGCTATAGCACAAGGGGTTACTGAGTGTGAAAGAAAATATAAAATCATTAGTGAGAAGGAAGGACAAAAGAACAAGATTCAGAAAGACAGAAAATTGATGCTGTATTTAAATTTTTGAAGACTGTAATTGACAGGAAAGCAAGAAGTGACTTCCACTATTAGAATAGAACTTATGGTTACATCTAGCTGTATGAAACATAAAGCAAGGAGCCCTAGTTGCCAACCTAGTACTACACATAAATACATGAGTTTGAGGTACAAAGAGGAAAGTTTATTAGAACAATTGTCATGAAAATATTTATAGCAAAAACAGGGAAGCTACATGGCAAAGCTCTTTACCATCTCTCTCCATTTTCTATCTTATCTTTTCCTAGTACATTCAATATAAACCAACCTTTTACTGCATCTGTTATCATTCCTTCTTGCTATATTTCTTGCTCAACTGAATTTTTGTCACTTAATCACTTGCTTGATACCTCTTCGTCTTCTATGTGACACGTCTCTTCAGGACATAGGTAATCATGACTCACTGCCTTCCTCTATCTCTCCCTCTCTGAGTATGCCCTATGAGGGTTAATTTTTCCAAGCCCTTCTCCTTCATTATGTGGCCAAGAAATTTCAGCTATTTCTGATTCTGAGTAGAAGTGTCCTTTCTGTTGCCATTCTCTTTCTTGTTGCTTACTTTTTTTTTTTTTTTTTAAGCTTATCACCCCAAGCAAGGCTGGAAGCCACTAGCACACAAGGGGTTACAGAAGGTTTGGAGGAAGAGCAGATAGGAGTGGTAAAGGAGAGGATGTGGAGAAAGATAGTGGATCGATCAAGGCAAGGGGGTTACAGAAGATTTGGAGCGAGAGCAGATAGGAATGAAAGGTGAAAGGATGTGGAGAAGGGCAGTGGATAGATCGAGGCAACTGGAGATGTCGATTGACGTTACACTTAAATAGTTGGAGATTATATTTGTCAGGGAAACAGGAATAAGGAAGGGAGTTCCACAGGCGAGATGTGCGATACATGAAGCTATTGGAGTAGAAGAGATGTCTACATCTAACAGTTTCAACGGTGAAGGGGTGGGAACGGGATGCCAGCCTCGTTCCATTCATGAAATTCTCGGTATCCTTCTGTAGAACCTCATTTCTGCTGCATCTAGTCTTTTTTTCTCCTCATCCCTAGAAAAACTGTTCAACATCTACTGCCGTATAAGAGGATGGATACCACAAAGCAATCCAGCCCTCTTTCATTTCTAATGAAATTTTTCTGTTTCTCAGCACCTGGCTGAGTTTTTGCAATGCCTCTTTCCCCAGTCCAAATGCATGTTCCAAACTAAGTGTTGCATTTTCCAGCCTCCATTTTGCCTCCCAGGTATTTGAAGTTTTTGACCTGCTTGAAGTTTATATCTCCAAATCGTAACTTGCATCTTCTGCTCTTTCTCCCGTTGGTTTATTCTCAGATTTGTCTGATTCTATCCGAGTTATCCCTAGTATTCACCTTTTCATTATTTTTGTACATTTCTAAATTTGTTTTCAAGTGACTGATAATTTGCATGTTTTACACCAATATATTATTACTCATATTATATTCTTTACATTTTAAGCATATTGGTAAAGTACTGCTCATTATGTCTCTGTTTTAATTAAATGTTATCCAGCTAATTGTTATCAATTATTTTATTTATATTCATAGTCTTTCTTTAATGCATTTCTTCACATAAATGGAGTGGTGGTGCAAGTACAAGATTTGCTAAGCAGATTTATATGTGTGTGAAAAACTATAATCTGTCTGCCAATCTACAAAGTTTTTCTTGTCCAACCATTGTTAAAACTCAGCTGGAAGAATGTTCTACCAACCCATCATATCAGTTTGAAATCTACCAATTTAAATGTCAGTATTATGTTGACTATGTAGGTAGAGTAGGTCAAAAGTTGAAAATATGGACTAATTAATATGTACCAACCAATATTTGCAAAGACAAGATGGACAATTTGTATAGGTGAATGAATACAACTGGTTCAGCAATACTAAATCATTGATTAAAACTAGAAATGTGTCTGGTTTTATAGCCAGAAAATGTTCTCCTTACTAAGCAAGACTAATCCAGAATAAAATTTGAAAGTATTGGAATCTATTTATATTAAGTCCTACCAACCAACTGTCTGTAAGCAGAAGGACTGTTTTGTGGCTTAAGGATAATTAACCTGAAAGTGTTATATAATTTTCAGATCGACATTTCGAAATGAGCTTTGATCTTTTCTTTAGGAGTTTATATTATATATAACAGAATGTTTATATATGTAAATGCATACGTGTATGTATATAATTTGGTCATTATATAGCAGTCTCAATATACGTGGATTGCATCTGTATGGAACTATAGAGGTTTCTTGTTCATGCATGTGAGTGGAGCACGCCTAGCATAGAAGGATAATCGGACATAAATATGAGATTAATGTTTACTATGTATCATAATACCCTGGTATAGACTCAGCAAAACATCAGAATCTGCAGCTGCACCCAAAACACAGATACATAAAATCATTCGAAAGAAAATGTATCAGGATATTAACATTTGTAGCTCCTTATGCATGGACAAATATATCTTGTTTGTATATATCTGAAGCATATGCACACATGCGAGTGAGTATGTGCATATTTATAAAGAGAGTGAGAGAGTCCTTAAAGTCATGAAAGAATTTTAAAATGTAGTATCTTTTTATTTTCTCACCATCTATGATGAAAGAGTACTGATAAACCAATTTAGCTGTTTTTTGACTGTTTTTTTGTTTTTTTTTAAATCATATTGTATTTCGATATTACTAATTTATGGTAGTCTATTTTTGTTAACTCACCTATTGTTACAAATTTTCATCTTGTTTTTAAAATGACAACCCCTGTAAAATATATAACCATCCTAATATTAGCAGAGTCAGCTACATTCTTGTTAATCAGATATTCACTAAGTATGATTTATAACCTTTGTCTATATATAAGTATTTGTTCAAAATCTTTACTATATTGTGAAGATATTCTATTCGAAAACATTAATGCAGTCAATTCTTAAACCATGTATCCACTCTATTATTCTTCTATGTGTCATGTCTCCTCTGAACGTGGGTGGTCATGACTCTCCACAGTTTCCTTTGTAGCTCTTAATAAATTTTGCTTTTTTATCTCTCCTAAATCTTGTTCCGCCATCCATTTAATCAAGCCCGTTAGATATGTTATGCATTGTTTTCCTCTATCCCTCTTGCCTTCAATCTGTCATGTCAGTATCAAATTTTCCAAGCATTCTTTCCTCATTGTATTTCTACCATCTCTTTCTGATGTTATAAGTGCACCTTTTTGTTTCCATTTTCTCTTAAATTCGTTGTTGCTCGTTGTTTGATCCATAGTTTTCTTAGCATCCTTCTGTAGAACCACAATTTTACTGCTTCAAGTCTCTTCTTTATCTGTGAGAAGATTGGTCAGCATTCACTGCCATATAGGAGAATTGACATTGATATTACATAACATTTGAAATGAATGCTATTCTTACTGAAACTTTTATCTGAATATTTTTACCATGTATCATATTTTAACTTCATGATATGGTAAGCTTTCCAAAGTAGTACAAGAATAGAATTAGAAAGTACTTATTTAATTAAAAGTATGAAAGTGATTCATGACAAAATATAATTTTAAAAGAAAAATAGCTCTGAGTTCTTAAATTACAGAAATACTTTTTATCATATTTTGAAAATATATTTTATTTATACTTGAGACATCATTAATAAGTTTTTTTTCATTTAAAAAAATTATGGATAAAGAATATAGATGTTCACAGATTCTATTGTGCATATATCAGTGAAACTGCCAGAAACCCAGAAGCCAGCAACTCTGAACATAAAGAGAGAAACCTATTGAACTTTCTGATAGCACTTAGAAATTTAAAGAACTGCACCTTAATAAGAAAAGAACATGCTTCACTACAAAGAAAATATTTAGAATGGAGACTAATAAACACTTTTTCATTGAAAAAACACATGCCAACTTGTCACATCACCAACTTCTATAAAACCCATTCTTAAAGAATCTAAGATCCACATACCTGTGACTGATGTAACCTAAGTCTTTCACTCCCCAACCTCAACACACTAGAAATGTGATATACACAGACACAGAAACATCTCCCTACCATCTTCAGGAATTATACACAAGCACACTGCTATACCAAAAATTAAAAAAAAGAAAAAAAAGAATGTCCACTAGAATCCAAACCTATAAATGCCTGCACTCTTACCCACACAAATGTTACCATCACAAGACAGTTACACGTGAGTTGTACCTAACCAATGAAAATCAAACCAATTCCCAACATTATATATATATATATATATATATATATATATATATATATATATTTTGAACGATAAAAATTATTAAAAAAATTAATTAAAATCTTCAGACATACTGGGTTGTAGATTAATATTCTTATGCTTTTATTATTATTATTTCATTTAGATTCCTCGACTAGTTTCGGCCAACATGGCCATCATCGGGAGAAAAAAATGTTTCTGCTTGCTGTAGCAGTAAACTACAGAAATGAATGTCTCGATGGAGAAAATATATATATATATATATATATATATATATATATATATATATTAGGACATTACACCCCAAAAAATGTGTATCAATGCATCTTATCAGGCAATTGTAAATTACAAGTGAGTGAACAATTTATTTAGATTTAAAAGCAAAATACAACCACTTTTTACAATAAAAAGAAAAAAGGGGGTTATAAGGTTTGTGGGCTTTACTCTGACCAGAAGTTTATCTTCCACAATTAATTTCCAAAAATTTCTGTTGAAGCTTAAATAAAAGCCAAACATGTTAAATTTGCAAACATTTCCTATTTGTTCCTTATGCTATAATTCTATTGTGTGGATAATGCAAAAAAAGAAAATTTATTAGATGTTACATTAAATGAATCTCGATATGAGGCAATGAGTGGAGGATATCTTTGATTACATGACCATTTTTTCCAGAAACTATACAAAACAATATCAACATCTGCCATTCTCATTCATTTATTGTAATTTCATCATAAATGCTTATTAAATTTATATTCGATCTCTATAACTTGAAAAACACTATGACCGTTCTTAGGATTGAATAGGCTTAGTCACCATATGAGGCATGGTAAAATATGTCCTTCTTAATCGTTTTCTGAACATATCAACGAACACTGGCCTTTGTGATAATCATTCTCTTGCCATTAATTGGTTCTGTTTAATTTCATTATTTTATAATAAGTTCTCTCTAGGGCATTCTACATTGCTTCTCAGTGAGGAAAGGACAAATCTCATTATCTTGCATTCATTTTTGTAATGTTGTGTCATCACCATCTCCAAAAGAAAAATTAAAGAATTCTGGGAATTCTGTAATATTATATCGTTGTTGGCTAAGTTTAGATTAGCCTAGCAAAAGTTTAATTCTATGAAATACTGAAGGTTAAACTTACTATGAATTAAAACTGCTTATACAGCGCTTTTATGTGGGTGGCTACTCTGTGGTGTAATTATATATAACTTGAGTGAGTGCAACATTTGTATCAAGAAATCTTTCTGTAAATCATTGATGGGATAAGGATAAGGTTTGATAATTTTAGAAAATTATGTTTTAAAAAAATTGCTAAAAATATATTTCTTTCTTCTTGAAAGGCTGTTACTTTCTGTAGATTTATTTAATAATATCCTGGTCCTTTGGCATTGTCATATTACATCTAACTAAAAAAAAAAAAAATCCACATATATTCTTTACAGTAGATATAATTACAAACAGTTTTAATTCACATCCAATAAAACATAGATCTAAAAATTAAACTAGAATGTTTCTCAAAAAGTTCAGGATGGAATTAATCAGAACTATGCAAACTGATAACATTAAGATTCTTAACAAGTGATGGTTGAAAGTAGTGGAATTCAAGGAAAATTATGAACTTTAGGATGAGTGTATATATATTCATACATGTTTCATTAAATAATATAGATAAGTGTTGTCTATATATTTTATGTAAGTTCTTTTCATATCGTCTGATAAGCTTAATAACATTATCATTAAACAATGAAAGAAAATCACAATATTGATACATATTTTTTAATCCAATCTAAGCTTTCGGCTTACATAAGCCATTATCAAAGATGACAATTACACAATATATTAAGCCATACACGAACAAGAAATTGATGATAGTCTGTTTTTGTTTACATGGATGATTTCCAAGCAATGATAAACACGTGCATATAAGACGCTGAAAGCGAAAATCGCACCACAGCTCATGACGTCACACATGACCACGCGAGAGTGAATCCGATGAGTATTGAGTATGGAAAGCCGTTGGTATGAACCAATGGCTTCTGTTACTAATTATAGGCATTTAAGGATATTTGTGGAGATTTCATAGTTTATTTTGTTCAGGTTAGGTTTCAACTGTTTTATGTATATAGCTTCAAGAATTTTTAGTTTTTGTTTATTGTTTTCATGTTTAAGTATAGTTGTGCTTTCGACGAGGATTTTCCGGAATTGTGTATGCGGGCAGGCATGTTGTTTTAAATGCCTAAAAATGTTAGAGTTATGATTAAAATGTAGTTTCAAGCATCGTGAAATCGAGTTTGTGGTGTGATATATATATATATATATATATATATATATATATATATATATATATATAAGATCATTCTCTGATGAAGTTTTAATAAAAATCAAACAGGTTAGATTGAAAAATGTTACCTGTTTGTTCTTTATCTCATTATTCTGTCAGATTCCAATCTGTATTTGATCCCAATTTCCAACATTATATATTTTAGGATATTACACCAAAAACATGTAAAAATCATGACACAATTAGTCGTGTTTCCATGTGTATCAATGCATCTTATCAAGCGATTGTAAATTACTGGTGAGTGAACAATTTATTTAGATTTAAAAGCAAAATACAACCTCTTTTTACAATAAAAAGAAAAAAGGGGGTTATAAGGTTTGTGTGCTTTACTCTGATCAACCAATCAAATGACCTATGTTAAATTTAAACTAAGTGAGGAAACAAAAATTTAAATTATTTTTTATAAATGGGTCATGACCCAAAGATTGGCAACTAATGGCAACCAGACATAAAGCGGATACATGATGGACTCTCCCGTCGAACTCGACGTATGAGGGCCAGACAGATCAGTTCCCAGAAACTGAAAGCCCTACACCCACACAGGATTTGATTATAGTGGTGAAGGCTTTGTGCAGGGCCATCCACACTTTTTGGAGGGACGAATACAGGGACCTGGTGCAACAAATGCCACAAGGTCCCCAAACGACCCTCTGCAGGTTTTGAATTCAGAGTTGTCCTTCTCCTAGACCAGTTGCCATCCAAGGCTATAGAACCCGGTCTGTCCTGCTATTTACCCATAGTTGGATGGAGAAGAAGAGGATTCACACCTTTCCCAAGGGTGTTAGCACGTAAGTGAATGTAACGGATTTGACTGGAATTCGAACTCAGCTCTCCGATTCCTCAATCCAAGCCATTATCCATTACTCCACCGTGCCTGAGCGGATACATATGGTTACATAAATTATACAAAACAAACAATGCAGATTCCTCAGAAATGAAAGTGGGATGGAGAGGTAATTTAATAAAATGCTAAATAAGTTATATGCTTTGTGAATTTCCTAAATATTTTTTGTAGTTAATAAATAAATAACTTCTTTAAGAAACTAGTAAATAATTTAAATATATAGAATTATTTGGTAAATTAATATGCAACTGTTAAATAAAGATCCTTCATAAAAGATATTAAGAACACATACCAATTAATGTAAAATGTGAAAAATAGCAACCAAATACCAATTCATCTGTATAAAATGTTACTAATACTACCAGGAAATTAATACAAAATTATATTAAATCCAGATTAATCTTACAAATAGGAAGATAAGCCATATTCAGGGAAATTCAGTACAACTAAAATATAATAAAAAGCTTTATCAATTCAAAGGTTTAACTAAATTGTAAAGTAAAAGGTAAACTATGCTTACAATTTAATGTTAATTCAATTCTTTGATTTAATAACAAATTTTTGTTAAAAATCTAATGATTTCAAGTTTTTCATGTAAACACAGAAAATAGGATTCACATAAAGATCTACATGTCCTTGCCATTTTAAAAATTTTCCATTTCACCATAGGAATCTTATTATCATCTTTTAAACTCTAAAAATATTTAGAAAGTGATGTATTATTTCTGTAAGTAGTACTGGTAAAGGGCAAGATATGTTGATACCACCTAGTCTTAAAAGAATT
This sequence comes from Acanthosepion esculentum, assembly GCA_964036315.1. Taxonomy (NCBI): domain Eukaryota; kingdom Metazoa; phylum Mollusca; class Cephalopoda; order Sepiida; family Sepiidae; genus Acanthosepion; species Acanthosepion esculentum. Next base: position 80,705,046 of record OZ038479.1, on the reverse strand, counting down.
CACAGTACTACCAATATAGAATGGAATCATATTTTTAAAAAAGAAAATAATTATAATATTATGTTCTACTGTTTGTATTTAGCAGTTTTTTTTAAATAAAAAGAATTGCTAAGAACATTGTTTTAATATATATATATATATATATATATATATATATATATATATATATATATATATATATATATATAAAATGAAACATCATACCATCATGCCAACAATGTTAGCTATTACTTAAAATGTTCTAGAATAACCATAGTGGTTCAGAACCAACCAATTAAAAATTTACATTCTCCAACTTGAATTAATTTACTCCTTTTATGAATGGGTATTGAATACTTTTTGGCTTCATCTTTTTTAAGTGTATCTTATAAGTTTATGCAAATGCATTTCTTGAAATGTTTGCTCATACTTACTCTTGTAAAGGTGAAACCTATATGTGATATAATTTTGAGGTAAATACTTACCAGAATAAAAATGTTTTAAGCTTATGACTACTCCTGTCAAGTGGCTGGAGAATGTCATTGGAAACAGGACTGATTTTAAAAAAAGAGTACACTTTAAAAAAAAAATTATCTTGTGTCAAGTACTGAATACTTTTTCTGCTTTTTTTCTTTTGTAAATATATCTTTTATAATTTTATAGAAAATTATCTATTAAAGTCTTTTCTCTTATTTACTAATCTAAGGATGAAACAGTAAATTTTGAGTAAAAATATACTAAAATAAATAATACAAGATTAATCAACATGTATTGAACTGTTTTCTCTAACACACACACACACACACACACACACATATATATATATATATATATATATTAGATAAATACATAGATACAGGATGCATCAGGTAAATGAGAACAAATTTTAATATAGTAAAATATTCAACTGAAAAAAATTGTCAATATATAATTTACACATTAAACTAAGTAAAAAAAAAAAATTGAAAAGAAAAAAGGGTTAAGGTTTTTCAATAAACTTCCCTCAACCTCACGGATTGCTTTGATTTGTCTTCAGAAGTGATTTCCTGCCTGGATCAGGTGGGTCACATTTATTGTATCTCTCTCAACCGAAATAGAAGCATTCAATGAATCTTTGTTATTGGCTTCCCTCTCAATGACACCCCAGCTCTAGTAGTCCAGATGATTTACATCAGGAGAGCTATGAGGCCACTTGGGAGGGATGACAGTATCATGAAAATTCTCAGCCAGGGAGGTGGAAGACTTCTGCTGAAACAAATATAAGGGCTCCCAACTCTAGGATTTGACGACCATGTCCAGCACCCAAATGGCATTGACCCTGAGCCTTTTAAGAAGAAGTAGGACACATGACATGAGCACCATTGGTCACAACGAACAGGACTGTCACCCACAATATAAAATGTGTGTGCATCATCTGTGGGTATATCTGTGAGGTCTGCACAAGGCTGCTGGTCATTCCTTCTGCTTACCCTGCCACTTTTAAGAAGCTGAACATCTCTGAGTCACTGTCTTTGTCATTCATAGCACAAACATAGAATGACATTTCATTTCCGGTGTCAGATTGGAAGCTGGCATGTTAATGCACTTGATACATGTAAAAGAGAAATGAGAATATTAACATTTGGTGCATTTCACATATTTAGTTATCTTCCATTTATGACCCACTAAATGTGTGTCTTCTTATACCTGGTGCAAACACAAGCATCTCTCTCTCTCTCTCTCTCTCTCTATATATATATATATATATATATATATATATATACATATATATATATATATATATATATATATATATATATATCAATTATGTGGTGCAGTTCAATTTACATTACATGAATCATTCATACAAAAAACAGATATTGAAGTTAATGATATAAATGGTAAGAAAAACAAATTTAATAAATGACATTAACCCTGAACCTGTAGATGAATGTTATGATCCCTGTTTATAAATTCCAGTTGCATAAGGTCTTTTTTAATTTTTTTACAAGCTTTCATCTGTGCATACAGACATCATCAGGTATGAAAATATATTTGTTTTTTACATCCAGGTAATAACAGGACAACAAAAGAATAGATGTAATCCGAAATATGTTTTTAGAAATGTGTTATTGTTAATTGTAAGAAATTTTGGAGCGTGCAGTCGCAATGCTGAGGTTGAATTTTTAAATTTTAAGATTGTGCGTTTTTGTACTAATATGGTAATAGGAGAATTCTTTTGTACTGGTAGGTTTTTCAGTCAGTGTGGCATGAACTAAATTGTTCAATAAATAGAGGAATGTCACAATTATTATCCGAAAGTTGCACGTTGGATCAGTTATTTTAATATCAGGTATGTGGTGCAGTTCAATTTACATTACATGAATCATTCATACAAAAAACAGATATTGAAGTTAATGATATAAATGGCGAGAATACATCTTCACAAACAAATATAATAAATGACATTAACCCCGAACCTGTAGATGAATGTTATGATCCCTGTTTATAAATTCCAATTGCATAAGGTCTTTTTTTATTTTTAAGTTCACGGTTAATGTCATTCTTTTGCCTGGGATGGTAAGGCCTTTCTTCTTGATCTGTGTTTTACCTCCATCCCTGAGTCTTGTAGCGCCATGCAGCTCTGCCCTCTTGGTAACTCCGATCATGCTGTAGTGTCTGTTAACATCTCCTTCAACCCCACTCCCTGCAAAGAGCCTCCTACCACTAGAACCTCGTTCTGCTATCAACGAGCTGACTGGGACTCATTCCGTGATTTCCTCCATGACGTCCCCTGGGATATTGTCTTTAAGCTCCCCATTCAAGAATGTGCTTCTGAGGTCTCATCCTGAGTTAAAGCTAGAATTGATGCTTTCATCTCCTCAAGGAAATTTAAGGTCAAATTGCGCTCCTCCCCTTGGTTCTCCACTGCTTGCTCAGCCGCCATTGCCCATAGGAACTACTTCTTCCACCTATATCATAGCGACATGTTTGACTGCAACAGACGTCTCTTTGCCTCCGCCTGTAACGAGTGTAAGCGTGTCCTCAATGAAGCTAAGTCAATATTTGCTGCTTGGATGAAGGAACGTATTGCATCTCGCAAATAAGGCTCCAAGGATTATTAGCATATCTGCAAGAGCATACTGAACAATAGCAAACCTTCTATACCTCCTTTGTTCAACCAGTTTGAGGTCCTGACCACCTCTGCCGACAAGGCTGAATGCTTCGCTCGGAAATTTTCTTTCAATTCAATGCCTGACTCTTCCGGTGTACCCATACCCGATTTTCCTCTTAGAACTGAGGCATTGGGCATTATCTCTAATTTAGACCTCCACAAGACTAGTGGTGGAGATGGGATACCAGCCATTGTCTTGAAGAAATGCGCGCCTGAACTGGCGCCCACCCTCTCTAAATTATATAACTACTGCTTCAAGGAGTCTTGTTTTCATGACTGCTGGAAGTCCTCATCCATTATTCCTGTCTTTAAGAACTCTGGCGATCCCTCTGACCCTTCTAATTACCGTCCTATCAGTCTCCTACACCTCTTTGGCAAAGTCTTCGAAGCCCTAATCAACGCCGAAGTGGTTAACCACCTTACATCCCATGATCTGCTCTCTGACAAGCAATATGGTTTCTGCTTTGCCTGATCTACAGCTGATGTGCTTGCGGCCATCACTGAATTTGTCTACCAAGCTCTTCAAAATAACGGAGAAGATCGTGCCAAGGCCCTAGACATCTCCAAAGCGTTTGATAGGGTTTGGCATGCTGGCCTTCTTCGCAAGCTTCAGGGTTATGGTATTACAGGTCGATTGTTTGACCTAATACAATCATTCCTGCCAAACCGTGAATTGAAGGTCGTTCTCAACAGATTCTCCTCCAGCTCCTATCCCACAAACACAGGTGTTCCTCAAGGCTCCATCCTAGGCCCTACTCTGTTCCTTATCTTCATAAATGATCTTCCTGATGCCATATATTCCCAAGTTGGCATCTACACAGACGACACCACAATTTACTCTGGCCTCAAAAACAAATTTAGTGTCGCTGACAAAATTAACCTGGCCGTTCGTCTCAAAATGGACCTCCAATTGGTTGTGAACTGAGGCAGGAATTGGCTGGTTAACTCAAAAACAAAACTGCTCTCTATTAATCACCACAGAGATCCTTCCCTGCATCCCATTAGAATGTCTGAAGCTCAACTTCTCGAGAGCTCCTCTCTGCGACTGCTCGGTCTCACGCTGGCTGCTGACCTGAGATGGAACAAATACATTGAGTCAATTGCTTCATCCACCGCAAGGAAGGTTGGCTCCCTGTACCAGGCCAGAAAATTTTTCTTGCCAGAATTGATCCTTCAAATCTACAAATCAACCATTCACCCTTGCATGGAGTATTGCTGCCATATATGGTCTGGAGCATCTTCTGTTTGCCTCAGGTTTCGTGATAAGATCCAGAGACGGATATGCAATGTAATTGGCTCTGATCTGGCATCTCGTCTGCAGTCGCTCTCTCACAGATGCTCTGTCACCTCTTTCTGTCTTTTTTACAAATACTTTCACGGTAATTGCTCCGTTGAGCTGTTTTCACTGGTTCCTAGACTTCATGAATTCAAGTGTCCTACGAGGCTGGCATCCCGCTCCCACCCTTTCACTGTTGAAACTGTTAAATATAGCTATTCTACTCCAATAGCTTCATACCTCGCACCTCTCGCCTGTGGAACTCCTTTCCTTATTCCTGTTTCCCTGACAACTATAATCTCCAACTATTCAAATGTAACATCAATCGACATCTCCAGTTGCCTTGATCTATCCGCTATCCTTCTCCACATCTTTTCCTCTATCACTCCTATCTGCTCTCGCTCCAAATCTTCTGTAACCCCTTGCATGCTAGTGGCTTCCCGCCTTGCTTGGGGTGAAATGCTTTAAAAAAAAAAAAATATATATATATATATATGAATAAAGATAAAAGGAAAAACTATTCTTTACCAATGTGTTTCATTTTCATAAAATGATTTTATTTTGTAACATGTATTTAAGAACAAGTAAAAGACAGTGTTAGGTTTTCAAAATTTTTTAATTTTAGAACACAAATATTCTTGAGGCTAACTGTGAAAGTCAAGGTAAACTATGGAGGACGCTAAGTGGTATAATTTAATATATATATATATATATATAAGAATGGCAATTTTTGTTTGTCAGAATCAAATTGCCACCTAAATCCATGAACCAATATTGATGGAACTTTGCATGCCTGTTAAACTAGCATCCAGTTTGTTACTAGGCTAATTGATTTTTTATAAAAATCCATAATGGGACTGCTAGAGCCCCTAGATCACAGCCGGATCTTGTTTAGCATTTAATATGGAATTAGTTCATTGCAAATTTTGCCATGGACATCATTAAATTTGCCAGGTTCAAGTTTATTAAATACAAAGAAATTGGCTCAATCCATTTGGTCATTTAAATGTAAAATAACATTTAAATTGAGCTTATTTGTGAATAGAAACTTTACTTAAGTTCATATTTCAACCTATTCCTAAAAAGGCATATCGTTGGCTGTTGTCTGTGGAATAACAATCTGTTTGAAAGACACTTTTATGCTATATACTGTCTGTGTAAAAAAAAAAATCTAGCTGTGCAAATAGACATCCTTCTTAAATAATCCAAATGTCCTTAATGAGCCACATACTCTTCCCTGTTAAGTTTTACTTTTAATTACAACAGTTTGATTTCAAAAGCAAAATTCTAAGAAACACCCAATTGTCAGGTGTTTATGATTTAACTGTACTATTTATTTGTCAGTGTTGTAAATCTTTTGTTAATCCATATGTTATTTTATTTGTAAATTTCCAGGTCTATTGTGAAACTATATGTATATTTGTCCATCTATTGAAAATTTAGTTATTTTAACACTAGCCTTCCTAAGGGCTATATTCTCTGTGCTTATGTTATATAAAAAAAATAATAATAAAAGACAAAATCTCTTCTGCCTGTTTCCAGATGGATTATATATATTAAGAAGTCTTAAAGAATGTGATTAAAACAAATTTATAGACAACTCCTACAGAGGTATGCTGGGATTTCTTCTTAACCATTAAAAATGGACAATTCTCAGGCTTATCTCTACATTTTTGTGCTTTCTTGCCTTCATGTAAGAATGCTATGAATCACTTGACTGTATCCCTTTTGTATGTGAACACTATTCCTACTTTGTGAACTTTTTGCTTTGTTACTGTTTTATAGTTGCTTTGCTTTTGTATTATTTATATATAAATATATATGGGTGCATGGCCAAGTGGTTAGAACGTTTGCTTTCTGACCCTGAGGCCCAAGTTCGAATTTCATCATGGTCGATTTGTCAAGAAGGCATCTTTGGAAAGTGCCTGAAAACCATGCCACGGGTTGACTCCTGCCTTCTGAGTGAAATTGGGTAGACAGAACTGTTATGGGCCATTGATAAACTGTGCTAGCACAAAGCCACATGTCATCATGGCTGAGGACTTTAGTGTGCTGGCCTTGTTCAAATTGTTGACCATGCTAGATAACACACTCTCTCCCAGAAACTGTAACTAAGGTCTGCTCAGCATAGTTGCAGTATAAACCACAAGTGGGTTCTGTGGGTGTTGAATAAAGCGAGCTTCTGCAGTAGGGATTGGCTAGCCGCCTAGTAGACGGGTATCCTCGAATACGAGTGGCCAGCTATTATTTTATGTGTGTGTGTGTGTGTGCATGTGTGTTATATTATTTTACCCTGTTCTTTTTTTCTTTCTCTTCTTATTGTTGGAGAATTTTTTTGTCAATTCTGCTTAATGATGGACAATTATTCTACAGTAACCAATGAAACAACAACAACAACAACAATTAGAACAATCATTTCGATAACTCAAGAAATAATAATTTCTCATTTCAAAACTGCATAATATATCATTGACTGGAGCTGAGACATTTTTTCCTGACTCCTTACAGAACGCATACTGGTGGATTGGCAGCCCTATCAGAGTCAGATAAATATTTGTCCTTTGAATGTAGTTAAGACTAAACTGCAGATAGAAGCCAGAGAGGAGACCAGAAGAAAGCAAAAAAAAAACAAAGGTTTGCTATGAAGACAAGAGCTAGATCACAGAGGTTGGCACAATAGAAATATATGGAAGCCATCTAAGAACACAGCTGCAAGCACCTTTCTATAGATGGAGCATGAGTGTACTCAGCTTGCAGCATATCTGTCAGGATATTTAGACGTCAACAAAGGTAGTAGGCACATTCTATATACACTGTGCAAAGGATAAATTGTCGCCATTTTATATTTTTAATTTCACGTATGTGAGTTGCTTGTTTTTGATTTTGTCGACTGCACAGTATAATAGGATCAGTTTGGCAGCATCTATGAGAAAAATAGCACCATGACGCAATATACTCTGCCAGAAATTTAGAAACCACATGCTGTACTGCTTGGCATTCATGCCAGAAGCTCCAATATGAACATTTCAAATTGTTTGGGTGTCAATCTGAAGACAGTGGAGAGGATTTTGGAAGAGTTGGATGAGTCTAATTATGATTATGAAGGTGTTTAGAGTGATCACTAGTGATGGTGATGTTATGCCTCTATTCATCTTCTCACAAAGCCTCAGTCGCAACACAGAGGCTTACCTAGAGGTAGTGCTGCCCTGGGTCAAGAGAGTGGCTGCTGGAAGATCCTATGCCTGACAACAAGATTCTGTGCCATGACGCACAAGCAGGAAAACTCATGGCTGTCAAACAATTTCTGCAACCACATTACCCCTTACATCTGGCCACCTAACTCCCCAGACTGCAATCCCCTTGATCATTATGTGTGGGGCACAGTTGAACAAGAGACCAACAAAACTCCTTATAACACCAAAGATGAATTGAAGGCAAGGATTATGGCAGCATTCACCAACTTAAACAAGTAGACTGTCCAGAAGAGTTGCAGGAGATTCTGAAGACCTCTGGATACTGTGGTTGAAGCCAATGGCGATTTTATTGAATAAATTACGCTTTAGTATTTCAAGACATTCTTGTGCAATTTTGGTAAATATATCTGTTAAAATGACATTACATCTCTTAGCATCCAACATGGCTTACCTTGACTTTCAGCGAGCCTGAAAAATATGTATGAGTATTCTTAAATTTAAAAATTTTGAAAAAATAAAATTTTTGCTTCTGTTTATAAATACATGTTGTAAAATAAAATCTTTACATTTGCTTTGATAAAGTCCATCACAATATAAAACACTGGTAAAGAAAAGTTTTCCGTTTGGCTGTCTGTCTGTCTGTCTGTCTGTCTGTCTGTCTGTCTGTCTCTCTCCTTCTCTCTCTCTCTCTCTTCACTATAACAAAACCTTTTACCCGCAATAAGGATAAATGTACTCTGTACCTATTAGAAAAACAAACTATTCTCAAATACATTGATTATCAATCTGCTGAACAAGTGAAATGAGCTTATGATTACTTGCAGCCATAGAAGGAAATCTCTTTTCAAATATTTCAATGCTGGCTAGAGCAATTATCCTATCATATCTGCAATACACCAAATAACTACCCCAATATCTTTTTTCCATATCCTTATACCATCCTAGCATTTAACAGTTTTTAACCTAGCATTTTCTTTTTATTTCATTTTATTATTTTTTATTCTTGTCTATTTTTTCTTTTCTTTACCCCATATTCTTTTTTACCTACCCACACTTTTTATTTGGTAACTACCAACATTTTTAGTTTGTATTGCAATAATCTTACCTGTTGACTCAATATACATAAACAGATCAATATCCCTATTAAACTTGCTATTAATAACTTATCCACCTACCAACGGTATATTTTGAATTTATACCCCAATACCATATTTATAATAATCTTGAACTTTGAATTGACAATATAGCATTCCTCGCATGAGACGCAGAAATTTAAAAAAAAAACAACCGTATTGAACAGTTCATAACTTTTTGTACCTGATGATTAAAGCTATGAAACTGAGTCATACTGTAAATGTAGGTATATGTGATATATATATATATATATATATATATATATATATATATATATATATGTGTGTGTGTGTGTGTGTGATGTTAAAGCATGCATTAATTTTTGTCTGTGATTCAATATCACTCATGCATATGCGTTAGTATACTTTACTTCTGATACATGTGTATGAATGTGAATCTTATGGTTATTTACTCAAACTAACTTAGTCTGGTATAAGGCTTTAAGAACTGAGTAGTCTATCAAATTCACAATAGTAGCAAATTGATCTGCAATACAAACTTGTTAATCCTTGTACTATAGTCTATTCCTCATTGTATATGCCATATCATTTCAGGATGTGAGCTATATTGGCTCTCCACAACTTCCTGGCTTTTTCCTACGTAAATTTTGATAATTATCATAACTTTTTTCACTGTTCTGCCATCCATTCACACATATTTGTTAAACAAGTTACTCACTGTTTCTTCCTTACCTTCAGTATTTTCTGTGAGTGTTAGATTCCCCGGGTCCTCTTTCCTCATTATTACTATCTTTTTCTAATTATAATTGTAAGTTACCTCGTAGATCCTATTTCCCTTATTATAATTTCCTTGTTGCTAACTGTTACTGATATTAACTGTATACATTACATAAAAACTAATGAGATCATTAAATAACTATTAGATGAGACATTTTAACCAATTAACTCTGACAGGAAATTCCTTCATTCTAAATAACATTTGAGTTTTTACAATCCCTATTTGTCCTTATTCTGCCATTCATTTGATGATTGGCAGAAAAAGGACAAATAAAGATTGTAAAGAGTTACTTAAGTTTCATTACATTCAACCATCTCCGTCAAGTTTTTTGCTTTGTTCTTTCTACGATTATATATCACTGTGAATGAACTTCAATTTTAATTTCAGCAATCTAAACAATACCAAAATTTAGGGAGGCACGGTGGAGTTATGGACAGTGGCTCGAATTGAGGAATCGGAGAGCCGGGTTCAAATTCCAGTCGAATCCATTACATTAACTTACATGCTAATACCCTCTATAGCCTCTTCTTCTTCCCCGAGTTATGGGTAAAATAGTAGAACAAACTGGGTTCTATAGCCTTGGATGGAAAATGGTCTACCACAGAAAGAAATGGCAACCTACTGCGGGGGAAAAAAATCTGCTTTGTCAGTCATGTATTAACGGATACATGATCACCTAAGCGTGTATCACGCATGGCATATAACTGGCTGAATCTAAACAATACCAAAATTTAGTCAGCATAGTCTTGTCTATCATACTAGTAACACCCAGTTCTTGTCAATGACTAAGACAGTATTTGAACAAAGCAGAAAAAAAAAGATGAATTCCTGACGTTATCCACAATTTTCATTCCAATATACAATATCTTTTTTTGAAAATTGGAAAAAATAAAACAAAAAATTGAATAGATAGTTGAATTTAATTAAACGTTTTTGGATGAATTATTGCTGCCTAATTGCACTTTAGGCAGGTGACTAGCTCTTTATCTTCAATAATGAGTGAAACATTTCCTTTCTTTACCTATTTATTGTGTATCCCAGAAATTTCACCTGTGACTCTTTTTGATTGTAACTATCAGCTTCCATGTAGTTCCTGTTTTCCTTAAACTTCCTTGTTGTTTATTTGTTCTGTCGATGTTATTCTTAGCATTCATCAATAATTTTGTCAATTCAACTTTTTCTTTTTCCCTGAGGAAATTGTCATGCATTCTCTGACATGGTAGACACATTTGAATGTAGATCTTATTGCATGCATGTGTTTGAGATGCATTCACATCTTGTACATCTGTATATTCATATATTATGCTTGTGTGTGTGTGTGGAAGGTGGGCACATGTCATGATATATCAATATAGTTATGTGCATGCATGCATGCATATATAAGCATTATCTTGCAGTGGAATATATATACATATATATATATATATATGTATGTATATGTGTATGTATGTATGTGTGTGCATGTGCATAATTCTTATATTGACAAATATGTATATCAATTTTGATATACGAGCTTGTTCAATCATGTGTCATATGTAGTTGTCTCTGTGTTTATAGGATGTGCATATGTGTGTCTGTAGGGATTACCCATGGATGTATGTGTATGTACAAACTATTTATATGTGCATGTAAGTCACTGCATCGCTATGAATAGGAATTACTTCTGATGTGCATGTGTGTGTATATAAGAATTACTTCTTGTGTGTGTGTGTGTAGGAATTACGTGTGTGTGCATGTACAAGAATTACATATTTGTGTCTGTGTGTGAATTAATTATGTGTGTATTTATTGGAACTACTTGGATGTATATTAGTAGAACTTCCTTCATGTGCACATATGCAAGTAGGAATTACTTTTGTGTGTGTGTGTGTGTGTGTGTTTGTAAGAATTACCGATCTGAATATAAATAGGAATTAATTTCTTGTGCATGCACATAGGAATTACATGAATGTGTGTGTATGGATGTGTCTGTAGATGTGCTTGCATGTATTATTTATATGTGCATTTGTAGGAATTACTGATGTGTTTGAGGACATGACAGTATTTGCATAAATTTATTGATATACACCAAGAAATTTGTAGATACAATCGAGTCTCCATGGACCAACATGACGATATTGAAATCTAGATTCAAGAAAATGGCTCATAAAACAATTCCTACATCAGTACATGTTCTGACCAAACAGATTGTAAAGCTTTGTCACAGACATCAAATTACTTGAGTCAGTAAAATGGACTTAACACAGAAGCTCAAACTGCAGACATCATTTCTTCTTTTGTTTTTTAACACTCTGCTCCTTCATAATTGATTGACAATATTGGTCTGGATAGAAGAAAGGACAGAATGAGGACCTGGGATACAAGGGTTGTTCATCAATTTAAAAGGTTGTAGAAAGTATCTTAATTAAAAAATCTCTCTAAGAGCAAAAAAAAATGTACTGTACTATGCAAATGAGATTCTGTTGTCAAATCCACATCTTCTCAAAGATGGCTTCTAATCATTAAACAAAGAAAACACAAGAAGTTGGCAAAAAAGGTGATTAAAAATAAAACTTTTCTCTCTCAGATATCTGAATGAAAATTTTAACCAAGGCTTTTCACTAATACTTTCAAAATAACGATGATAATAATTTCAAAGAAAAGTACAGGTTAAGGAATACGTTGCAGTGATTATCAACAATATTATAAAGAAATAGATTTTTTATTTTTTATTCATTTTCTCCCTTCTCCTTTGAAGAGCCAACTGTGTTTTCCTGAATTCTGATTGGCAGATTAAATAAATGAATCTGACTGCTTATTAAATCATCATCAAAATTACAATAAGAAAGAGTTTGCTCATCATAAACAAAACAAAAAGAAAGTCTGACTATGGATATAGCTGAGTCAATGAGATCAATTGGATCAGAGGAAAAAAAACAAAAAACACATGAATTATATAAGTTACTGTCATGTCCAGAATAGTTGACACACTTGACACTGTTCCAAAATCACCAGAATCAAGACAAAAAGAATTATAAATTTTAGGACGGATCAAAACTGACCAAAACACGATTGTACCGGAAACTGAGCAGATATTGGGAATGGATATTTTCTATCATTCAATCCCCAACAATAAACAACTGGAATCAGGTATGAAGATGCAAATACATGAACTGTAATATTAAATGAAAAATATCAAGACCATGGACTGCAATTGTAAAAGGAGTGGAAGAAAAGTGTGAAGATAGATAATTATTGGTGCATTTTGAAACACTTGCAAAGATTTATCAAAAAAAGTAATCTATATCTATAATTCTCAAAATGTGCATGTGTGTGTGTGTGTGTGTGTGATCGGATGTTGTTTTTTTGTTTTTCCACAGTTTTCATCTGATTACGATGAAATTTTTTTTGTTTGATAGATAATTCTTCAGTGCCAGTTTTGAGCTGAAATTGGCTGGAAAAAATTACAACCTTTAAGGTGAAAAATTGAAAAAAATACTGATTTTTTACACTTTGCGCAAAAATCAAAAGCAAAATTTAATGTCTGTAAAGAACAGCGTACAATCAATTTAGAGATTTGAAATCTAATGCAAAAGGTTATAAAAAAAAATTATAAATAAAAATTATTGTATATTATTATTATTATGACGGTCCAATGAGGAGGTTCCTTCCTTGTAAGATTGAGAACGCAAAAACTGCCCTTTTCAGGGCTCCTCACCATTCAAATTGTAAACCCACATTTGGGGATTTGCCTCAGTTGCACCCAGTTGTTGTTACTAATATTGATTTTCAGGTGGGCTGACTTTAAACTGAAACTCCTCCAATTAAACAGCAAAAATTACCAGTAATGAAACACCCGGTCGAAGATGGGTTATACTGCTAGTTTATTATAAGCAATAACTTAATCTGAAGACTCATTATTTTGATAACGATTTTGATCAATAGAATTTTAATTTTCATCTTTAGTTTTCATTTTTTAAAACCCTGATTCTCATCAAGGTTATCCCAATTATTGTAGTTTTTGTTTTGATATTTATCCTACACTCCACCTCATCTCTTCAAACTGGGATATTTGTTATGATTTTAATCATCTTGAGGCACACATTTTCAATATTATTCATGTTATTGAGACCATCTTAATACACATTTTCAAGTTCATTATTTTTACCCACATATTCATCATCCTGATATCAATTATCAACATCATTTTGAAATGCACTTTCAATTTGTTTTTAGCAATATTTTTGTTGCCATTGTCCTGATCTCTATCATTATCTTGATCTACATGTGATGTGGTACATTCAATTTTTTCACTATTCCCATGACCCTCCACAGCATGTTGACTTTATTCTCACAGATTTCTTTAGAACACAGATTCTTTAATCTTTCTGTTGATGTATGTGACTGAAAACCAGAGACAGAATTTGAAAAACACTGCCATAGACATGCTATAATCAGAATATAGACATCAACAAATTTATGTTACTTTTAGAATAGGAAAATAAATATTCAATACACTCCATGAAAAAAAAATTGGATCTACCAGACAGACACACATGTGTGTGTGTGTGTGTGTGTGTGTGTGTGTGTGTGTGTGTGTGTTAGGAAAATCCATGACAATGACAAAATTTTCATGTGACACATTTTGTTCTTTAGAATTTCATTGGACTAAAGTGATATTTACTTTGATGCAACTACACATGTGCATAAAGAAAAGAGGAGGATGCTAATTGTAAATCTAATTTTCTTTTATAAACATATATTAAAAAAATAAATTAAATTTAAAATTAATCAGTGTCCCTCTCCTTCATGCAGAACATATGTAGTCACATCAAAGTAAACCTTATTTTAGTCTGCTGAAGTTTGAAAAGACAAAAGACATCACTCAAAATTTTTTTCAGTCATAGATTTCCCTAAAATTCTTCTTGATTATATATACATATATATATATATGTGTGTGTGTGTGTGTGTGTGTACTTAGGCAGCATCCTTTCTTTTAAACACGTATTAAACGCCAAAGACAACTTAGTCCTGCTGATTTTCTTTTGTATTTTCTCATATTTTCGAATGAGACTTTTTATTTCAAAATTATATTGGTATATATATTTTCCAAAAGACAACCGAGTACTTTTGAACGTCATCGTTCATCATCAGGGTCAAATTTTTTAACTTTAGCCAATTGCCTTGCAGCAGAATCATATTGCTACATTTATACGAACCAAATAAACGTTATGAATTATTTTTAATTCAAGAGACGCGTTAATGTTATCACATGCAGGCGAAGCCATGTGATCGTATGAAAAGATTTTTTATTGTAAATACCTAAAGAACAAAAATACGTTATGGAATTTTTTTAAAATTCAAGGGAAATGATTATGTGATTATCTAATTATGTAGAAATATATTATAGACATTGAAGGATGTTTCCAGAAATATTATAAGCTGTGCGATTAATAAGAGGTCTATTGCTTTAAATATGTAGTGCCTCTAAAATTTTAAGGCGTCTAATGTCTGTATGTTGATCAATAATTTTAGTATTGTCTATAAGGATTTTACGAATGTCCCACAGCTTTATATTATACCAACACCAGGGATTACAAAGAATATATATATATATATATATATATATATATATATATATATATATATATATATGTAAGCTGGACTATCCCATCGTATTCAACATATGTGGATCAAGCAGCTCAGGAACCGAGAGCCCAGACACCATTATATATGATTTGATTATAGTGGTGATGGCTTGGTGCAGAACCAGCCACACTTTTTGAAGGTTCAAATACAAAGACCTTGTGCACTATGTGCCACAATGTACACAAACGACCCTCTGCCGGTTTTGAATTCAGAGTTGTCCTTCTCCTAGACCAGTTGCCATCCAAGGCTATAGAACCCAGTCTGTCCTGCTATTTAACTATAGCTGGAGGGAGAAGAAGAGAATTAATACCTTCCCCAACGGTATTAGCATGTAAGTGAATGAATGGATTTGACTGTAATACTAAAATTATTGATCAACATACAGACATTAGACGCCTTAAAATTTTAGAGGCACTACATATTAAAAGCAATAGACCTCTTATTAATCACACAGCTTATATTTCTGGAAACATCCTTCAATGTCTATAATATATTTCTACATAATTAGATAATCACATAATCATTTCCCTTGAATTTTTAAAAAATTCCATAACGTATTTTTGTTCTTTAGGTATTTACAATAAAAAATCTTTTCATACGATCACATGGCTCAATCCGAGCCCCTATCCACTACTCCACCATGCCTATATATATATATATATATATATATATATATATATATATATATATATATATATATAGTCTTAAAGTGTGCTATATTTATGGGATAAAGTGCTCAATATCAGAGATAGAGCATGTGTAAATATAAAAGTGAGCATAGAAGTCAACACTTAGAGGGGACAGTCTGTTTCATGCTAGATGCAATCGTCAGGCTACCTAGATTGCATCTAGCATGAAACAGACTCTTGCCTCTAAGTGTTGACTTCTATGTTCACTTATATATATATATATATATATATATATATATATATATATATATATAAAATGTGAAGGTAATAAGTATTCAATACATGTTGCTAAAATCACAATCTATTTAAAGTATTTGCATAAAAATTGCACCAAATATATATTTCATCTTTATGATATCGTATATGAGCGGAGACTTCAACAATGACATTCATATAAAATTATAAAAGATATACTGAAAAGAACCAAAAAGTATTTAATACTTTACACAAAGCAGAGCAAAACCAAGGCTAATACTTTTGAAAAATAACCTTTGCAAAAAACAACTGCCAGTCACTTCATCTAAGTCGCCATCAGCTTCAAAAACTCTTCTGCTCATTTTCTGTATCACTTTTCATGTTCCTTCAAATTATGGGGCTGATGAGCATAGACAAAAAATTTTCAAATTGTTTTTCAGGTCAGGAAACAGACTGCGGCACTTCACTTGGCTGATGTTTTTTTTTTTTTTTATTATCAAACCACTTTTTGCTTGCATTGTAGTTTCTTCTAGTTTTTTTTTTTTAGTGTTTTTTTATCATAATCCATCAATCCACAGCCATGAATTGACAGCACGGGATCTGAAAAGAAGGATAACCTCTTACATAGAGATAACTCCTGTCCTTTTTGTCTCAGGAAAGACCACTTTGACCACTAAGCTACAAGAACATGAAAGCTTTGCAGATGACCAAATCTATAGCTATAAACCTGTCAGTTGATAACAATTAGATAAGTTCAAAAGCAAATCTGGCACTGAAGAATCATAGATCAGATTTGGTCTTTTGAAACGTTATCAAATCCTTGTAGCGTAGTGATTAAAGCAGTTACTGCTTTCAACTGGGCTTCCATACAGGCAAAAGAAAAACAGGAGTTCAGATTTCAGTGAGACATTTTTATTTCTATATCTGTGCTACATATTCACTGTTATGGACTGAGTAAAAGTTGTGACATAAATAAATCAAATAATAATAACAATTAAATACCAATGCAAACTAGTCCCTGAAGAAAGTTCAGGGAACAGAAAATCTTTATATGATAAAACTATACTACATACAAAAGATTCTAATTCAATTTTTTTGAGAAACAAAGAAAAGAGTACTCATATGTTAAGTAATATTAATCTTTTTATATGGTAGTAAATACTGGATGAACTCGATGAAGAGACTAGGTTCTACAGAAAGATACTGTAGTGACGCCTACACACACCACACCCACAATTTACTCAACAGCAATTGGACAATAAATAAGCAGTACTATTCGTAAAGACAATTTACGCATTGCACGAGCCGCATATAAATTTCTCGTGTTTTGTTTCAACCGAACTAGCTATAGAAAAAAAATCAACAATTGGTCGATTTTAGGCCAATCATAGAAATCGACACTTTCTTCAATATTCTTCCCGCGCTCGTTCTGGGAGCCTACTTTACTGTACAAAAAGCAGACATTTAAGGAAGAAACTTCAGTAGAATATTAAATAACACAACCAAAACCAATTTTCTACTCACACACACACAGACATTAACTACATTCACACACACAGTGAACTGTCTGTTATCAAAGCCAAGCGAACTATTCAGAACTTTAACATTCTTCTGCACAGAGAAAGAACTTTCAAATTCAAACATCAAACATTCTTAAACACTAAACAAATAACAAAGAAACTCCTTACAACATACACTTGTATTTCCCACACGGTACAAGGGAAATCACTTTTTACGACTTAATCTTTGTTGTCATTGTATATGCATTTGTTTCAATATATATTTTACTTGTTGATCTTTCAATCATCTCTTGTTGTTCTTTTCTGTTTTCTTTGCAAATTGAATGTGGAGTGTTAATGATAAAAACGCAACCTTTGACAAAAACCTTCTGATAATTTCTTACCAACACCATTAGCACCCCACAATACCATGGACTGAACATGTGTGTAATGAGGAAATTTTAAGGAAAATGCAAACAAAACATGCATATACTCAGAATCAGAAAAGAACAACTGAAATTTCTTAGCCACATGAGGTAGTAGGGTTTGGAGCATTTGACACTCACAGGAAATATGAAAGGCAAGCTTCTGTGAGTGGATGACAGAACAGGGTTGGGAGGGATGGTAAAAAAAATAAATGTTACTAAGAGCTTCAAAAGTTAAGATGTTGTGGGAAGCTATCATTGCCCTCATCCTGGGGAGACATGTCTCAGAGAAGAAGATTTATAATAAAAAAAAAATAATAATATAAAGAAAAAAAATCTGCAGTTATGAGAAATTACTTATGAGGAGGTAAGAAATTTTTGGACTTGATCCACTTCCCCAAATCTGACCAAACAGATAAGAATTAGAAAAATTTTGAAAGAGCTGGCCTGAGAATTTTTTAATGTCCTCTTAGTGTGTATGTGTGTGTGTATATATATATATATATATTGTTGTAACATAGGGAAGGTTACTGAACAGAATAATCAAATGAAGGTTGGTAATGAATGATAATACTTAGGACAAGAACAACACATATAAGATTCCCCAGCAGTGCGTAGAAGAAGTAGTCAACTACTAGAAGTGAGTCAAGTGAATTCCACAATGAATCTCCAACTGCAGACCAACATACAATATTTACTACTGTATTTATGTGAATGGGACATACCCATTATCATCCGTATGTATGCTACAACATATATATATATATATATAGTTATATATATATATATATATGTATGTATGTATGTATGTATGTATGTATGTATGTATGTATGTAAATTATTTTCAGATAGAGTGTAGCTGTAAAAGAACAAAATGAATAAAAAGGAAAGTGGAGAAATTATTCTTAGCCAACACGATTTGACCTCTAAGAGACTTTATCAAAGCAATGTGCCTATTTGCCTTAATAAAGTCTCTCAACTCATTTGCCTTGATGAAGTCCCTCAGAGGATGAAATGTATCCACTAAGAAAAGTTTTTCTTCTTGTCTTTTTATATATATATATATATATATATATATATATATATATATATATATACACATATGTGTGTGTGTAAACAAACGACAAAAATCTTGTTTATGAATTAATGACTCGATTTAGAAACCCTACAAATGCCAAAATATGTGTTTATTTTTATGCAATTCTGTGCAGAAAAAAAAAACAGAATAAGAAAAAGAATAAAAGCAACAAAATCAATAATTTTTGAAATAATAAAATAGTAATACACAAAAAAAATTAGGTTTCAATTATTTTTATATAATTAATATTTATCGAGTTATTTATATTTGCACTTTATTTAATCAAATATTTATTCAACATATCCATGTTATCATGACAATAAAAAAATGGAAGCCTTAATATTGAAATTTTTAATAACTTTATTCAATCACATTAAATTTATGAAGTCTAATGCACAAAGAAAATCATTATCTTTTAATAACCTATTAATATTTATTGGAAAATTCAGTATCCCAAAAGTATTTAAGAATGAGATTTTTTTTTTTCATCCTCTTGCCATTAATCAGGAGATGCATAAGGTACATTAATTTATTAATGTCTAAAGAGCCATAAAACTTTGATCATTGATAAAAATATAAAATCCATATGATGCTGGCAAAACTTTATGCATATTTATTCATTATAGTTAAGACACCCACCTTCCAAAATGGATGAAATGTGCATCAGTTATCAACTAACTGTTCTTAGAGAAATTCCTCAGGGGTTGACAACAAAGATTATCCGTCATCTCATGCCTCTTCCTTTCTCTCACTCTTTACTTCTATCTTCTCATTCTCTGATCCTTTCCAATCCTTATCCAAAATCTAGATTCTTATAGAAATATTATACAAGAATAGATTATCTGTCTATATTTCTGAGATGAGGTATTATGTACACTATTTACATTATTTGGACTATTGTTCTCATCTTTGTTGCCATGTTTATTACAACATTTTGGCCGTTGTACGCTCCGGCCTACTTCAGGTGGTTAGAATGTCAAACTGAACCCTTTATTTTGCTCACTGGGGTAGACTGTTCTAGTTCCATGTGCCATGTTTTAAATGGATGTCAGTTGTCAATTATCTCCTGGATCTAACTAAGGACACATGGCACAGTGGATAAAGGCATTAGTTAGATCCAGTGACAGGACCCAAAGAGTGTGAGCTCAATACCCGGTTAAGGCAGTGGAGAACTTGAAGAGGGGAATTAACAGGAGATGACAACTGACATCCATTAAAAACATGGCATGTGGAACTAGAACAGTCTACCCCAGTGAGCGAAATAAAGGGTTCAGTTCGACATTCCAACCGCCTGAAGAAGGCCGGAGTGTACAACGGCCGAAATGTTGTAATAAATATGGCGACAAAGATGAGAACAATAGTCCGAATAATGTAAATAGTGAAGAATAGATTATTTAAACTATTTACATTGTTTGAAGTGTTGTTTTCATCTTTATTGTCATATTCAAGACATTTCGGCCATTTTACGTTCCAGCCTTCTTCGGGTGATATATGTTGGAATTTAGAACCTAACATTTTCATCCACCTAGGTAGATCGTTCTAGTTCCATATGCCATGCTTTTTCTGTATATCGCAGTTTCAGTTATTTTACTTTAGCCTTTCCCACCACCATACGGTTGCTTATGTCTTTTCTATAAATACTTTCATGGTAATTGTTTCACTCTTCACTATGATACGTAGAGTTTTTGAATTTAAGCACAGCACTATACTGGTGTCTCAATCTCATCAATTTACAGTTGAGCTGGATAGATGTAGCTGTAAATTCTATACTAACAGTTTCTTTTCTTGCACTTCTCTCTTGTAGAACTCCCTTCCGACTCCATGCTTTCCCACCAAGTTTAATCTGCAAAAATTTAAATGCAATATAAATCACTATCTACTGTCCTCATGATTGCTCTCTTCTCTTTCTGCTCATCATTAATGTTTCTGTTCCTAATGCTTCTACACCCTGCAACCCCTTGTGTTTTAGTGGCATTATTGCCTTGCTTGGGGTGATTCTGATTTTAAAAAAACATGGAACTAGAACAATCTGCCCCAGTGGACGAAATAAAGGTTTCAGTTTGAAATTCCAATGTATATCACCTGAATAAGGCCAGAGCATACAGCAGCTGAAATGTTGCATGACAATAAAGATGAGGACAATCGTCCAAACAATGTAAATAGTATAAATAGTTACAATACCTCATCTTAGATATATAGATAAATACTGAAGAATTGATTATTACCAGATGTGAAAAAGGAATACCCACGATTTTCCTCCTGCAGCCTGTCTTTCACTCTACCTTTCCATAAAAAATTTCAAATCTTCCAATTTTCATGTTTTTTCATCCCAGCTTTGCTCATCATGTCTTTGTCTTTCCTTTATCTACAAATTTAGCAAATCTTAAGCAATTATATATTTAAAATTTGGTAAGGATATGAAAATAAAGTTAGCAGATATGAACTTTTGAGTAGATACAGACTCTAAAGATATGAAAAAGACGACAATCATTACCTAAAAGGGTAACATTCAAAACTTCAAAAACCAAATGAGTAGGATTCCATCATCATTAGCAGATCCTGAATTTTCACCTCTTGTAATGAACAGGTGTTTTCTCGATGAGCCCCCTTGTTTTGAATACCTATTGAGATTTAAGCTCTCCACAAAACTCAAACAAAATTTCTATATACAATCTGTCACTAAGGATGATGGAAAAATGGTTGATTTTTTTGTACATCTTCAGTAAGTACCCAGTACTATGCACTACCTTAGATTTAAAGACCAAAAAAGGAGTACTGCAACTGTATCTGGTCTGAAGCTACCCAGATTTCACTTTCCAGAGTACAAAAGCATCTATGTGACCTTGTGGGTGACAAATTATTTTCCACCCTACAATCCCTTTCCCACGGACAAAATGTTACAAGCCTCACCCTTCTCTAACAGACCAGTGGAGGAAAACTGGCTGGTCACATTCCATCCCACGAAAACCAACCCAGTGATGTTCAATCATCACTGAATGGACCATAAATTTTCACTTAACCTAATGAATGTGAGTTCTGTCAGGGAGGCCCTGTGTCTTGAGCACCTATTGGGACATAAGCTAGAACCCAGATCTCAAATGGAACTTGTACGTACAATCCATTGCTCATGATGCTGGAAAAATAGTTGGTTTCCCTGTATCACTCTAGTAAAATACCTGATTCTTCCTGCTATCCTTGAGCTTGGGATGACTTCAGATTTTATCTTAACACAATGTGGTTGGAGAAATATCTTGTCTAGAAACTCACTGAAAGTAAGCCTCATAACAGTGTTCTGATTTTCCCTCCAGATACTTATGATATGGGAGTTATTCTGATGACATAGGTATACACAGATGGTAGAAAAATGGTTAAAAAAAAAGCAAAAATACTCAGCATTCTTTACCAAGTGTTCCAAGAATTAGGACTTATGATAAACCTTTCCAAATCAGAAACTATAACCTGAAACTGAAATTAAAATTGTGATGGCACATAATTTGAATTCATAATAAAAATGCAAAATGGAGAAATAATACATATATTCAAACACTTCAAATACCTCAGTGTGTAGACCAGTTATAACAAGTATAGGAAATAAGAAAATTGAACATAGAACAGGCTATGCTATGAAAAATTTTGACCCAAACCACAAATGCTCAAATATCAACTTAAGAATTTTAGTAATGTTTTTAAATAGCCTTGTCAGATATACTCTCATATGAATATCAAATATAGCATTAAGTTTGTTCAGAATGTCTAAAATATCAACTATATACACATTTTTTTTCAGATTAATGATTAAAATGTTTTCAAGTAAAATTGATAGCATATGTAAGTGAGTGAAAATAATGACATAATCAAGATTATCTTCCACTCAACCTTAAACAAAAGATTAAGAAGGAAATGCCTGTCAATACTGAAAGAAAAATAATAGAGGCTTTGAGACGCCTATTTTCTTAAAAACTGTTTTAAGTGAAAGACTTTACATGGATTTCAACTAATAATAACACATTTTGGTCAATGAATACTGGATTTGCCCTTATAAGGGAGCAGCTAATATCACTATTACCATAACAATGACTGAGTGCTAAGAATTCCAAATTGATGCTATATAAAGATTTCTATAAAGTGCAAAAAGCATTTCTTTTGATAACCAGCCATACTTATCAAAATAAAGACTACTTATAGCTACCATTGCTTGTGCATATATTTCTGTAGATATAATACATGTCTATTATGGTAAGCATGAAAACAGACAAAATTAGAAAAGGAAATGTATTAGAATAAAAATTGCAGGTTTGTTCTGGACACCATAACAGCTCTCTAAAGATATACAGTCCGATTATGCACATTAGTTTAATATCTAAGTGGCATTTACTGTGCATGTGTCAGTATGAATGAAGAGAGAACTCTCTAGAACTAAAAACTCACTAAAAAGATTTTCTTATGCAGATTTATTGTAGCTTTTATTGTAAATTATCCATTTTTTCACCACAATGCCCAAGGGCCTCTCAAGGTAGGGGGATACTGAATGGGATTATTGCAAAAAAAGGGGGAAGGAAAAAACAAGTAGTGCATATTATGTGGATATGTATGATAGATACTGGAGGACCCTGCACTTGAAAAACTTAAGATTGTACTGGTCAGGGAAGCATCTTCTAGTCCAGGTGTGTCAAACAGGTGGAAGAGGAAAGTCTACAGATGGAACTACTGGAAATGCAGACTGACTCACCACTCAACGGGAAGTACCTAGAAGTAGGGGTACCTAGATTTTTTCACACCTTCCTCAGACATTTAAGAACTTCAGAAAGTTTGCCACAAAGATTATGGCGATGTTTGGTTCCACATGTCTGTGAGCAGTTATTTTCATTTACGAAGGCCACAAAAATGTCTCATAGAACCAGATTAACTGATGAACATTTGTTCTCTTTGATCAAAGTAGGATCCACACAGACATTCCAACTTGATATATTGAGAATAGCTTGTCTAAAGCGATGTCAAGGACAACATAAAAATGATTATATTGTATGACCTTGTATTGTAAGTATTTTGTATTTAAAGTTTAGTTACTACTAGCTGTGATTAATGTAAGACTGTAAGCAGATC
>OZ038479.1:80525954-80670954 GCA_964036315.1 Acanthosepion esculentum | reverse complement strand
TGGAGTGAATTGCGTCATGGTGCTCTTTTGCTCACAGATGGTGTCCAACTGATCCTACTATACTGTGCATTTGGGGCACCCCGAGGCAGAGTTATGGTTAGCAAGCTTGTCTCACTAGAACAATTACGACTTAGTAGTGAGTTTGATCCTCACTGGGTGCCCCCTACTTTCAGCCTTGTGCCACATGTAAGCTATGCTTGGAAAATCACTATACTGTGCAGTTGACAAAATCAAAAACAAACAACTCACATTCCTTAGTTGAACTTATTCTAGGCCTTTCCCAGTTTCAGTTCACAGTGACAGAAACAGCAATAAAAATACAATGCAGGATGAAGTCAACTAGTAAAGCAAGGCAGTGGCTGTATGTTTATGTACTGGTGGCATCATGGTTATCAGTACAGAAAAAAAAAAAAAAAAGAATTGTCTAGCTGAGTTCAAAGTTCAGCCTGTTGTGTTCTTCTCCTCTATGTATGTTTAGTTCAAACTCAGCTCTTTATCCTTAGTGGAGCAATCAATTGAAAAGAAGAGTAACTGAATTCAAACTGTCCTTGCTGACATATCATAAGCAGTATATGATTCATTAGTTACCAATGTCTTACAAAAGTCATTCTGCCAAACTTTTATTAAATTTTCATGGATAATGTATTTCTATTAATTTATTTATATTGAATGAATAAAAAATATATTATGCATCCAACAATCTTAATGCAAAGTTTTAAGTTTTGTTATTATCTCAGTTTCATTCCTAATATCCCCAACATGGATTTTAATTTTTAATCCGGCATATATTTATTGCCTTAAATGTTATATTTAGTGGATACTCATATTTGTGTAGATGCTCCATTCATTTTAAACAGTATTATATTTTGTCTATCAGACTGTACATTCTAGAAAAATGTATTAAAGCAAATGCACTCTCCATCACGCTTCATACCTGTATCCTCCTTTGCAGGAGGAACTGCTGTTTAATCTGACATGCTTTGATTGCTTTGCTATGAAGAGCTTCACAATCAAGCATAGTCCTGTTTGCTTTCAAAAAAGAAATTTAGAAATTGCTTTCTTTACATTTATTTCAGATACAAAACTGAACCGTTATCAGAAAATCTGAATAAGTAAAATGTGCTTCAAAGGCAAACAGAACCTTGCTTGA
This sequence comes from Acanthosepion esculentum, assembly GCA_964036315.1. Lineage (NCBI taxonomy): Eukaryota > Metazoa > Mollusca > Cephalopoda > Sepiida > Sepiidae > Acanthosepion > Acanthosepion esculentum. The sequence goes on along the minus strand of OZ038479.1, from coordinate 80,669,804 downwards.
TTATGAAGATTTTCAAAGCATGTTGGATCAATTGGCAGTTTCTCCTGCAATGGCAGAGACAGGTTCAAATCCTGATGGAGGGTGCAGTTTCTTTAATAAGTTTTCTTAAATGCGCAAGCTGGTAGATGAAATATAATACTGTTTAAATTAAAATAGAGTGTCTACTACAAAAGTAGCGTTTAAAGCAATAAAAATCCCCAACATAATATATATTTATTACTGAAAAATACAGTAATTCTGGCAGAAGGCCAAATGGGGAAATGCTTGTCTCTGCTAACTATCCTAGTCGATTACAATTACAACCCATCCACTCAATACAATTCATCCATTTACCCCAAGAACACACCCCTCATCACACAAACCAGCATACACCACAATACCACATATTCAATAAAAATCCCTTATTAAATAATATTATATATGATTTCCTGATAATTAAAAAAAATTAAAATGTTAACAAATAATTTCAAACTCATGTTCATTAAAAAGATATTGATTATCTTTGGTCAGCCAAAGGGTTATATATATATAGGGTTATATATATATATATATATATATATATATATATATATATATATAGGGTCATATATATATATATATATATATATATATATAGGGTTATATATATATATATATATATATATATATATAGGGTTATATATATATATATAGGGTTATATATATATATATATATATATATATATATATATATATATAGGGTTATATATATATATATATATATAGGGTTATATATTTATATATATATATATATATATATATATAGGGTTATATATTTATATATATATATATATATAGGGTTATATATATATATATATATATATATATATATATATATAGGGTTATATATATATATATATATATATATATATATATATATATAGGGTTATATATATATATATATATATATATATAGGGTTATATATATATATATATATATATATATATAGGGTTATATATATATATATATATAGGGTTATATATATATATATATATATAGGGTTATATATATATATATATATAGGGTTACATATATATATATATATATATATATATATATAGGGTTATATATAGGGTTATATATGGTACAAAGATAATTTCAAGTCAAACCTCAAATGGGACCAAATTACAGCCCCATGATTTTGAACATACTGTTTCTGATTTGTTCAAATGGTGTAATCTATGTACCAAGGCACCCACTTTCAAGTCAAATGGCACATTCAGTGCCTGAAGGTGAGTCAAGAATGACACAGGACTGCACCCTCTCCTGCTCTAACAATAAAGGTTTCTTTCCCCCACTCGCAATTCTATCTGCATGCTTACCTGACTTCAGCTTCAGATGTGTAACCAAATACGTTGATTGTGCAACACATTTGGCTTCCTTGGCCTTTGAGAGATGACAATTCATCCTTTGATTATCTACAAGCATACAGTTAAGAACATCTGGTACACACACACTACACACATATATATATATATATATGTGTAATTTGGCGGCAACTTTTCTTTCAAACATGTAGTATTGAATGTTAAAGGCAACATAGTCTTGCATATTTTCTTTTGAATTTTCTCATATTCTCTAATGAGACTTTTTATTTGAAAATGATTTCGAAATATGTATTGTCCATACGATGACCTAGCACTTTTGAACATCATTGTTCATCTTCAGGGTCAATATTTTTATTCAAAATTATTTTAAACAAACATTTGCCAATTATCTTGTAGCGTAATCATGTTGCTACTTTTTTACAAACTAAATAAACGTTAAAATCCTTTTAAATTCAAAAGACGCGATGATGTTATCACATGCAAGGCGAAGATTTTTGTCATGTGACAGCGTGAAAAAGATTTCCACTACACAAGCCAAAAGGTCGAAGAATACGTTATAAAATTTAAATATATTATAAACATTGCAATATATTACCAGATATATTATAATCTATACGATTAATAAGAGGTCTTTTGCTTTTAATATGTAATGCCTCTAAGATTTTAAGGCGTCTAATGTCTGTATGTTTATCTATAATTTTAGTATTTCTATAAGTATTTTACGTATATCAGATTGCATAAGGGAAACGGTATGTGACTTAATATGTTGTTTAATGGAGCTAGAATTATTTAGATGCAGAGTTAATCTTCTGGAGAGCCGGGTGGTTGTAAATCCAATATATGTATGTGGATTAGAAGAACATTCTTCCATGGGACATTTAAACTCATACACAACATTGGTTCTATCAACAACCGCAGCAACTGGAGAATGATTATTACTCATTATCAGGTTAGAGGTTTTAAATTTACTATAATATATGTTAAGTATTAATATATATTAATATATATATATATATATATATATATATATATATATATGTAAGCAAATGTGTGGATGTAGATCCGACGGTATGATGAAAATGTGGAAAAGACAAAGCAAAAACCGAATATGTGAGTTTACTGTTTTTATTTATAACAAAAACAAAAACAAAATAAAAACAGTAAACTCACATATTCGGATTTTGCTTTGTCTTTTCCACATTTTCATCATATATATATATATATATATATATATATGTATACACACGCACACACACACACACACAGACACACACACGCACAAGTACACATTTTTGTAATATATTCTTGAAGCCCTATCTTCCTGGTATCAGTTTATACTGACACATTTGTCCATATGTCTAATCCATAATTGTAAAATTTTTGCAAAGTGAAAGTTATACTGAAATATGTTGGATAATTTCCAAGTTTTTATCTGAAGTCAAGAAAATGAAAAACTTTAAGCAAAAAAGTTACAATGTATGTGGGGGGGAAAAAGCACAAGTTTAAACCTATACCAGGAGGATATGGTTCATAAAATAAATTCTTGTAAAAATTTTAAAAATAAATCAGAAAATTAAGTGGTGCGGAAACATCAGCAAATATGTATTAAGTTTTTTGTGACTATTTATTTTTTGTCCTATTTAATTTTGTTAATAAAATCTGGAGATATAATGAGAACACGTATAAATAATTATTATAGAAAATATAAACTCATTTATTGCCAAAACAGTCCAGAAAGGTTTCATAATGGTTACCCAATATTTTGCACCTTGGTGGAAATTTCTGTGCCAATAACTGAATTGATTTGAAAAACAAGAAAACACAAACTGCCAAATGCAGAAGATATTGTGAATGGGTGTTGACCAGACAATCTTATACTGACATTAGCAGAAAAAGTCCCATATGATACAGAAAAAAAATCCCAGATGTCAGATATTTACTACTTGGACCAACAGACACCTGAAGAAGGCTTAAATATCGAAATAATAAAAACAAAGATGAAGATATTAGTCCAACTGAAAAAGAAAAAAAAATCAAATATATCTGTTTATAATCATCACTTAGCAAATGATTAACCACACTTTCTCTATTTTCACTTCAATTTTGTTGGTGTTTTCTTTGTAAATCTTATTTTTTTGAAAGATGCAATATATGTTCGGTCATCACAGCAATTGGTTTCTGTCTTCTGATCGGTAACATCTGAAAGATTAAAAAAAATTGTCTTCAGTCATAATCTTTACAAACAAATTAATCATCAAGTCATTCTGGATAGACAATGTCAAAATAAGCTAAGCTTTATCTCTTTAAATTTCGAAGGGAAGAATTTTTTTTCTTTGTCAGCTTCATTAATATTTATGGCCAGAAGAATGTATCTTCAGACTTTAGAGCCATTGTCGTATCTTTCATACAAATATCAGCAACTATTTTACTCTTCATTGATAATAATAAAAAAGATTACCTTTTTTTTTATTTATCACTTTTATTTATTAAGAGTAATATATACAAAATAACTTGTCATGTGGTCTTTATAATTTCCTGCAAAAGATGATGATTAACACTTGACTATTTGGACCTTCTCCAATTATTACTGGCTGTCCCTTTATCATGATGGTTACCTCAATTAATTTGACATGAGATATAAATTAGGAGATTAGTTTCATGTAAGTGAAGAGGATATCCATTATTACTTTTCAATACAAATGAATTCACAACTTTTGTCTGAATTTAAAAATATGGCAAAGATGAGAATATTTATTAAAAAATCAGTAATGAAACTGTTATCTGCTTTTACATTACTTATTTTTTCTTTTATGTGCCATGTTACTTCAGGATGTGCGAAAATGACACTCCACAACTTCCTATCTTTTATAGCTCTAAGCAATGTTTGTTCCCTTACTATCTCTTACACAGGAGGCATGGTGGAGTAATGGATAGCGGCTTAGATTGCGGAATCGGAGAGCCGAGTTCGAATTTCCTTTCAAATCCATTACATTCGCTTACGTGCTAATAACCTTGGGAAAGGTATGAATCCTCTTCTTCTCCACTCCCTCCCAGCTATGGGTAAATAGCAGGACAGACCGGTTTCTATAGCCTTGGATGACAAGTGGTCAACCACAGAAAGAAATGGCAACCTACTGCTGGAAAAAAAATCTGCCTTGTCAGTCATGTATCGAAAGATACATGATTGCCTAAGTATGTATCACACATGGCACATCTCTTCCACTCTCTATTCTATCAATCTTTTACATAAGCAAATTAGATAGGACACTTAATGTTTCCCTGTGTCCCTCTTTCCTTTGATACGTCCTGTCAGTGTCAAATTCTCCTATCCCTCTTTTCTCCTTATGTATCCTGGAAATTTTAACTGTCCCCCTCTGATTCAAATTATAAATGTCGTTTTCGTTCCAACTTTCATTAAAACTTCCTCATATCTCCTCAATGGCATTCTCAGCATCCTTCTGTAAAACCACATCTACGTTGCCTCAAGACTCCTCTTCATCTGTGAAAAAAATGTCCAACATTCTCTGACATCTAGGATTTATCGTAGCTCAGAACAATTCTTTTTTTTTAACAAAATTTTGCTTTTTCTAAATACTTTCTTCGCCTTTTGGAAATCATCTTTCACTAATGCAAAGCATCTTTGAATTTCCAGGTTATATCCTTGCATTATTTAAGTAGTATATTTTTCTCATTCTTATTAAAACTACAATTATGAAAGTAATAGCGTCTTTCCCATGAAATAAACTGGGTTATGGGCTTTGGCCAGTATTTGCAAATTACAAAACGTCTACCAATTATTTCCACAAATATTCTCTCAATATTGCTTGGATTAAATCCTGACTGCTAAAAAACCTTTTTCCTGATTTCCAATTCACAATATGCAAACTGAGTATAGAGACTTTCTCAAACAAATGTTAGGGAAGTTAAAAACTTGATAGCTACAGGAACAAATTCCACCTTTAAGTGCTAACATAACTGTTAACTATGCTGACTTTTGTGGACACATCTAGGATTGAACTCACCATCCTTGGTTAACAAATTAGATTCCTACTGATCAGCTTAATGGATGTGTTCTAAGCAGTGGTAGTAGCTTATTTCCCTACCTGCCAAAGTAGATTTAACCTTTAGACACTAGGCTATTTTTAAATTTCTCCTCAAAGAACATTTTCTGTTGTTTGATAAAGTGCTGCCACTCTGCTTATTAAGCAAGATTTTGCTTTAACAATAACTATTTTATGAAATGGACAAAGTCCGACAATTATTATAAGACATTTTTTTTATGTTTATACATTCTTTTTATAGATAAAAAAAAATGTCTTAAAATAATTGTCGGACTTTGTCCATTTCATAATGTGTGACGTCATTTGTTTACATTTGGATACGCATCGAGCAGATATGAATGTATGAGAGAAAATCATGGAGAATTGTAGTTTAAAAACAGTAAAATCGACCTTGCTAACCGAAATGCTCCTCCGTGGCTCAATCGGTAAAAGCACCTCAGGTCTATATGACGGTTCCGTATAGGATACAGGTTCAATTTCTGTTTTGAGGACGCATATTTTCTATGAAAATTTCTCGGACATTCAGGCCGGTAAATGTCGTTAATACTGTTTAATATAAACAGAGTATTTACTTAAATATTTGTATCTATAAAAAGAACATATAAACATAAAAAAAAATGTATTAAAATAACTATTTTCATTAAATTTTAGCCCTCTAAATGACCTACAATGATAAGCAATGAAGACAAATCTCACACCAGCAAATAAGTTATTATAAATATTTCTAACTAAAAGATATCAGCTGAAATTCACATAGTATATGATGTAAATATCCTGAAAATTTTACCAACATTGGTTAATATCCAGAGGTTATAAAAAAAAAATAACATTGATCTACTATATGGCCCAAGAACCACTCAAAGTAGAGGCTTACTGAATTAGGTTGTTGAATGGATGTCATAGGGGGAAGTAAGTGCAGATTATAAGGATGTCAGACCGATAATGGTTGACCTTAGTCTTGAAGAGGTTAAAATTGTAATGATTGTAAAATTATGGTAAATTGTAATCTCAAGAAAGGCAATGAAATTTGTTGATTTGATATAATTACCATCTATTTTCCCAATATTGTAATTATTAAAAGCATATTTTTATTTCTGCTGAAAAGAGGCTAAAAAATTTATATTATGTTTATACCCATCATCATTTACATAAATTTACATAAATTAAGCCATTAATTTGAAACAAAATTATTAAAAATCTTCCATGTACCATGTCACTTTAGGACATGGACAATCATGGCTCCCCACAATTTCCTGTTTTTGGTAGCTCTTAATAAATATTATTTTTTTGTTATCTCTCCTAAACCCTGTTCCACCATCCATTTACTGATGGTAGCTTATGCATCCTTTTCCTCTCTCTTGCTTTAATCACATCCTGTAATTAACAAATGATGTTAAGTATGCATTTTCTTAGTCTATGCTCACATTTAGTTCATGTTATTCTCAACATCCTTCTGTAGATCCACATTTCTGTTATTCAAGTTATGAGGAGATTGTCCAGCATTCACTGCTATATAGGAAGACTGATATTAAGTAATAGTTCAGTATTCTTTGCTTTGTTTCTAATGAAATTTTCCTATAGAATTGGTTAACAAAGTTCAAATTCCAGTTAATTTTTCAATTAATGCCCTTGAGGAAAGGCATTTATTCTAACAATGGGTTAGACTAACAGCCAGTCCAGTGGAAGTACTTCCCCACAATGTAGATTGCAACTAACTTTCTGAAGAGACTATCGTATCAATGTAGAGTTTACACACATTTTAAAAATGAAGCTGTGGAGAGCCATGATTGTATACTACTTGAAAAGACATGTCAATAATAAAAGTTATTAGTTTGACAAAATCTTTAAATTTCTTTAATTCAAAATTTCATTATCATATTTATCGCCCAGAGTTAATTATTTTTCCTAACAAATAAAGACATTTTTTGTATTCCCAATCTGAAGCACACCCATACTTTAAATCACAGTGATGAGGATATTGGTTTGAAGTAGCTCATTAAGGCCAACATTGCTTCATTTCACAAACACATTTTTTTTTTATTACTAGATATAAAGACAACATCATTTTTTTACTTGACAGAATGCCAAAATCAATCAGCCAATTAATGCACACAAATTAGTATATAAAACAAGAATATTAGTCAAAAAAAATGTTTAATTGGTGTTTTATTGCACAAGTGGCAAACTATGTCAACTGCAACTTAATATTCTTCTCAGCAAACAATCAAGCTAGGGACAAGTTTATTAAATGAATGAATGTTAAAGTGAACCCCCTTTTAATGTCCAGCAGTTATCACCAAGACAAATAAGGAATAATAGTAAAAAAAAAATTAAAAAAAAAAAAAATTTCATAAAGAGAAATAATGTCCCTTTTCACAAAAATCAAATATCACAGGCAATTTCAAACCAACAAACCAAGGAAAAATATTGTGAATATTAACACTCTGTACAAACAAACCAATAAATTACTTCAAACAACCATGATTCCTGTCCTTTTGAGCTGGCTTATCAGCCGTCTTCATACAAGGGTCAAAGGGGAAGCTGTAAAGGGTTTGGTCAAATGACCAATTGTGGGACAGAGTCTTGCTATTTAAGATTTCATGTATTTGAATCAGATTTTATAAATATTCATGGGCTCACATTGTTACCAAGCCAGGACAAGACCAGCAAGCTCAAAACAGGAAGTGAAAAAAAAAAAATTAAATAAAGAAAAAAGAAAAAAGAAAAAGAAAGTAATCATAGTTCTTAACTCTATGAATTGTACAGGGTCAGAAGTGGAGATCTGAATTCACACCAAGCTTTCCCTCCCACTTTCTCTGCTCTCATTAATTACTTCATAAAATATCAGCCATTTGCACAGACTTGATGGTTATAACAATGACTCAGCCGAAAATTTTTCTCTTTCGAAATTTATGCAGTCATTTTGAATTTTCAAATTACACTAGTTTCCCGGTTTGTTCACTTTGCAATGCACAGTACTTCCATTTGTTTTTATTTGGTTCTTTTCCATTTTTCCCCGCTTTTTCTTTCATTCCATTTGCTTTGGTTGTTTATACTTTCATTTGTTCACAAGCTCATATCAATAAATAGGGAGACATTTTGCGTAGCAGCACATTAAAGATGATGATCACTTGTAGATAAGGTCAGAAATTTTCCATCTATCATCCACAAGTAAAACTGAAGTTTTGAATAGAAAAGAAATGTAAGGATTTCGGAAAACAAGAAAAGAAAAGAAAACCACACAAAAATACAAGAGATTTTATCTTGCCACAACTTCAGATTGCTAAATGTCCATATTCTTTTCAGAAAACCCCCAAAACCTAAAATTTAGGAGAATTTGAAAGTCAAAAGAATAGAAGTTTTTGACCCAGCAGGCCAACAGATTAAACAGTGGAATTATTATTTTTTTTAATTTATAAGCTCATTAATTTTTCTGGAAGTGATCTAAGTTTAAATCTCAGTAAGTTTTTTTTTATGACAATTCACATCTTTTAAAAATGCACCAGATCAAATTTAATGTTGCAAGTCAATGTTTTTATAATAAAATTAGTATTAACTAACTGATGTTGGCAAAATTTTTAAGATAATTTTATGTAACATTAAATCAATGGATAGAGTTAATATGATTTTTCATGCCCAAATGTATTTGGGGGTTAAATTTCTTCTCTTTAAAAGATGAGTCAACTGAAATGTTTTTCAGATGGAAATGACTTTAGAACAATAATAAGTAAAAGTTCCTATATAATATGCAGATTATCTCTAAATTCCAAAGGATGATAGTTATTTTTGTTTTTTTAAATTTTGTGTAAGAGTTACATTTTCTGTTACTTGAATTTTATACTGGAATATAAATGATGTTTATTCTTGGTGAAAACTTCTAAAATGAAGTTTCAAGTCAAAATTTTCTTCCTGTTAAGAAATAGTCAACTTTACTATACAACATTTTAAATAATGTATGTATATCCATAAGGGTAACAAAAACTATTTCACTGCATGCCTCATTAAGCTCATTGTGAAATTATTTGTTGTATCTTTTACAGATTTAACTTGCAACATTTTAGAAGTTAGTCTTGGCATTAAGTTTTGCAATTGACTGACAACTGGTTGCATCTGATAAAAAAGGGGCATGCTTATGTTGTATCTACTTTTCTGTCAGATTGATTGATTGGTTATGTTTAACAGTCCTCCAACCTCTTGTGGGTCATTTCAAGCCACATTGATTGTGTTGTAAACATATTTTATAAACAGTGGGCTCACATTGGTGGTCAAACAGACATTTGCCTATAACTTGGGAACCCCTCATCTGTTTATGGTGAATAAGTGCTCTTTTGAAGTGTATTAGGGAGTGGAATACAGAGAAATCAATTTGATTAAGAAAAATCCAAAATTTTGGGGGTCTGGGGCCCCAAAACCCCAACTTAGGGTTATCAGGCTGAAATCCTGTAAACACTTTTTTAACATATCTTGATTAATAATAACAGCATGATGATGGTTGAGTGCTCATACCAGAGAAAGGAATAAAATTTTACAAGCAAAATTTTTCTATGGAATAGATTTTAGTATGTTCCCAAGAGTAAATTTTTTTTCAACAAGACATTTTCCAATGCTCAATTTTAAATTGTAAACCTTTTAAAAATTGGGGCTTTTCTGCAATCACTCCTTAAATGTAAACCTCTGGACCCAAATTTTGGGGCAAAAATGTGTATTATTCAGGCTAATTTCTCCAAAAATCGCTAAAACCTAGAAGAAATGACCCTAATCCAAGTAGATATTTCAATCTTGTTTGTTTGTAGACTTCAGAATGCCTTAAAATGGAGGTATTGTAGACATTTTAGCAAATTACTGGCCAAATCTTTACTCAAGCCACAATTTTCCAAACATAAAATCCTTTTACATTATAATCCAGAATTCACAAACTTCAAATAACCATATCTTGGAAAGTATTTAGAGTTAGAAGACAAATGAGACCATTTTTGGACACCTCAGAGAAAAAACTTTCCAAATTTCTAGGTCTCAAATCATTTTGGAAAAGTTGTAAAAAATCTATATATCCACTTGGCAGCCTACTGTGTTATAGTTGGTGTTATGAAATAAAATAAGACATATTTCGACTGATTTGCAGGCAAATAAACTAACATACTCAAGAGCGAGAGTCGGATGTGAATGGGACAAGGCCCTGTCACAAAATGACCATTATTGTCGTTTACACATAGGCCCGACAGATGAGTTCCGGTCGAAAAATAAAATAATATTTCAAAATGCTTCTATTTTTCAATCAATAAAAAGGCTTCCCTCCTAATTATACTTGCGTCGTTTTTCGAGCCCGTCAAGCCATAAAAAACACTATAAAAAGGGTCACACGGGGAAGTACAAAGCAGTCAATGGGAGGCTGGTGAAGAGATCTGTCACGGTCAGTTTGGGCAGTCAGCAGCAGTCAGCAGCAGGAACACCACGCCAACCAGTGGGAACTACTATGAGAGATCAACCCGGATCGGCAGCCGGCTTATGAACTATACCACAAGGTAGCTGTCCGAAAACCACACGTTCCTATTGAAATAAATCACGTAAATCTATTTCTGCTGTTGTCATATTTCTGTCTTGCAACCATACGCTTGTCTATAACATTGGTCAAGTATGGATGAGAGTAAGTTTTATAGTTTTTCAGATATGGTTGAAGGAAAATTTTATAGTTTGTTAGATATGGTTGAAGGAATTTTTTTCCCAAGTAAGGTATAGAAGTTTTATTGTTCATCAGGTTGAAAACAAGTTTTATTGTTTACCAAGAATGATTGAAGATAAGTTTTTTGTTAGCGTAAATACTTATAAACATTTTATTTTTTTTATTTTTTATTTTTATATTTTATTGTAAAGTCCAAGCTTTTTGACAAATTGCATTATGTTATCTGGTTCTCTGAAATTCTTTGTTCCATAATTCTTGCTTTGAATTTCTCAGAACATTCCAACAGTATGTGACTAACCGTAGATGACTACTGATATGGTACACATATTGGGGGGATTTAATTTTCTGTCAGAGTCATTGAAGATATGTCTTGGTAGTAGATGGGTTTGCCTATCACCAGGTCATTTGAACAGCGGTAGAGGTTTATCACTTGTTTCCTGTTTAGGATTTGCTTTCTGGTTCCTTCTAAAATCTTTTCCTTTTGTTTCACTTCCTGTTGCCTCTTGCATTTTAGTGAAATTATCACCTTGGTTGGAGTGAATTGTTAAAATATATATATATATATATATATATATATAATATATGGATAAAATAACTGAAAAAAAATTGGGTGTTTTTTTTGCGAAAGTATTTATTTCTATGTTTTTATATATATTTAATATTTCAGACCACCTTTTTAAACAACATCTAAAATACTATCGTTAGATTTACGTTGAAAAATTCAAACATAGTTGCATTCCACATCACGTGACGTCCGCGTCTAATGACGAACACTGTAAAGTGTAAACAAACTGCCAAATACAGTAATTCAATTAATTTCTGAGGAAGGACCAAGGTGGTCTGAAATATTAAATATATATAAAAACATAGAAATAAATACTTTCGCAAAAAAAAACACCCAATTTTTTTTTCAGTTATTTTATCCATATATTATATACATATCAAGAAAGTATACGTGGCTTCTCATCATGCTATATATATATATATATATATACATATATATATATATATATATATATATATATGTGTGTAAGGCCTAAGCATGTATGTTAAGCAAAGATCTGGACAATCCAGCATCGGCTTTGTGATTGTTTACTGTCTTGTAGAACTTTTCTTTTTTAGTGACATCTCAAACAAACTTGTTGAAGTATGAACTCTTACTTTTTGCTTCATGGCATGTCATTGGTTTAAAATTAGCTATCATTTTAATTATTATTACTTAAATAATGTTTTTAGATATTGCTGACATGACTGAAGGTTCCTGATCACTCAGTGCCAATTTACTTCTTAGAGAAACTAAGGTGAACATTTGGAACCAGAATGGACTTAAGTCATAACTAAAATAGTTAACATCTTTTTTTTTTTATCTCAGTATTATTTCAGATTCTGAGATAACAATTTCGATTTGTCTCTCCTAAATGAGTATTGTATACAAAATCTGAAAAAGACTAAGTATTTCAATTATAACAAAACTGACACTTGCGACGACCTTGTGCATAACTGTTACCTTTATTCTTATTGTTTTGTTTTTTTTTACAATAAACCTTTACTTATTTTATCCACCTTGTTTATCAAGTATATATTCCTATTAGCACAGAATGTAACACTGTGATAGAGATGAATTAATTTTAACTTTTATCTAACTCAAAATGAATAATAACCAAACTAGAAATATAAAGTGTAAATATAAAATTGCAAAAACACCACAAAAAGCTTGACTCACTTCATAGAACATCCAACAAAAACATGACAGTCTGGCTTTCAGGATCAACACATTTTCAAATCTCAGGAGACATTTCAGAGAATAGTTTTGTGCAAAAATAACACAAATTGTTCTTGCAGGAAATACACAATATCTGATTTTTACAAACATCTGAAAAATTTAATTGATATTTAGCGAGGAATTGTATTTCTTGATTGGGCATATTTAAAAATCATTATTTAATTCTGACAAATTAATTTATTGAAATTGGAGTCAAAATAAGTCATTGCATTTGAATTATTGTCTTCATCTTTCACTTGAACATGTGCACAGAAAATGTTAGTTTTTATTTTTCAATAACATCAAGCTAAATTTGAATTATACATTTTCAAATTCACAAAAATGAATGCATGGGTTGTTATTAAACAACAAATGACATGCAAATTTAATGACAATGAAAACAAAATATTATGGAAAATTTTGCTGTGTTAATAAAAGGTGTCATTCAAAAGTTTGTTTGAAGTATTTCACCATGAATAAAAAATAAGTTCTCTCAACACCTATTTTCCAGTTTCTTTCCAAGTTGTGTTAGTCTTCTTTGCACAGTGGCTTGCAAGGGATATGGCTTCTTTTTTTTTCTTTTTTTTTTCAATTAGTACATACTATGTGATATACAAAATACCAGATGTCAGAATCTAATGTCTATCAAGAACTTTGATTTGATCTGTAGTGATTTGAGTTGATCTATAGTGAGCCCAATATATGCTTGGTTCAGCAAAAGAGATACCAAAGTAAACTTTTTACATGGTGTCACCTCGGAATATCAAATGACTGAGGTCAGCAAATAGACAAAATCTTTTCTTATTTTTCCCAAAATGGGTCAGCATAACCAGGTAACAATACATCAGTGGCAATTTTAATATTTTAAAGAAAAATTCAACTTTTAAATAAATGAAATATTACCTTACTTAATGCAGACAGACATAGATTTATAAAATTAGTCATACACAATTGTGATCTGAATTATTTTTTTAAAAAAATACAATGAATTTCACAAAGAGCCCAAAGACAAAGTAAATAGCTTTTAATAAGATTTTAATGAGAAAGTACAAAAACTGACAATGGGAACTTTATGCAAAATATAAAAAAGAAAAATATGAATTTCCTTCTGAGTTTTCAAATTTTTATTCAAAACTGATATGAAACAGAATGATTATACTGAATCAATTGTTACATCTACTGCTAGGAAAGTTGGTTCGCTGTGTTGTACTAAACAATTCTTTCAGTCAGAATCCTTCTTGCATATTTATAAATCTGCCATTTATCCATGCCTTGAATACTGCCATTGTATCTGGTCTGGTGCTCCTAATATATATCTCAAGATTCTTGACAATATTCTAAGAAGGGTCTGGAATACAATCAATCCTGACATGGCATCTTGGATGCAGTCACTGATGTGATATGGCTTCCCTCTATCCTTTCTACAAGTATTTTCATGGCATTTGTTCTGATCAACTGTACTCCTTGACTGAATGAATTTAAACATGTTACTAGATGCAAAAAACAGTTCTATTCTAACAGTTTCTTTTCTCACAATTCTTGCTTGTGGATTCATTCTGATTTCTTGCTTCCCTCATAACTACAATCTTCAAAGATTTAAATGCAGCATCAACTTCCTTTTCTTCTGCCTTCCTGAACCCTGTTTCTTTATTGTCCTTTTTCTCACTGGAGTCGTCTCATTCTCTTTCACTACATCCTAGCATCATTATTAACTTGCTTGGGGTGAATTGATTAAAAATTAAACATTTTTGAATGAGCTATCGCATGTACTTATAGAGCAACTATCCTTCTGTCAGGGTAGTCATACAGATAAGATTTCACATGGGGCTGTCTCACTGGATTTTTGGTATTAAATGCAAAGATTAGTTCTGAGAATTTATAAATCACATACTATTATTTCAACAGCTTATTGAAAAATCACCCAAAAGAATGAAACAGCTGAGACACATTTATTCCTACAAAAATATATCCATTATGACATCAAATTTGAGTTTAAAACTGCATGCTGGTCACTCTTGACTGAAAGCCAAAAACAAATTTTACTGAAGATAAAACAAAAGTTTCAATGAAATTGTAAAAATACAATTCCAATTCATTGAAATTGTAAAAATACAATTCCAATGCATATTTATGCATTGGAATTGTATTTTTACAGAGCAGTTTGCTTTAAGAAAAATAAAACAACTTCTAGTCACGATTCCATTCTACCGCCCGGTTTACACTCCTTCCCCCTCTATTGGACACGTTTAGAGGCCCAAACCTTGTTTCGTGTCTAGGAAGGGGTCTCTCTGTCTCTTTCCCTTCTCCACATCCTTTCATTTCTCATTCCTATCTGCTCTCGCTCCGGATCTTTTTTGGCCCCCTTGCCTTGATCGACCCACTGTCTTTCTCTTTCTCCACATCCTCTCCCTTGCCACTCCTATCTGCTCTCCCTCCAACCCCCTCTTTAACCCCTTGCGTGATAGTGGCCTCCGGCCTTGCTTGGGGTGATATGATTAAAAAAAAAAAAGAAAAAAAAAGTGTACAATTTGTCAGTGTCATTATTATATATTAACTGTGCAAAATGATTGGATTCATAACCAAAACTAAGAGACTTTTCTTCAAGTCTTCATAAAATTTCTCATGTCCGTACGATGACCTAGCGCTTTCGAACATCATTGTTCATCTTCAGGGTCAATATTTTTAGTCAAAATTTTTTTAAACAAACATTTGCCAATTATCTTGTAGCGTAATCATGTTGCTACTTTTTTAAAGTTTATTTAGTTTGTTAAAAAGTAGCAACATGATTACGCTACAAGATAATTGGCAAATGTTTGTTTAAAAAAGAAAAAAAAAAATTGACTAAAAATATTGACCCTGATGATGAACAATGATGTTCGAAAGCGCTAGGTCATCGTATGGACAATACATATTTCGAAATCATTTTCAAATAAAAAGTCTCATTAGAGAATATGAGAAAATTCAAAAGAAAATATGCAAGACTATGTTGTCTTTAACATTCAATACTACATGTTTAAAAGAAAAGTTGCTGCCAAATTACACACACACACACACACACACACACATATATATATATATATATATATATATATATATATATATATATATATATATATATATATGAGTCTGTTTACGGAGAAATAAAGAGACATATACAACTCAAAAAGTACAAAAGCTTTATGACTTTGTGTATATAGTTATAAAATAGAAAATTACTTATATTCCGTGCATAAAAGAAAAAAAATGTCAACTAATGCAAGTATTTTCTGTTTAAATTTCTGGGACTAACCTCATCTATTTTGTTATTATCCTAACATTTCAGTCCTTATACCTTCTTGCCTTCTTCAGTTATCTGTCCCAAGGGATAGTAGACTTGAGATTAAAGCATTCATTTGTGAATTTAGTGACATGGTAATTGTGAGTTTGATCCTTGGACCCAGGTATTGCAGACTTAGACTCATTGGGAATAGGGTGAGCAGAAGGGTTGAGTTTGAAATTCCCAGAAGGTTAGCTGGATTGACAGACACCTGAAAAAGGTCAGAGGGCCAAAACAGTGTGATAACAGCAAAGATGAAGATATTAGCCTGACGGTAGATTATGTAAACACTGCAATTGGATTTTATTTACTATTATCAGCATTTTCTGTCTGATAAATTGTGTGGATTTCCTATTGCTTTAAAAAATTATACTCTATACATAGGTTTCTTTTTAACTTTCCTTGTTATATGCTGTTTACGAGGTAAGTAAAAAAATTATCCTCACATTCACATCTGTCCTGCTAGATGGTTAGCGGATAATTTTTGACTTGCACTCGTATAATAATGAAAACATTGCAAAATAATTTAACATGGGAAACAATTGAAAAAAAAACAAACAGGATCACTGGATGAGCAATGTAGTACAGGATGTTTGAAACTACTGCCCTAAACAAATGAAACAAATGTACTGTAACATATCTTTAGGTTTGTCATACTGCCTTTTGCTCATGCATGGTTACAGTTAGTACTGTTGTGGTCATGTGATCATTCTAATTTTTTCTTCCTGCTGTTACAATGTAAACATGGCCACTCTGCAAGCAGTGTGCAGCAAGGAGGAACAAAGAGCAGTAATCCAATTTCTCTGGTCAGAAGATGTGTCAGGAGTTGAAAATTCATTGGAGGCTTTTAACACAATACAGCAGAAGAAGAAGAAGCGTGTATGAGTGGATCGAGAAGTTTGAAAGTGGCTCGACAAGTGTGAGATATGAAGGAGTAGGATGCAGTCAACCTCCACCACTGATGAGAAGATTCAGCAAGCTTGAGAGATAGCAATGGAGAACTGGTGAGTTGTAATCGATAAGGTAACTATGTTCTTTGTAGATTCAGAAAACTGATCTTTGTTCCTCCTTGATGTGCACTGTTAGAGGAGCAGCCAGGTTTACACTATAACAACAGTAAGCAAACTAGCAAGATCAAACTTCAATCATGTGATCACAATAATACCAAATATAATCACACGTGAGCAGAAGACAGTGTGACAAGCTTAAAGATATATTATGGCAAAAGTGTAGATGATTTTTACTCATACTTAGAATTGTCTTATAACTGAAATTTCTTCCTTATTTTCTTCCATGGTTAAAATACCTCCTCATGGTTTTAAATTTCTCCTCTGTGAGCCAGATATGTTATGGCAAAATGATGGATAATTTTTGACTTGCACTCATATAATAATGAAAACATTGCAAAATAATTTAACATGGGAAACATTTGAAAAAAAAAAACAGGATCACTGGATGAGCAATGTAATACAGGATGTTTAAAACTACTGCCTTAAACAAATGAAACATTTTGACAACTTTTCTAAATGCATTTGTTTTTTCAATTCAAATATTTCATTTTTGTTAGAGGTTATGTCAGTGGCTACATGGGAAAGAGATCGGCAGAGAGATATTTTTTTTTCTTTTAAATTTTTTTTTACCCCATACAAGTTGATGGTGCCACTGAGGGTGAAAGAAAATGAGAAAAGTGAAAAACAATAAAAAGACAAGTTTCAGGAAGATAGAAGATTGGCATTGCAATTGAATTTTTGAAGATCACAGGTGATAGGGAAGTCAAAATCAGAAAAGTGTGAGAAAAACTATTAGAACTAAACATACTATTTCAACAGTAAAGCAGTGAGAACTAGTTTCCAATCTAGTACTATACTTAAATTCATGCAGTCAAAGTACCAAGGAGGAGAGCCCATCAGAATAACTGTAATGAAAATATTTATAGATGTAATAGAGGAAAGCCAACTGTAATTTGATAAGACCTTGTTGCCAATCTAGTACAGCATTTAAATTCATAAAATCTAAGTACCACAGTGAAGAGTGATATTTATTCTGTTTAAATTACAGAAATGTGGCACAAGGCCGAAGTGGGGGTTTTGGGAAAGGACGGTCTTCTTCTGTCTTAACTATAACTTAGCTAGCTGCAAACACTGACCCAATCATACAAACAATATTCCTTACACCATAACAACACATTCAGACGTACGTTTCTTACTACAACCACCATAATACCTCACTGTCTCTATGAAAATACTAACTCGCAACCATATTTACAATTCAGTTTCTGTGGGGGGAGGGGAATAAAATAACAATTCTAAAAACTAACCCCAAAGAGTATTTACAATATGTATACATAAATATTTACAATAATAATAATAAAAAAAACCCACAATCACTAAATGTGGCAGAAATACCAGTTCACTGGTCGAAATCAAAGTGGGACTATAATAGTATAACAATTACCATGAAAATATTTATAGAAAAAGCACAGGGAAGCAACTTTATGGTGATGGGAAAGTGACTGAAGCCAAGATGTCAGGTTAGGACCAGTAATATTGCTGATTCTTCTTTGGATTTTATCAAAAATCTCAAATTATATAGCAGAAGCACTGGACTATATGTGGCAGTAATATTCTAAGCATGGAGGAATGATAAACTTATAGCTATGTAAGATAGATTCTGGAGAGAAAAATTGTCTAGTGCCACACAGAGAACCAACTTTCTTAGTAGCTAACCTAGCAATGGATTCAATATAGTTTTTCTATGTCATGTCACCCGGGGATGTTAACCAAAGAAGGCAGAATGAGTTAACCCTCCTGGAGGTTAGCATCAGCCATGCTGATGGAAGGCAGAAAGGGCTCTCTCAGAGGATTAATAGAGCAATGACTAATGTATAATGAAGTAAGATAAAGGAGAGCAACAATGGAGGATAATACAATTGAAAGAATCAGTAGATATGTTCAATTTTAACAAGATCTTCATTAGACTTAGCGTTGACATAAATATCTGGGAGCCTCTGATTAAAAAGAAAGGATGATCAAAATTTCAGCCAATTGAGGAAGGATACTTTTTCATACTCAAAAATTTGCCTTATGAGTTTAATCATATATTAGATATATTAAGTTTAATCTACATATCTATAAATCGACCATTCGCCCTTGCATGGAGTATTGCTGCCATATATGGTCTGGGGCCCCTGCTGTTTGCCTCAGGGTTCTTGATAAGATCCAGAGACGGATATGCAATGTGATTGGCCCTGATCTGTCATCTCGTCTGCAGTCGCTCTCTCACAGACGCGATGTAGCCTCGCTCTGTCTTTTTTACAAATACTTTCATGGTAATTGCTCCGAGGAGCTGCTTTCGCTTGTCCCTAGGCCTCGTGAATTTAAACGCCCTACGAGGCTGGCATCCCGTTCCCACCCCTACACCGTTGAAACTGTTAGATGTAGACGTCTCTTCTACTCCAATAGCTTCATGTCTTGCACATCTCGCCTATGGAACTCCCTTCCCTATTACTGTTTCCCTGACAAATACAATCTCCAACGGTTTAAGTGTAGCATCAATCGACATCTCCAGTTGCCTTGATCTATCCACTTCCCTTCTCCACATCCTTTCATCTTTCATTCCTATCTGCTCTCGCTCCAAATCTTCTGTAACCCCCTTGCCTTGATCGACCCACTGTCTTTCTTTCTCCACATCCTCTCCTTTACCACTCCTATCTGCTCTTCCTCCAACTCTTCTATAACCCCTTGTGTGATAGTGGCCTCCAGCCTTGCTTGCGGTGATACGCTTAAAAAAAAAACAAAAAAAAAAACATATAAAATTCTGTAACTTCTGTTAGTCTATCCAGCCATCCATCACACCCTCTAAAATAGCCATGCATTGACAGATTGAAACCAAATTTTGGGGAGAAGTGCAAACAGGTCAGGAGGTACAAAGTACAGATGGTTTTACTAGGGTACATGTCTTAGTACAATAAATGTTCATTATTTTTTGGGGGAAAAAATTAAAAGTTTTATTATTTAACATACAAAATAAGCTCACTATTTTAAAAACAATTTAATGATTAAAATAACAAATACTTCAATAAAAATGCCATATTATTTTTTTGCATATCTTTTAAGCTTTTATATATAATACTCCAGTTTCCAGTTTGTTCTGTGTTTGTGAGAGCTGTAAACACATAATAAGGCCAAACACTTCAAAAAGTTGGAATTTGGTTCAAAAAAGAAATATTTATGCATAACCAGTTGTTTAGTTTGGTTTGGTTTAATTTGCTTTACGGCATATCAACCTCAATGGGTTATTTTATGCCAACAAGATTTTTAAGATAGGTTCATATGAACAGAATATATATTCTTTGTAAGAAATCAGTTTGTAGATCATGTTTCAGTGACATATTTTTGTAAAGAGGGTTTTTGTCGAGAGTCAAATGTATTGCCAATAATATTTTTTTCAAAAATGTATTGCCGGTAATACTTGTTTTTTTCCAAAAATGCATTGCTGGTAATAATTTTTTTTTTTTTTTCAAAAATTCATTGCTTATGTATTGCTGGTAATAATTTTTTTTTTTTTTTTTTAAATTCATTGCTTATGTATTGCTGGTAATAATTTTTTTTTTTTTTTTTAAATTCATTGCTTATGTATTGCTGGTAATAATTTTTTTTTTTTTTTTAAATTCATTGCTTATGTATTGCTGGTAATAATTTTTTTTTTTTTTTCAAAAATTCATTGCTTATGTATTGCTGGTAATAATTTTTTTTTTTTTTTCAAAAATTCATTGCTTATGTATTGCTGGTAATAATTTTTTTTTTTTTTCAAAAATTCATTGCTTATGTATTGCTGGTAATAATTTTTTTTTTTTTTTTTTAAATTCCTTGCTTATGTATTGCTGGTAATAATTTTTTTTTTTTTTTTAAATTCATTGCTTATGTATTGCTGGTAATAATTTTTTTCTTTTTTCAAAAATTCATTGCTTATGTATTGCTGGTAATAATTTTTTAAAAAAATTTTTTTTTAAAAGAATGTATTGTTGGCATTTTTACTATAAAAAACTATTTTTACACTTTCATAGTGTTTTAACCCCAGTTTTGTGGGGTTAATTATTTGCCCATAGCTGGGACCATAACAGATGCTATCATCCATAGTCAGGGTGAAACTGGGAACAAAAGCAATTAAGGGGTTGTTCCATTGAAGTATGGTCTTTGTCAATATATTTTTCCAAGCAAATCACCTTATTCAACATTTATAGATTTGTTTGTAAAAAAATGTTAGCAATAATTACAACAAAAATTCTAGTCTTCTACAACTGCATTAGTAGAGTATCCAAAAGTGATTCAAGTATTGGTAATCGAAGATCTGGTTATCTAGAAGCTTTGAGTTCAAATCCTGTATCAGAACAGTGATGAGCTGAAAGGTTATATACTCAGGTTTAATGGAAGTAATTGAATAAAACTGGGGAGTAATGATATATACCATAAGCGTGGAAAGTGAAATCAGAGCAATATACCTCCATGCTTCAAAATTTCAAGGAGGTTATGAAGTACAACACACACCTGAAGATGGCAGGAAGGTAGAATGGCTGAAATTATGAGTATAACTGCCAAGACAAGCATGCTGGCAGAAATGTAATGTTATATAACAGTATTTTCATGTGAATTTCAACTGTTTCTCATCATAACTTTTCAGACTGTCATTTGATAGGTATGAGTAAACGCCAAGAATTAACCCTCAGTAAGACTTGAACTTGCATTCTATTTAACTTTGAAGACTTTATATATAAACTGCTCTCTCTCTCTCTCTCTCTCTCTCTCTCTCTCTCTCTCTCTCTCTATATATATATATATATATATATATATATATAATAAAAAGAAAGAACAGTAAGATATATAATCCAGTGTTCTTATTGATATTTTTTATTTCTTTTTAAAAAGTGCTCAATGTAAATTTACAGAGCATAAATATTAAAAATTAACTGATTTAAAATATGGTTTCTTCACTACACAGTAATAACCATGTTTCAAAAACTGAAGTTAAAACTTCAAATTTAATTATATAATTAAATTAAAAGCATTAGTTCTGTTTCATCTTCAAACAAA
Organism: Acanthosepion esculentum; assembly: GCA_964036315.1. Classification (NCBI taxonomy): domain Eukaryota; kingdom Metazoa; phylum Mollusca; class Cephalopoda; order Sepiida; family Sepiidae; genus Acanthosepion; species Acanthosepion esculentum. The sequence goes on along the minus strand of OZ038479.1, from coordinate 80,647,549 downwards.
TTTTGGAATAACTTTAAACGCACATATAAATTCATAATTTCCTGTTTCCAAGGATACAGAGAAATCCAATCACTCAGACAGGGGCGGTAGCATGTTCATTTTTATTAACTATTGTTGTATCAATTATGAGTTACTATATATATATATATATATATATATATATATATATATATATATATATATGTGAATGACATGAGAGTGTCCATGTTTGCAGAAGTTCAAATTTAACTATACAAAGTCATTCCTTAATTTCCCTTAGATTGCTTTATGGCACCATATTTAATGTTGTTGTTTTATGATTGGAGAAATTTTAATATTAGCTCTGTGATAATTTAGTAATCAGAATTTTCTTCAGAAAATATGCAAGCACTGAAATCAATGATCTATTTTTTCCCTCGGTTCATAAAGCAGTAAATTAAATATGGTGCCATGAAACAATCTGGGGGAAAAATAAGGAATGAATTTATATAGTTAAATTTGAACTTCCGCACCACTGACCTTCATATGTTAAATAGTTGATCAGTTTGTTTATATATATATATATATATATATATATATATATATATATATATATATATATATATATGTATGTATATGACAGCCTCCAAATGTAAAAGGCTCAAGCATTACAGAATGTTAATTCATGTTCTTTTACTCATACATATAAAATGACAGCCTGAATATCTTTAAGAACCAAGTGAAATTTAGATGAAAGAAATAATTATTATATACCAACTCCATTTGGCCAGCATGTTCATCTTGTTGTTACAATAATAATATTCAAATTTTATGTGCTATCATTATTCATTTATTATTTCATCTTTATATCTGTGAATTTTTAACAAAAGTCCACGTTTTGTTGAAGGTATATTCTATATTCTGACCCAAGTTGCTTAAAATAGAATTTGCAGTAAAAGGTAACAATAACACAAGGCTCTCTAAAATACCATCATTAATCATCACAATATAATAAGTTTCTTTACTTTTGTTTACAAAGCAAAGATCATTACTGTTATCAAACCAAGTTTATTTAACTAAAGGTTATTCAACTTAAAGAACTGTTAGTCTTAGTTCTTGCTCTAAGAACTGTGCTAACAAATGCTATTACTTTTAAGTGATGTAGTTCTGGAAAGGAAGAAATACCCTTTAAAAAGTAATTACATAAATGCCTTTTAACAAGAAATAAATCTGATGGAGATGAAGAGAAAAAACAGTTAATTCAGAAGTTTCCAATCTCCAAAATGACTAAAAGTAAAAATTGGTGAAAATTAAAACTAATAAATGAAAAAGAAAATAAAAACAAAGAATTATTTAGATAAATACTCATTTTGAAGAAGATAAGAGAAGGAGAAGACAGGAGTAGAAGAAGAAGAAGACAGGAGAAGGAAAAGGAGGAGGAGAAGACAAGAGAAAGACAACAACCAGGAGGAAGAAGATGACCAGGAGAAGAGGAAGAAGAAGACCCCAACAAGAGGAGAAGGACAAGCAGCAGACAAGAGGAGAAAGAGAAGCAGCAGACAAGAGGAGAAAGAGAAGAAGACAAGAGGAGAAAGAGAAGAAGCAGATAAGAGAAGAAAGAGAAGCAGCAGACAAGAGAAGAAAGTGAAGAAGAAGACAAGAGGAGAAAGAAGCAGCAGACAAGAGAAGAAAGAGAAGAAGAAGACAAGAGGAGAAAGAGAAACAGCAGACAAGAGAAGAAAGAGAAGCAGCAGTCAAGAGGAGAAAGAGAAGAAGCAGACAAGAGAAGAAAGAGAAGAAGCAGATGAGGAGAAAGAGAAGCAGCAGACAAGAGGAGAAAGAGAAGCAGCAGATGAGAAGAAGACAAGAAACAGAGAAAAAGCGAAAGCCAACAGAGGAAGGGAAAGCCAATAGTAAGAGGAAAGAAACAACCTTGAAATAAATAACAAAGAGGAGAATAAAAATCGTAGAAATTATGGAGGAAAGAAAGAAAATTAAGAGAAAAAAATTAAATGAGGAGAGAAGTGTAGAACAAAGGAAATAATTTAAATATATCTATATAAATAAAAGGAAAAAAAACAAATAACAGTCTAGAAAAATACCCAAAATGTAATTAGGCAAAGCAAATAAAAGCAGAAAAATCAGATAAGTTAAAATTTTATAGAAAAATTGATATTCAAAACAAAATAATAGATGAAAAATAGGAAAGTAAAGAAATACAGGAGGAGCCTGGCTAAAAAAAAAAAGAAAATGAATCTTAAATCAAAAATGAAAAAGAACATAACAAACAAAGAGAAAAAAAATCAAAAATAAAAGTGGAAAATAATATTGAGAAAAAGGAAGAAACATAATATCTTTTTCTCTGTGGAAAGAAATTTTTTTTGTGGTATAAAACCACTTGAAACGAGTAATTTACATCCTCTACACACAAAGTAATAACTGATACAAAATTCTGAAAGGCCATATGAAAACAAAGAATTCATTATTAGATGTCTGATATTAATACCAACAAAATCATCCAGAAAACTTGAGACAGAAAAACATATTATATTTTTCGTAAAAGTATCCAGCATCATAGAAATCAAACTCATGAATATTCTCATCACAATGTCCCCAATTTTGGCCATCTTATAAGAATGTTAGATGCTTGTAAGACTGTAACAGAATATTAATAATAATCTCTTAAGGTGTTTAGTTTACTTCCATCCAAAAGAACTGTCCTGGGTAAGATGTTAAACTACATCCACATCCTGGGTAAGACGATAAACTACGTCCAGCAGCGAGGACTCTGATCAGGAAGTTTTGAGGAGTGTGGAACCACCTCTTAATTGCTGGTGTTCCCATGTTCACCCTGAAACGGAGTGGTAGCACCTGTTAGGGTCCTAGCTATGGACAAATAGTTAACTATTACCAGCAATACTTTTTTTGAAACAAATTATTAACAGTAATACAATTTTGAAGGAAAAATATTACCAGAAACAGATTTTTGACAAAACAAAATATTACCAGCGATAAAAAATTTTGTCAGCATTAAATAACCCATTGAGGTTGATATGCCGTAAAACAAAATAAACCAAACCAATCCATCCAAAAGAAAAGCATCTCTACTATTTGACCAAATCTCAGTTCTGAAGAAACAATTTCCAGACAAATACTTATATGAGGGATAGTGGAACTGCTGTGCCAAGTTCCAATTCTGCCAAGTCTGTTATAGTGATTTTCCAAGCTACGCTTGGATGTGGCACAAGGCCGAAAGTAAGGGGCACCCAGTGAGGATCGAACTCACTACTCAGACGTAATTGTTCTAGCGAGACAAGCTTGCTAACCATTACACCACCTCGAGGTGCCCACAGTGATTTTCCAAGCGTAGCACAAGGACGAAAGTAAGGGGCACCCAGTGAGGATCGAACTCACTACTCAGTCGTAATTGTTCTAGCGAGACAAGCTCGCTAACCATTACACCACCTCAAGGTGCCCTGCCAAGTCTGTTATATTCTCTTCCCACTAGTGCTTTTGGGAAAGAGGTGAATCCTTCTCTTCTCCCTATACAGCTCAGGGTCAAGTAGAAGTGCAGGTTGGCAGCCTTTGGTGGCAGTTAATTTAGAAGAAAAATCCTTAATTCAAACCAGTTGTGTGTATATATGCTATGAAGTGAGCTAAGTGCATTCTTGTATCAAAATTTGGTCTGCCCATTCACTGCAAATGAACCTCTGCTAACCCCCTCACATACTCGCTTTGTCACTGCAAAAAGATGGGGGCGTGAAAAAGGGTGGTTCCAAACTGGTGCAACTCTTACTCGTCTAAAAAAAAAAAAAAAAATCAGTTCATACACATATTGCTCTTTGATATGTCTATCATCATTTCTTTATAGAGACAACAATGATTAATGTCTTCCTGATAAAAATAATTTCATTCCACAATAATTTTGTCACTTGGAAAATTCTCAAAAACTTTTGCAATTATTGTATTAATAAATAGCAACAATGATGTTGGAACTAAAATACTTGGAACATAAAACAAATTATGACGATAGTTTACAATTAAACTTTATTTGAAGGGGCAATATGGCATTATTTTGTTAAGGCAATAAAGTCACTAAGATGCAAGGGTTTACTGAGTGTGAAGGAAAGTCAGAAAATGTTGCCGAGGAGAAAGGACAAAAAAGAACAGATTCAGTAAATGACATTGCATTTAAATTTTTGAGGATGATAGTTAACAGGAAGTTGACATGAAGCTAAAATTCTATAGGTTATAATATGGATTCAAGGATTCTCTCATATCTTTAGAAAATAACTAGATAGAATGGATGACCAAAATATAATAATATGAAAAAAAAAAAATGTAGTAACTGTCATAGTCTGAGATGCTTTCTCTTCAGAATGTGAATGATTATGACTTTCTCCAGCTTCCAATATTTTCTAAACACACAGCAATACTTTCTTCTTGGGCCTTGTATTGGGTGAATAAGTGGATTAAAAAACTAATTCTCTATGTGGGTGGCAATACCTTATTGAGGTTTCTATGAAATTATGGGGGCAATAAGCATTCAGAGAAGTTGTGGGCAGATACTATAATTTTAAGTTTTTTTCAAAATGCAGACACAAAAACAAATTTTTACTATGCTACTCAAAAATCGACAATGAACAAGAATAAATGAAAATAAATAAATAAAATAAACAAAAGTATTTAAATAAATTAATCCAAATAAATAAGTAAATAAACTAAGTAAATAAACAAATTAACAAACCATGCCCACCAAAATAACTGTTCAGAATAATACAATAATGCCTACAATGCATCACTGACCTGTATATATAAAAAGTTGAGCAAAAATACAATGCACATGGCCTGATGATTATGTTTAGCATGAAACAGACTGTTGCCTCTGGGTGTTAACTTCAATGTCCACTTTATATATATTTAGCCAGCATAGCTTGATTCAAACATGTTTCATTGAATGATATAAACAGATGATTATTTATTTTTATAATAATCCTTTCTAGTTCTCTAATCAGTTTCTTGATGTTAAGATGAAATTAATCAAGGATGGTGCTATAGTTTTTTCCTACCCAAATACTTTCAATCTCCTCTGCGATCATCCTCGGGGGTGAATCACAAAGACAAACTTATTGTAACTGTGATTTTTAAAAACACGTGTGAACACACTTTGTTATAATTGTTTCAAAATCTTAAATTTATCCATTGTAGCTATGGAATTTTTGCAAAACAAGTGTCCCTATATATATATATATATATATATATATATATATATATATATATATATATATTATAATTTTATCATATAGACAAAACCATTTTTCTCACAACAAAGATGCAACTTGGTTTCAGTGCATTTTAACTGCACATCTACGGGTGACGGTTGGAAATGGTTATGAACAATCGTTGCATCTTTGTTGTGAGTAAAATGGTTTTGTCTATATGATAAAATTATAATAAATAAATAACTATCGCTCTACTACCTGTATTGAGCTCTTTTTTTTAATTAACGCTACGAACGTTAGAATTTATATATTACTTTCGTTCTCATCGCATCGGATATATATATATATATATATATATATACATATATATATATATATATATATAAAAACACAGTAGGAAAAATAAATTGCTTCCCTGTGCCCTTTATATAAATACTTTCATAGTAATTGTTAGGGTTATTTGCTATGGTACCAAGACGTTGTGAGTTTAAGGACAGTATTAGATTAGAGGTATAGTGGAGTAATGGATAGAGAGTTCGAATTCCAGTCGAATCCATTACATTCACTTACATGCTAATACCCTTGGGAAAGGTATGAATCCTCTTCTTCTCCCCCAAGTCATGGATAAATAGCAGGACAGACCAGGTTCTATAGCCTTGGATGGCAACTGGTCTACTGCAGAAAGAAATGGCAATCTTGTCAGTCATGTATCAAAAGATACATGATCGCCTACACATGTATCACGCATGGCACATAACTGGCTGACTGACTAGATTAGCAACAAGGTCCAATTGGGTTACAGTTGCATCAGCTATATGTAACCATAAATTCTATGCTAATAGTTTCTTTTCTTGCACTACTTGCTTACGGAACTCTTCCATTTTTTTGCTTTCCAGACAAGCTTGAACATTGAAAACTAAAATGCAATGTCATTTGTTGTCTACTGTCTTCCTGATTATTCTTCTATTGTTCTTACTCCTCAATAATGCATCTGTTTTGTAATTCTCTCACACCCAATAACTCCTTGTGTCTTAGTGGCTTTACTGCCTTACAAGGGACATTTTCAATTAAAAACAAATTCAATACATGCATAAAAACAGAACATATTTACAGTAAGTAATTACCTCAAAATTAAACCACATGTAGGTTTCAGATTTAAAATAGAGATAAATATCAGCAAAACTTTATATAACTTTATGTAAAATTATAAAAGATATATTTATAAAAGAATAAAAAGAATCAAACAGAGCCCAGTAATTAGTAGAAAAGCCTTTGTTCACAACAGTTTCCAGAAGGTAGCCATTAGCATCTAACAAGCTTGTGCTGGTGTTTCGGATCCCTCCTTATCTTAGATCTTCAGTTCATTCATATTGCTAGGCTGATGAACATGATACAAATTTTCAATTTGGTTCAGGTGTAAGGATTGACTGAATCACTTCTAAAGTTTGATTTTTCTTTTTTCAAATCACTATTTGGCTATATTGGCAGTATGTTTAAGCTCATTGTCCTGCTGAGATACCCAATTTCATTTCATTTATAAAACCTTGACTGCTGTAATGATGTTCCTGTCCAACGTATCTGACTCCATTTATTATTCCTTTGAATATATGAATTTGTCCTGTAACATGTGATGAAAAACAACCACATTCCATTACGTTAATACTTCCATGCTTTATAGTTAATATAGTGTTCTCTACTTTGAATTCTTTGGCGTTTTTCCTCCAAATTTGGTGCGAATTGAGATCAGATGTTAGTCTCACTAGATCAAATACAGTGTAACCCGGATATAAGAGACCCGAATATAAGAGAAACCCGGATATAAGAGAGATTGTATCTGGTCCCAAATTAGAGCCTGTGTTAATAAAAAAACAAAATAGACCAAACCCGGATATAAGAGAAACCCGGATATAAGATACTTCTTCTCCGGTCCCGACAACTCTCTTATATCCGGGTTACACTGTAGTATTATTCAGGTAGGTATCTGGCTTACATAAATAATCCTTAAAAAACTTAAGCCACATCTCGACAAGAGATTTCTTTAAAAGTGGTATTTTTGGGAATCTACAAAATTGTAAGCCATACTAACTGAATGAATCCTCTACTTCTCACCCCCCCACCAGCTATGGTTAAATAGCAGGACAGACTAGGTCCAATAGCCTTAGATGGCAACTGGTCTACCGCAGAAAGAAATAGCAACCTACTGCAGAGAAAAAATCTGCCTCGTCAGTCATGTATCGAAAGATACATGATCGTCTAATCGTGCATCATACATGGCACATAACTGACTAACTGAATTTGTAATTTTTTTTTTGACTAATCCTTGGCTTGTTCTTTACCGTTCATACAATGCTGCTTTCAGCATGTTTGAAAATCTTTTGAGTGGCACCAAATCAACCTACATTCCTTCCACTTGCAAACAAATGGTGAATGGAAAAAAAAATCTAGTTCTTTACCAATGACTCTAACCTTCACCTTTACAGCAAAGACTAGCTCTGATATATCTGATGTCTGTAGAATGTTCTTTAATTTTTGGCACTATGCTTGCTAATTAAGTTCACTGCTATACTCAACCATGATCCCAAAGATGTTAAGAACTTAAATCGTTGCAGAATACAAACCTACAACTGTTCAGAATCAGCCATTTCTCCAGCCTTATTATTATATGACTGCTTTTAGAAATGGTATTCAATAATTTTTAGACTTCATCTTTTATAAAAATCAATGCCTTGAATATTTTTTTCTCAGTTTTATATTGTAAAATTTAAACATGTATGTCATGTAATATTAAGGTAAATAGCAATTATAGATAGAAGTATATAATTCAACTAGCAGCATCGCCCGGCATTGCCCATGTTTGATTCAAAAATCATACGACTCATACAGCAATCGCTATCACTTGACTTAAAATATTTTTAAATATTTTTATATAATATAATGATAGTAGAAATATTGATATTCTGACAATTTTGAGGTATTCATTTTAGAATGGGCTTCCAAGTCACTGAAGCTGCTTGCAGAATTTATAAAGTGGAAGGAAATAAAACAACATCTGGTCATACTGTTCAAAACTGGTTTAAGAATGATAATAAATTGTCCTATGAAATAAAACGCAGGAGTAAGTAAGTATCAGTTATTAATTATGATTCTTTTAAAATAGAGGTTAGAGGAAAACTTTACTAACAGCACCAGAAAACTTCAAGAACTACGATAATCAAAAATACACCATGTTGAGCATTACATGAGCTTCAGAAAACATATCGGGGTTATTGAGATTACCTATGAAAGATGAAAATACCAAAAATATGTCTCATGGTTTAGTTCTAAAAAAAGATGAACTCTTATAAAAACTGTTAGCCCTTCATATGTCAACATTGATATTAGAGTCAAGTTATATATATATATATATATATATATATATATATATATATAAATAAAAAGGAAAGAACAGTAAGATATAAAATCCGGTGTTCTTATAGATATTTTTATTTTTACACAATAGTGCTCTATGTAAATTTAAATTTACAGAGCATTAATTTATAATATTATATAAATTAATAGATTTAAAATATGGTTTTACCGCTACACAGTGATAACCATGTTTCAGAAATGGAAGCTAAAGCCCCTGAATTTAATTTTGTTATTAAACCAAAGACATTAGTTCCATTTCCTCATCAAGCGAATTTTGGAGTAACTTACTTTTTTAAATTTACGGTTGTTAACGGCACAGGAAAGATTCATAGTTTGAGGGTTTCCAAGGTTACCGATAAATCCATTCATCTAGACAAGGGGTGGTAGAGGGTTCAATTTTTAATTTTCGTTGTATCAGTTAATAGTTACATTTGAAAGCGGGGTTATGTTTAGGGATGGGTAGGGATGTATCTTTTAACAAATTCTGACATCCGCTAAATTCATGTCATCTGGTTTTTTTTCTAACGGCAAAAATTCTTATGGTATTTTTTCTATTTGTATATTTAAAGATTTTGGGGGACTGTTTAGGTTAGAATATGTTTTATCCACCTTTCTAAAAAATTATTTTTAATATTTAATATACTATACTTCTATTTAAAAACCAAGTAAATGTATTAGGATTACTTACTTATATATATATATATTAGTATTATTCAACTGTGCTTTTTATTTCTGATGTTAAAATGGTGGATACAAGTATCGAGATTCGGACAATTTTGAGGTATTAATTTTAAAATCAGCTCCAAAGTCATTGAAGTTACTTGCAGAATTTAGGGAGGAAATCAAACAATATCTGGCTATAATGCACAAAATTAATTTAAGTGGTTAAGGCTGAGGATTTTTCCTTTAAAATTCAATGGAGAATTGGACAAACAGCAGTTGAATATAATACTTGAAAACTTTGAATTATATATTTAGAGCATTACACAAGCTTCAAGATACATTTGATTGCAAAGAAAGATACTTTTGAGTACAAAAAAATATATTTGAAAAAATAATGTATACATTTTTTCAAATTTGCTATTTGTGTGAAGAAAAAGTGCTTCATATCAAAGATAGAACATTTTCAGATATTAACTTTGTGGACCAAGTCTGGAGACAATTTTCATGGCTTATATGTGTATGTCTGTTATATAACTATGTAAAGATTCAGGTATAGCTAAAATTATATATATATATATATATATATATATATATATATATATATATATAAACAAATAAATGACTTCCGGTAAAATATCTGCCAAAATAGACTACCCACAATGCACCACTGAGCCGTATATATAAATAGCCAAGAAAAATAACAGCACTTGTGGCCTTACGATTGCGTTTTGTCCGCCTTGTCATTTTGTGTTCCATTTTTCAGACCGCTGCACGACTGCCTTGTTGCCTGAATCTCTGAGTGAACTGTATTTTGGTTAAAGTTTGTTATTTTATTATTTTCTGTTTCAACTGTTTTGAAAAAAAAAAAGAAAAAAAAAAAAAGTCCTTTTGATTTTTTCTTCTATCCATTTTTTATTTTTACCCCCCTCTTTTAGTTCTTATCCATTTTTTTATTTTCAGTTTTTTTCCCCCTTTAATTTTTTGTTTTAGTTTTTCTTTTTACCCCCTTTAATTCTTTGTTTTTCATTTTATCCCCTATTCTAGCTTTTCGTTTTAATTCCCTTCCCCCGTAAATTTTTGTTTCCACCCCGTTCTAATTTCCACGTTTTTTTTTAGCCTTCCTTATAACCTTCATTTCCCGTTAATTTCTAGCTTCGTTCTAGTTATATTGTAACCCTTGTCCGTGTTTTGCGTTAATTAATTTTAATTTCTTGTTTCTGTCCTAACTCTACGTTTTACGTGTTTTTCGTTTAATAAATTTGTTTGTACTAAAATCGTTTTGTAATCGTTGTATTGTCTAATTTATTTGTTTATTTTTTTTATTGGTTCGACTTGTTTGTTTTGGGTCGGCCATTTTGAATTTTTGTTGCTAGCTTTGGTTCTTGCCAAAGTTCCGTATTTTCTTTTGTTATTGTTTTCGTCTAGTGTCGGCCATTTTGATTTTTTGTCGAAGTTGAATATTTTCTTTGGTTACCTTGTTTGAACGTTTTATTTTATTATTTAATTGTCCTTTTCGTGTTTTGTTAATTGTTACGCCTTTAGGCGATATTTGTGTTTAAGTTTTACGTGTTTTTTGTTTGATTTTTGTAAATTGTTGTACGTTTAAAGTTAGCTGTTAATTTTCATTTATTTACTGGTTTGACTCGATTCTTAGAGTCGGCCATCTTTATTTTTTTTAACTAGCTTCGGCTAGAGTTCAATTATATTAGGTTCCTGTCTACTTTTTCTTGAACGTTTTATTTTATTATCCAATTTTCCCCTTTTTATTTTTTTCTCGCCTTTTGGCGTTATTTGTTTGTTTTTTTTTGTTTCGCCTTTAGGCGAAATTTAGTGATTACCCCTTCCCCATTCCTTCACCCCTGACCCCCCTTTTTTTTTTTCTCCACCATGGAGAAGAAGGAAAAAAAAGCCCCTTCTTTCCTTATTACTAAAAAAAAGACAGCGACCCTGGCTTCCATCCGAAAATCGGTGAGGAAGCATTTATTCAACCCAAAAAAAGATCCCCCAGATAAAGACAATCCCGAGGAATATCCTGCCCTTCCTCGAACCCCCACAAATGAGGAAATAGTTGACGTCCTTAAAAAGGCCGCCAAAGCCAGGATAGAGAAAGAAATCCTGGAAAAAGAAACAAATAAAAACCCAGACAAGCCAAAAGTTAACACCGAGGTCGGGGATTCGCCCTCTTGTTGGAAGTCCCCTCCGAATTGTATAATCGACATCGCGGAGTTCCTGGAGCGTGCCAAGAGTTACGCTCACCTCGTGGTGAAAGACGGGCTCTTGGAGGATCCAGTGGAACTGAAGAGAGTCGAGAAAAGAATAGTGTCTGTCTTTGTCGTCGACAAGCGTTCGCGCAAAATTTGTCGTTCGACTAAAGACACAGTGTTTAAAGCACTGGAGTCCCTGGGGTTCAAACCCCTAAGAATTGTCAAGGGAAAGGGATTCTTCATGTGGGACGTACTGCTGCCCACTGCAGAAGACTGCGTAAGAGCCACCCGGAGGGAGTTGATCACAAAGGATCTCATCCTCCGAACTGAGTATGAGGGTCGGCGAAGGACCAGGGTGGCAGTATACGAGGTCCCTCCTCAGGTTATCGGGGAACACCTCGCGGCCTTCCTGGACCAATACGGGGAGATATTGGCCGCTTCCTGTGATAGCCTGACTGGGGGATGGAGCTTTGATATGATGCTCGATCGTAAGGCCTTCAGCTCCGTCCCCAACTGGATTGACGTTAGTGACTTGAAGCTGCCGGTCATCGTGACCGGTCGTAAACCAGCCTGCTGGAAGTGTGGAGTGACTGGTCATCTCTCCTCTTCCTGCCCAGAGAAGAAGGCCTCTGGGACTCAGGTCACTAAAGACCAAACTCCCCCTCTGACCGAGTCTGCAAAATCCGCCGCGCCTGTAATGGGCATGCCAGCTGCCGGGACCGGAGAGGTTGTTCCCCCGGTTGGGTCACCATCCAAGCCCCCATCCCCCGAAGAGCCCTCTTCCACCGCTTCTGCGGCTAAGAAGGGGGAAGAAGGGGAATGGCAGGTAGTTGGCAGGGTCAGAGGGAAGCGTCAGCCAGCGGGTCCTCAGTCCCCTGAAGCCTCAGGGACTAAAGACACACACAGTCCCACTCCCTCTAGCAACAGCATGGGCGACGCCCCGACCTCTTTAACATCTGAAGAGCATATGAAAAAATATGAACCGTCTTACGATAAAACCGTCAAACTGAAAGAACTGAAAAAACTAATAGACGTCCAGAGAAAACAAAAAAAATCCCCGGAAAAGAAATCCCCCTTGCAGTCTCCTCAACCCTCTTCTCCAGTCAAGTCTCCCCCTAAAAAGATGGCCACTCGCTCCACATCTTCGAAACCTATTCCTCCCATTCCATGTCCGTCAACCCCTCTCTCCAGAGTGAAGCCTTCTCCAGCCACCCCTTCCACTTCTCGTGCCCAGTCCCAAATCCCTCTCAGTAGAGACCCCAGTCCTTTTAGACATCCCAGTACTCCTCGCCACACTCCCAGTCCTTCACCCTCAAAAAAATTACCCACAACAGTTACCAAAAGGCCCAGAAGCCCTACTCAAGATGGTGCGGATAAAAAAAAGAGACCGAAGCACATATTTAACCCAGGCATAGAGATATGCAAAATATCTCCCCTACAAGCTGAAAAAGCGAGGGATTACGGGAATAGGATAAAGAGCCTAAAATTCCTCTTATCCGTAAAAAAATTTGGGGACAAAGACATTGAAGATCCCGGAAACTTCCCTAATGCCCAAAGGGTATTAACTGTAATTAGATCAGAGCCGGGAGCGAAATCAGTTTGGGCTATGGTGGATGAAGCGATTTCATCGTTCAGCTTGTCCCCGCCAATCGCCATAGTCCAAAATGATAAATTGAAAAAGATGAAGCAGTTTTGTGCAGGGAGGGTCCCGGTTTTTGTTCACCCCTCCCTTTATAGAGCACTAAAATTGACTTTCCCGTGGGATATCGGCGGAATCTCCGAAGACGGTACCATCAAGAATGAGATGGGCCATGGGTCTATGGGAGAGGCTGTCGGTATCCTAACCCCAGCCATGTTCAACGCAGATAAGCAACCCTAATCAGCATTCATTATGGCTCTCTGGTTAGCTACTTTAAATGTCCGGGGCCTGAGGTTGGAGTCTCGCAGGGCGAGGCTCTCTCGCGACCTTCAGCGCCTCGGGGTGAATATCTGTTGTGTGCAAGAGACCCGGTTTTCTTCTCATGATCGTGAGGATGTGCTGTCTGGGGGGTTCGCCCTTTATTCAGCATGTTTTGATGGTCGTTCGAGGGGTGTCTCTTGGCTAGTGAGCAGGTCTTTAGACGCTGTATGTACTCTTGTTTTCGCAGATCCGGCGGGCAGGCTTTGTGTGCTGGACGTTACCATAAAAGGTAAGGCTTTACGTCTCATCGGCGTTTATGCGCCTAATATCCATGCTGAGCGACCTGGTCTGTTTCGGCAGATCGAGCCGTTTTTGACGACATCTCGTCGGGTAGTTTTAGCGGGTGATTGGAATGCCGTCCTTGATCCCGATATAGATCGTATAGGGAAAAAACGGGCTACTAACAATCCTGATGTGAAACCATTCCGGGACTTTATCGACGGGTTCGATCTCGTCGATAAGTACCGGAATGAGCATCCTCGGGATATAGCTTGGACTTGGACTAATAGTGGCAACTCGGATCCTGGGACGCTTGCGAGCTACCTCGATCGAGTCCTAGTTAAGGGAGTCGATGTAGGGCTCTTAGGGTGTCCAAGTTTCCATTATATAGTTTATTCGGATCATAGGCTTGTCCGGGTCCGTGTAAACTTAGATAAGCCTAAGGTTAGGTTGGCTGGTTACTGGAAATTCAACTGTTCACTGTTTGGTGAACAGGGATTTCGGGACCAGCTGTTACTAATGATACAACGGGAATTGTCGGGAGCGGTTTTGGGGAACGCCTGGTGGGGTAACCTTAAATCCAAAATTAGAACGTTTGCTGCCGATTTTAGTCGTCGACTCAATCGAGATAGATTAGCGGCGCAAACTGCTTTAGAAGATAAAGTCGATCGGGCCGTGAAATCCCGTGTTAGTGGGGATGTAGCCTTAGCTAAGGCAGAGTTGGCCTCCTTGCTTATCAAGAAGGATCAAGCTCTGGTAGTTAGGGCTAGGTTAAAAAGAATGTCCTCTGAGGCGACGAATATGGCCGCTGAATTGCGTGCAGAGGAGAGTAGGAGTGCGTCTCGGCGACATATCGCGTGCGTCACATTACCGGATAATCGGACCGTGACTACAAACGCGGGCATATGTGAGGTCTTTCGAGATTATTTTCAGGATCTTTTCACCAGGGAGCCCGGTCTGAGCTCGGCTCAGTTCGACTCCTATTTAGCCGACTTTCCCTGCCTCGAGGCAGCTGAAGCGGCTGGGTGCGAGGGTCCCATAACAGAGTCTGAGATCTGGGAAGCGCTGAAGCAGGTTGGCCTGGATAAGTCTCCGGGACTCGATGGTCTGCCCTACGAAGTGTACTTGAGGCTGTCGCCCGTTTTTGTTCCTTTGCTGGAACTGATTTTCAACCACTGGATGAAGCAGGGGTCTATACCTCAACGCTTCACCAGGGGTGTGATCAAGTTGCTGCGTAAGGACAAGAACGGTGGGGATGGGTTAGGGAACTTTCGCCCTTTAACGATGCTAAACGCTGAGTTGAAGATTTTGGCGAAGATCTTAGCCAACCGTTTGCAGCTTGTCCTGTCTAGTCTGATTGGCCCCGAGCAGACTTGTGCTGTGAAGGGCAGGACTATTCAGGATAACCTGCATATGGTACGCTTGATCTTAGAACAAGTCGACGGTGAAGCCGCGCTGATCAATTTAGATCAGTCCAAGGCCTTCGATAGGGTTGATCATCGTTTTCTGGAGGCTGTCCTTTCGTCGGCCGGTTTCGGAGCCGACTTTCGCTCCTGGATCCGACTCTTGTATGCGACCCCCGGTGCGCTGGTGGAAGTGAATGGAGTAAGATCGAAGCCTTTCGTATTGTCTCGCTCTATTCGTCAGGGTTGTCCGCTCTCGCCTTTGCTTTACGTTCTTGCGTTGGAACCTTTCCTTCGCAAGTTAAAGGCGAATCCGGTCCTGCGTGGAATATCTCTGCCTGGGGCTACCACCTCAGCAAGGTATTCTGCCTATGCTGACGACGTTTCGGTTCTTGTGTCGAGCAGAGCCGAGATTGACGAAGTCAGCAAAGAGGTCAGTGGTTATGAGATGGTGACAGGGGCCAAGATCAACCGTGATAAGTCTGTTGGCTTGCGGTTGGGTGCGTGGAAGGGAGTTTCTCTTCCCGGACCTTTCCTCTGGACGGATGGGCCGATCAAGATTCTCGGCGTCTGGTTCGGTCCGGATCTCCAGTTGGAAATGAATTGGTCGGAGGTACGAGAGAAGGCCGAGAGCGCGGTTAATCTGTGGTCTCGGAGGAGGCTTTCCCTGAAGGGAAGGGCGGAAGTATGTGTTTCACACATATATCCAATCCTCGTGTACCGACTCTCTGTACTTCCACTTCCGTTTGCCCCACTAATTTTATTAGTAAGGCTCTTGTTCTCCTTCTTGTGGGGAGGCAAGGCCCCTATGGTATCTCGGGAGATCTGTTGCCTTCATACCGCTGAGGGCGGTCTGGGTATGCCAAGCATTGAGATTCGTCAACATATGCTTCGCATTGCATTCCTAGACCGATTGTGTCGCGAACCGGACGAGGTGGGAGCCTTCTGGAAGGAAGACGCCCGGAAAAATTTCCCGTCCCTAAGAAGTGTGCACTCGTGCGAGGGGGAGGCCCGCCGTAGACCCCGAGCCGAAAGCTCCTTCTATCACGAATGTCGTCGCGCTCTGAAATGCCTCTTACGGGCGTCGGAAGGCCTCTCCAACGTCCAGGCGTTGTCTCGTAGGGCATTGTATCAGGTGTTAGTTCGGGGGTCCGTTCAAGATGCTCTGATTAGCGAGCTCGGTCTTACGAAGCAGCAGGCTCGCTCAATATGGCCTTGGGCGCCAGGGTTGAAATGCCTCACTAACGATGAGGCATCACTCACCTGGCGGGTGATTCGTAGAGCCCTCTGGGTCGGCAAAAGACTTTGTTCAGCGGGCTTGGAGAATTCTCCAGACTGCCGCCGCTGCGTTGGGGAAGTCGAGACCATTGGTCACGCCTTCTTTCAGTGCACGGTGGTAGTGCCGTTGTGCAAGTTCGTTGAAGGCCTCATGGTTCGCGTACTGCGGAGAAAGTCCTTTGTCCTGGATGTCGTTTCTGTCTGTAGCAATGTGGTGCCTCAGATGTCGAGGGCTGAGCATTATGTGTGCTGTTGCTTACTAGGCGTTATGAGAGTCGTGATTTGGACGACGCGTCAGAAGGAATTCTATGGTGGCGAGAAGTTTGCTTCTTCCGAACTGATCTTGTTCTTTAGGCATCAGCTTAAAGTCAAGATTAGGACGGAAAGGCGGCGGCTCACATCATCAGAATTTGGCGAAAGGTGGGTGAGTCTTGCGCGTTTGTGCCGTGTGAAAGGGGCTGACCTTGAGTGGCATTTTGATGCTGGTTAGGCATCAGGATATTGTTTGCCTGGGTTGAACTTGGCAACCCATCCCTGGATTTAGGATAGTTTAGGGTTTTTGCATTTGTATTTTAGTTTTTTAATTTCTGTAAAACTTAGCTAGAGTGAGTTTGCTCATTGGCCCCCTTTTTTTTTCTGCCCCCCCTTTTTCTTTTCCTTTTGTTTAACTCCCCATCCCTCCCCGCTTTAGGTGCTCAGTGATTTTAGTTCTCTGGAGGATGCGGGACGCCTTTCGTTTCGAGTGTGTGAGCTTTTCGTATGTTTGAGGCTGAATCAGTGCGTGTTTGTGCGAATGGTTGGGATGGATAAATGTTTATTTTATAAAGTCCCGTGTCGATTTCGCCCAGGAAATTGATTTTACTGTCACATTTAGGAATTGTGGGGGGGTTTTATTACTAACATGATTTTGTTTAGTTTCATGTATATAATTTTAGACATATTGTATATATTCATTGGGGATATTTATTTGAAATTTTTACTCCCGCCCCCCCACAGACTTTATTGTACATATGGGGTTATTTAGGACTTTCATAGAGACCATGAGGTATTTTGGTGGATGTAGTATGAAAGGTAAGTATGAATGTGGCGTTTTGGTGAAAGGAATATTGTTTTGTATGCTTGGGTCAGTGCTTGGGACTAGCTAAGTTTAAGATTAAGACCAGTGATGACCTTCCTTTTCCCCAATCCCCCTTTTGGCCTTGTGCCGTATTTACTGTACATAACAGTATTAAATATTGTGGCCTTACGATTGCGTTTTGTCCGCCTTGTCATTTTGTGTTCCATTTTTCAGACCGCTGCACGACTGCCTTGTTGCCTGAATCTCTGAGTGAACTGTATTTTGGTTAAAGTTTGTTATTTTATTATTTTCTGTTTCAACTGTTTTGAAAAAAAAAAAGAAAAAAAAAAAAAGTCCTTTTGATTTTTTCTTCTATCCATTTTTTATTTTTACCCCCCTCTTTTAGTTCTTATCCATTTTTTTATTTTCAGTTTTTTTCCCCCTTTAATTTTTTGTTTTAGTTTTTCTTTTTACCCCCTTTAATTCTTTGTTTTTCATTTTATCCCCTATTCTAGCTTTTCGTTTTAATTCCCTTCCCCCGTAAATTTTTGTTTCCACCCCGTTCTAATTTCCACGTTTTTTTTTAGCCTTCCTTATAACCTTCATTTCCCGTTAATTTCTAGCTTCGTTCTAGTTATATTGTAACCCTTGTCCGTGTTTTGCGTTAATTAATTTTAATTTCTTGTTTCTGTCCTAACTCTACGTTTTACGTGTTTTTCGTTTAATAAATTTGTTTGTACTAAAATCGTTTTGTAATCGTTGTATTGTCTAATTTATTTGTTTATTTTTTTTATTGGTTCGACTTGTTTGTTTTGGGTCGGCCATTTTGAATTTTTGTTGCTAGCTTTGGTTCTTGCCAAAGTTCCGTATTTTCTTTTGTTATTGTTTTCGTCTAGTGTCGGCCATTTTGATTTTTTGTCGAAGTTGAATATTTTCTTTGGTTACCTTGTTTGAACGTTTTATTTTATTATTTAATTGTCCTTTTCGTGTTTTGTTAATTGTTACGCCTTTAGGCGATATTTGTGTTTAAGTTTTACGTGTTTTTTGTTTGATTTTTGTAAATTGTTGTACGTTTAAAGTTAGCTGTTAATTTTCATTTATTTACTGGTTTGACTCGATTCTTAGAGTCGGCCATCTTTATTTTTTTTAACTAGCTTCGGCTAGAGTTCAATTATATTAGGTTCCTGTCTACTTTTTCTTGAACGTTTTATTTTATTATCCAATTTTCCCCTTTTTATTTTTTTCTCGCCTTTTGGCGTTATTTGTTTGTTTTTTTTTGTTTCGCCTTTAGGCGAAATTTAGTGATTACCCCTTCCCCATTCCTTCACCCCTGACCCCCCTTTTTTTTTTTCTCCACCATGGAGAAGAAGGAAAAAAAAGCCCCTTCTTTCCTTATTACTAAAAAAAAGACAGCGACCCTGGCTTCCATCCGAAAATCGGTGAGGAAGCATTTATTCAACCCAAAAAAAGATCCCCCAGATAAAGACAATCCCGAGGAATATCCTGCCCTTCCTCGAACCCCCACAAATGAGGAAATAGTTGACGTCCTTAAAAAGGCCGCCAAAGCCAGGATAGAGAAAGAAATCCTGGAAAAAGAAACAAATAAAAACCCAGACAAGCCAAAAGTTAACACCGAGGTCGGGGATTCGCCCTCTTGTTGGAAGTCCCCTCCGAATTGTATAATCGACATCGCGGAGTTCCTGGAGCGTGCCAAGAGTTACGCTCACCTCGTGGTGAAAGACGGGCTCTTGGAGGATCCAGTGGAACTGAAGAGAGTCGAGAAAAGAATAGTGTCTGTCTTTGTCGTCGACAAGCGTTCGCGCAAAATTTGTCGTTCGACTAAAGACACAGTGTTTAAAGCACTGGAGTCCCTGGGGTTCAAACCCCTAAGAATTGTCAAGGGAAAGGGATTCTTCATGTGGGACGTACTGCTGCCCACTGCAGAAGACTGCGTAAGAGCCACCCGGAGGGAGTTGATCACAAAGGATCTCATCCTCCGAACTGAGTATGAGGGTCGGCGAAGGACCAGGGTGGCAGTATACGAGGTCCCTCCTCAGGTTATCGGGGAACACCTCGCGGCCTTCCTGGACCAATACGGGGAGATATTGGCCGCTTCCTGTGATAGCCTGACTGGGGGATGGAGCTTTGATATGATGCTCGATCGTAAGGCCTTCAGCTCCGTCCCCAACTGGATTGACGTTAGTGACTTGAAGCTGCCGGTCATCGTGACCGGTCGTAAACCAGCCTGCTGGAAGTGTGGAGTGACTGGTCATCTCTCCTCTTCCTGCCCAGAGAAGAAGGCCTCTGGGACTCAGGTCACTAAAGACCAAACTCCCCCTCTGACCGAGTCTGCAAAATCCGCCGCGCCTGTAATGGGCATGCCAGCTGCCGGGACCGGAGAGGTTGTTCCCCCGGTTGGGTCACCATCCAAGCCCCCATCCCCCGAAGAGCCCTCTTCCACCGCTTCTGCGGCTAAGAAGGGGGAAGAAGGGGAATGGCAGGTAGTTGGCAGGGTCAGAGGGAAGCGTCAGCCAGCGGGTCCTCAGTCCCCTGAAGCCTCAGGGACTAAAGACACACACAGTCCCACTCCCTCTAGCAACAGCATGGGCGACGCCCCGACCTCTTTAACATCTGAAGAGCATATGAAAAAATATGAACCGTCTTACGATAAAACCGTCAAACTGAAAGAACTGAAAAAACTAATAGACGTCCAGAGAAAACAAAAAAAATCCCCGGAAAAGAAATCCCCCTTGCAGTCTCCTCAACCCTCTTCTCCAGTCAAGTCTCCCCCTAAAAAGATGGCCACTCGCTCCACATCTTCGAAACCTATTCCTCCCATTCCATGTCCGTCAACCCCTCTCTCCAGAGTGAAGCCTTCTCCAGCCACCCCTTCCACTTCTCGTGCCCAGTCCCAAATCCCTCTCAGTAGAGACCCCAGTCCTTTTAGACATCCCAGTACTCCTCGCCACACTCCCAGTCCTTCACCCTCAAAAAAATTACCCACAACAGTTACCAAAAGGCCCAGAAGCCCTACTCAAGATGGTGCGGATAAAAAAAAGAGACCGAAGCACATATTTAACCCAGGCATAGAGATATGCAAAATATCTCCCCTACAAGCTGAAAAAGCGAGGGATTACGGGAATAGGATAAAGAGCCTAAAATTCCTCTTATCCGTAAAAAAATTTGGGGACAAAGACATTGAAGATCCCGGAAACTTCCCTAATGCCCAAAGGGTATTAACTGTAATTAGATCAGAGCCGGGAGCGAAATCAGTTTGGGCTATGGTGGATGAAGCGATTTCATCGTTCAGCTTGTCCCCGCCAATCGCCATAGTCCAAAATGATAAATTGAAAAAGATGAAGCAGTTTTGTGCAGGGAGGGTCCCGGTTTTTGTTCACCCCTCCCTTTATAGAGCACTAAAATTGACTTTCCCGTGGGATATCGGCGGAATCTCCGAAGACGGTACCATCAAGAATGAGATGGGCCATGGGTCTATGGGAGAGGCTGTCGGTATCCTAACCCCAGCCATGTTCAACGCAGATAAGCAACCCTAATCAGCATTCATTATGGCTCTCTGGTTAGCTACTTTAAATGTCCGGGGCCTGAGGTTGGAGTCTCGCAGGGCGAGGCTCTCTCGCGACCTTCAGCGCCTCGGGGTGAATATCTGTTGTGTGCAAGAGACCCGGTTTTCTTCTCATGATCGTGAGGATGTGCTGTCTGGGGGGTTCGCCCTTTATTCAGCATGTTTTGATGGTCGTTCGAGGGGTGTCTCTTGGCTAGTGAGCAGGTCTTTAGACGCTGTATGTACTCTTGTTTTCGCAGATCCGGCGGGCAGGCTTTGTGTGCTGGACGTTACCATAAAAGGTAAGGCTTTACGTCTCATCGGCGTTTATGCGCCTAATATCCATGCTGAGCGACCTGGTCTGTTTCGGCAGATCGAGCCGTTTTTGACGACATCTCGTCGGGTAGTTTTAGCGGGTGATTGGAATGCCGTCCTTGATCCCGATATAGATCGTATAGGGAAAAAACGGGCTACTAACAATCCTGATGTGAAACCATTCCGGGACTTTATCGACGGGTTCGATCTCGTCGATAAGTACCGGAATGAGCATCCTCGGGATATAGCTTGGACTTGGACTAATAGTGGCAACTCGGATCCTGGGACGCTTGCGAGCTACCTCGATCGAGTCCTAGTTAAGGGAGTCGATGTAGGGCTCTTAGGGTGTCCAAGTTTCCATTATATAGTTTATTCGGATCATAGGCTTGTCCGGGTCCGTGTAAACTTAGATAAGCCTAAGGTTAGGTTGGCTGGTTACTGGAAATTCAACTGTTCACTGTTTGGTGAACAGGGATTTCGGGACCAGCTGTTACTAATGATACAACGGGAATTGTCGGGAGCGGTTTTGGGGAACGCCTGGTGGGGTAACCTTAAATCCAAAATTAGAACGTTTGCTGCCGATTTTAGTCGTCGACTCAATCGAGATAGATTAGCGGCGCAAACTGCTTTAGAAGATAAAGTCGATCGGGCCGTGAAATCCCGTGTTAGTGGGGATGTAGCCTTAGCTAAGGCAGAGTTGGCCTCCTTGCTTATCAAGAAGGATCAAGCTCTGGTAGTTAGGGCTAGGTTAAAAAGAATGTCCTCTGAGGCGACGAATATGGCCGCTGAATTGCGTGCAGAGGAGAGTAGGAGTGCGTCTCGGCGACATATCGCGTGCGTCACATTACCGGATAATCGGACCGTGACTACAAACGCGGGCATATGTGAGGTCTTTCGAGATTATTTTCAGGATCTTTTCACCAGGGAGCCCGGTCTGAGCTCGGCTCAGTTCGACTCCTATTTAGCCGACTTTCCCTGCCTCGAGGCAGCTGAAGCGGCTGGGTGCGAGGGTCCCATAACAGAGTCTGAGATCTGGGAAGCGCTGAAGCAGGTTGGCCTGGATAAGTCTCCGGGACTCGATGGTCTGCCCTACGAAGTGTACTTGAGGCTGTCGCCCGTTTTTGTTCCTTTGCTGGAACTGATTTTCAACCACTGGATGAAGCAGGGGTCTATACCTCAACGCTTCACCAGGGGTGTGATCAAGTTGCTGCGTAAGGACAAGAACGGTGGGGATGGGTTAGGGAACTTTCGCCCTTTAACGATGCTAAACGCTGAGTTGAAGATTTTGGCGAAGATCTTAGCCAACCGTTTGCAGCTTGTCCTGTCTAGTCTGATTGGCCCCGAGCAGACTTGTGCTGTGAAGGGCAGGACTATTCAGGATAACCTGCATATGGTACGCTTGATCTTAGAACAAGTCGACGGTGAAGCCGCGCTGATCAATTTAGATCAGTCCAAGGCCTTCGATAGGGTTGATCATCGTTTTCTGGAGGCTGTCCTTTCGTCGGCCGGTTTCGGAGCCGACTTTCGCTCCTGGATCCGACTCTTGTATGCGACCCCCGGTGCGCTGGTGGAAGTGAATGGAGTAAGATCGAAGCCTTTCGTATTGTCTCGCTCTATTCGTCAGGGTTGTCCGCTCTCGCCTTTGCTTTACGTTCTTGCGTTGGAACCTTTCCTTCGCAAGTTAAAGGCGAATCCGGTCCTGCGTGGAATATCTCTGCCTGGGGCTACCACCTCAGCAAGGTATTCTGCCTATGCTGACGACGTTTCGGTTCTTGTGTCGAGCAGAGCCGAGATTGACGAAGTCAGCAAAGAGGTCAGTGGTTATGAGATGGTGACAGGGGCCAAGATCAACCGTGATAAGTCTGTTGGCTTGCGGTTGGGTGCGTGGAAGGGAGTTTCTCTTCCCGGACCTTTCCTCTGGACGGATGGGCCGATCAAGATTCTCGGCGTCTGGTTCGGTCCGGATCTCCAGTTGGAAATGAATTGGTCGGAGGTACGAGAGAAGGCCGAGAGCGCGGTTAATCTGTGGTCTCGGAGGAGGCTTTCCCTGAAGGGAAGGGCGGAAGTATGTGTTTCACACATATATCCAATCCTCGTGTACCGACTCTCTGTACTTCCACTTCCGTTTGCCCCACTAATTTTATTAGTAAGGCTCTTGTTCTCCTTCTTGTGGGGAGGCAAGGCCCCTATGGTATCTCGGGAGATCTGTTGCCTTCATACCGCTGAGGGCGGTCTGGGTATGCCAAGCATTGAGATTCGTCAACATATGCTTCGCATTGCATTCCTAGACCGATTGTGTCGCGAACCGGACGAGGTGGGAGCCTTCTGGAAGGAAGACGCCCGGAAAAATTTCCCGTCCCTAAGAAGTGTGCACTCGTGCGAGGGGGAGGCCCGCCGTAGACCCCGAGCCGAAAGCTCCTTCTATCACGAATGTCGTCGCGCTCTGAAATGCCTCTTACGGGCGTCGGAAGGCCTCTCCAACGTCCAGGCGTTGTCTCGTAGGGCATTGTATCAGGTGTTAGTTCGGGGGTCCGTTCAAGATGCTCTGATTAGCGAGCTCGGTCTTACGAAGCAGCAGGCTCGCTCAATATGGCCTTGGGCGCCAGGGTTGAAATGCCTCACTAACGATGAGGCATCACTCACCTGGCGGGTGATTCGTAGAGCCCTCTGGGTCGGCAAAAGACTTTGTTCAGCGGGCTTGGAGAATTCTCCAGACTGCCGCCGCTGCGTTGGGGAAGTCGAGACCATTGGTCACGCCTTCTTTCAGTGCACGGTGGTAGTGCCGTTGTGCAAGTTCGTTGAAGGCCTCATGGTTCGCGTACTGCGGAGAAAGTCCTTTGTCCTGGATGTCGTTTCTGTCTGTAGCAATGTGGTGCCTCAGATGTCGAGGGCTGAGCATTATGTGTGCTGTTGCTTACTAGGCGTTATGAGAGTCGTGATTTGGACGACGCGTCAGAAGGAATTCTATGGTGGCGAGAAGTTTGCTTCTTCCGAACTGATCTTGTTCTTTAGGCATCAGCTTAAAGTCAAGATTAGGACGGAAAGGCGGCGGCTCACATCATCAGAATTTGGCGAAAGGTGGGTGAGTCTTGCGCGTTTGTGCCGTGTGAAAGGGGCTGACCTTGAGTGGCATTTTGATGCTGGTTAGGCATCAGGATATTGTTTGCCTGGGTTGAACTTGGCAACCCATCCCTGGATTTAGGATAGTTTAGGGTTTTTGCATTTGTATTTTAGTTTTTTAATTTCTGTAAAACTTAGCTAGAGTGAGTTTGCTCATTGGCCCCCTTTTTTTTTCTGCCCCCCTTTTTCTTTTCCTTTTGTTTAACTCCCCATCCCTCCCCGCTTTAGGTGCTCAGTGATTTTAGTTCTCTGGAGGATGCGGGACGCCTTTCGTTTCGAGTGTGTGAGCTTTTCGTATGTTTGAGGCTGAATCAGTGCGTGTTTGTGCGAATGGTTGGGATGGATAAATGTTTATTTTATAAAGTCCCGTGTCGATTTCGCCCAGGAAATTGATTTTACTGTCACATTTAGGAATTGTGGGGGGTTTTTATTACTAACATAATTTTGTTTAGTTTCATGTATATAATTTTAGTCATATTGTATATATTCATTGGGGATATTTATTATTTTGAAATTTTTACTCCCGCCCCCCCACAGACTTTATTGTACATATGGGGTTATTTAGGACTTTCATAGAGACCATGAGGTATTTTGGTGGATGTAGCATGAAAGGTAAGTATGAATGTGGCGTTTTGGTGAAAGGAATATTGTTTTGTATGCTTGGGTCAGTGCTTGGGACTAGCTAAGTTTAAGATTAAGACCAGTGATGACCTTCCTTTTCCCCAATCCCCCTTTTGGCCTTGTGCCGTATTTACTGTACATAACAGTATTAAATATTGTGGCCTTACGATTGCGTTTTGTCCGCCTTGTCATTTTGTGTTCCATTTTTCAGACCGCTGCACGACTGCCTTGTTGCCTGAATCTCTGAGTGAACTGTATTTTGGTTAAAGTTTGTTATTTTATTATTTTCTGTTTCAACTGTTTTGAAAAAAAAAAAGAAAAAAAAAAAAAGTCCTTTTGATTTTTTCTTCTATCCATTTTTTATTTTTACCCCCCTCTTTTAGTTCTTATCCATTTTTTTATTTTCAGTTTTTTTCCCCCTTTAATTTTTTGTTTTAGTTTTTCTTTTTACCCCCTTTAATTCTTTGTTTTTCATTTTATCCCCTATTCTAGCTTTTCGTTTTAATTCCCTTCCCCCGTAAATTTTTGTTTCCACCCCGTTCTAATTTCCACGTTTTTTTTTAGCCTTCCTTATAACCTTCATTTCCCGTTAATTTCTAGCTTCGTTCTAGTTATATTGTAACCCTTGTCCGTGTTTTGCGTTAATTAATTTTAATTTCTTGTTTCTGTCCTAACTCTACGTTTTACGTGTTTTTCGTTTAATAAATTTGTTTGTACTAAAATCGTTTTGTAATCGTTGTATTGTCTAATTTATTTGTTTATTTTTTTTATTGGTTCGACTTGTTTGTTTTGGGTCGGCCATTTTGAATTTTTGTTGCTAGCTTTGGTTCTTGCCAAAGTTCCGTATTTTCTTTTGTTATTGTTTTCGTCTAGTGTCGGCCATTTTGATTTTTTGTCGAAGTTGAATATTTTCTTTGGTTACCTTGTTTGAACGTTTTATTTTATTATTTAATTGTCCTTTTCGTGTTTTGTTAATTGTTACGCCTTTAGGCGATATTTGTGTTTAAGTTTTACGTGTTTTTTGTTTGATTTTTGTAAATTGTTGTACGTTTAAAGTTAGCTGTTAATTTTCATTTATTTACTGGTTTGACTCGATTCTTAGAGTCGGCCATCTTTATTTTTTTTAACTAGCTTCGGCTAGAGTTCAATTATATTAGGTTCCTGTCTACTTTTTCTTGAACGTTTTATTTTATTATCCAATTTTCCCCTTTTTATTTTTTTCTCGCCTTTTGGCGTTATTTGTTTGTTTTTTTTTGTTTCGCCTTTAGGCGAAATTTAGTGATTACCCCTTCCCCATTCCTTCACCCCTGACCCCCCTTTTTTTTTTTCTCCACCATGGAGAAGAAGGAAAAAAAAGCCCCTTCTTTCCTTATTACTAAAAAAAAGACAGCGACCCTGGCTTCCATCCGAAAATCGGTGAGGAAGCATTTATTCAACCCAAAAAAAGATCCCCCAGATAAAGACAATCCCGAGGAATATCCTGCCCTTCCTCGAACCCCCACAAATGAGGAAATAGTTGACGTCCTTAAAAAGGCCGCCAAAGCCAGGATAGAGAAAGAAATCCTGGAAAAAGAAACAAATAAAAACCCAGACAAGCCAAAAGTTAACACCGAGGTCGGGGATTCGCCCTCTTGTTGGAAGTCCCCTCCGAATTGTATAATCGACATCGCGGAGTTCCTGGAGCGTGCCAAGAGTTACGCTCACCTCGTGGTGAAAGACGGGCTCTTGGAGGATCCAGTGGAACTGAAGAGAGTCGAGAAAAGAATAGTGTCTGTCTTTGTCGTCGACAAGCGTTCGCGCAAAATTTGTCGTTCGACTAAAGACACAGTGTTTAAAGCACTGGAGTCCCTGGGGTTCAAACCCCTAAGAATTGTCAAGGGAAAGGGATTCTTCATGTGGGACGTACTGCTGCCCACTGCAGAAGACTGCGTAAGAGCCACCCGGAGGGAGTTGATCACAAAGGATCTCATCCTCCGAACTGAGTATGAGGGTCGGCGAAGGACCAGGGTGGCAGTATACGAGGTCCCTCCTCAGGTTATCGGGGAACACCTCGCGGCCTTCCTGGACCAATACGGGGAGATATTGGCCGCTTCCTGTGATAGCCTGACTGGGGGATGGAGCTTTGATATGATGCTCGATCGTAAGGCCTTCAGCTCCGTCCCCAACTGGATTGACGTTAGTGACTTGAAGCTGCCGGTCATCGTGACCGGTCGTAAACCAGCCTGCTGGAAGTGTGGAGTGACTGGTCATCTCTCCTCTTCCTGCCCAGAGAAGAAGGCCTCTGGGACTCAGGTCACTAAAGACCAAACTCCCCCTCTGACCGAGTCTGCAAAATCCGCCGCGCCTGTAATGGGCATGCCAGCTGCCGGGACCGGAGAGGTTGTTCCCCCGGTTGGGTCACCATCCAAGCCCCCATCCCCCGAAGAGCCCTCTTCCACCGCTTCTGCGGCTAAGAAGGGGGAAGAAGGGGAATGGCAGGTAGTTGGCAGGGTCAGAGGGAAGCGTCAGCCAGCGGGTCCTCAGTCCCCTGAAGCCTCAGGGACTAAAGACACACACAGTCCCACTCCCTCTAGCAACAGCATGGGCGACGCCCCGACCTCTTTAACATCTGAAGAGCATATGAAAAAATATGAACCGTCTTACGATAAAACCGTCAAACTGAAAGAACTGAAAAAACTAATAGACGTCCAGAGAAAACAAAAAAAATCCCCGGAAAAGAAATCCCCCTTGCAGTCTCCTCAACCCTCTTCTCCAGTCAAGTCTCCCCCTAAAAAGATGGCCACTCGCTCCACATCTTCGAAACCTATTCCTCCCATTCCATGTCCGTCAACCCCTCTCTCCAGAGTGAAGCCTTCTCCAGCCACCCCTTCCACTTCTCGTGCCCAGTCCCAAATCCCTCTCAGTAGAGACCCCAGTCCTTTTAGACATCCCAGTACTCCTCGCCACACTCCCAGTCCTTCACCCTCAAAAAAATTACCCACAACAGTTACCAAAAGGCCCAGAAGCCCTACTCAAGATGGTGCGGATAAAAAAAAGAGACCGAAGCACATATTTAACCCAGGCATAGAGATATGCAAAATATCTCCCCTACAAGCTGAAAAAGCGAGGGATTACGGGAATAGGATAAAGAGCCTAAAATTCCTCTTATCCGTAAAAAAATTTGGGGACAAAGACATTGAAGATCCCGGAAACTTCCCTAATGCCCAAAGGGTATTAACTGTAATTAGATCAGAGCCGGGAGCGAAATCAGTTTGGGCTATGGTGGATGAAGCGATTTCATCGTTCAGCTTGTCCCCGCCAATCGCCATAGTCCAAAATGATAAATTGAAAAAGATGAAGCAGTTTTGTGCAGGGAGGGTCCCGGTTTTTGTTCACCCCTCCCTTTATAGAGCACTAAAATTGACTTTCCCGTGGGATATCGGCGGAATCTCCGAAGACGGTACCATCAAGAATGAGATGGGCCATGGGTCTATGGGAGAGGCTGTCGGTATCCTAACCCCAGCCATGTTCAACGCAGATAAGCAACCCTAATCAGCATTCATTATGGCTCTCTGGTTAGCTACTTTAAATGTCCGGGGCCTGAGGTTGGAGTCTCGCAGGGCGAGGCTCTCTCGCGACCTTCAGCGCCTCGGGGTGAATATCTGTTGTGTGCAAGAGACCCGGTTTTCTTCTCATGATCGTGAGGATGTGCTGTCTGGGGGGTTCGCCCTTTATTCAGCATGTTTTGATGGTCGTTCGAGGGGTGTCTCTTGGCTAGTGAGCAGGTCTTTAGACGCTGTATGTACTCTTGTTTTCGCAGATCCGGCGGGCAGGCTTTGTGTGCTGGACGTTACCATAAAAGGTAAGGCTTTACGTCTCATCGGCGTTTATGCGCCTAATATCCATGCTGAGCGACCTGGTCTGTTTCGGCAGATCGAGCCGTTTTTGACGACATCTCGTCGGGTAGTTTTAGCGGGTGATTGGAATGCCGTCCTTGATCCCGATATAGATCGTATAGGGAAAAAACGGGCTACTAACAATCCTGATGTGAAACCATTCCGGGACTTTATCGACGGGTTCGATCTCGTCGATAAGTACCGGAATGAGCATCCTCGGGATATAGCTTGGACTTGGACTAATAGTGGCAACTCGGATCCTGGGACGCTTGCGAGCTACCTCGATCGAGTCCTAGTTAAGGGAGTCGATGTAGGGCTCTTAGGGTGTCCAAGTTTCCATTATATAGTTTATTCGGATCATAGGCTTGTCCGGGTCCGTGTAAACTTAGATAAGCCTAAGGTTAGGTTGGCTGGTTACTGGAAATTCAACTGTTCACTGTTTGGTGAACAGGGATTTCGGGACCAGCTGTTACTAATGATACAACGGGAATTGTCGGGAGCGGTTTTGGGGAACGCCTGGTGGGGTAACCTTAAATCCAAAATTAGAACGTTTGCTGCCGATTTTAGTCGTCGACTCAATCGAGATAGATTAGCGGCGCAAACTGCTTTAGAAGATAAAGTCGATCGGGCCGTGAAATCCCGTGTTAGTGGGGATGTAGCCTTAGCTAAGGCAGAGTTGGCCTCCTTGCTTATCAAGAAGGATCAAGCTCTGGTAGTTAGGGCTAGGTTAAAAAGAATGTCCTCTGAGGCGACGAATATGGCCGCTGAATTGCGTGCAGAGGAGAGTAGGAGTGCGTCTCGGCGACATATCGCGTGCGTCACATTACCGGATAATCGGACCGTGACTACAAACGCGGGCATATGTGAGGTCTTTCGAGATTATTTTCAGGATCTTTTCACCAGGGAGCCCGGTCTGAGCTCGGCTCAGTTCGACTCCTATTTAGCCGACTTTCCCTGCCTCGAGGCAGC
Source organism: Acanthosepion esculentum (assembly GCA_964036315.1). Lineage (NCBI taxonomy): Eukaryota > Metazoa > Mollusca > Cephalopoda > Sepiida > Sepiidae > Acanthosepion > Acanthosepion esculentum. Next base: position 80,617,715 of record OZ038479.1, on the reverse strand, counting down.
TGAAGCGGCTGGGTGCGAGGGTCCCATAACAGAGTCTGAGATCTGGGAAGCGCTGAAGCAGGTTGGCCTGGATAAGTCTCCGGGACTCGATGGTCTGCCCTACGAAGTGTACTTGAGGCTGTCGCCCGTTTTTGTTCCTTTGCTGGAACTGATTTTCAACCACTGGATGAAGCAGGGGTCTATACCTCAACGCTTCACCAGGGGTGTGATCAAGTTGCTGCGTAAGGACAAGAACGGTGGGGATGGGTTAGGGAACTTTCGCCCTTTAACGATGCTAAACGCTGAGTTGAAGATTTTGGCGAAGATCTTAGCCAACCGTTTGCAGCTTGTCCTGTCTAGTCTGATTGGCCCCGAGCAGACTTGTGCTGTGAAGGGCAGGACTATTCAGGATAACCTGCATATGGTACGCTTGATCTTAGAACAAGTCGACGGTGAAGCCGCGCTGATCAATTTAGATCAGTCCAAGGCCTTCGATAGGGTTGATCATCGTTTTCTGGAGGCTGTCCTTTCGTCGGCCGGTTTCGGAGCCGACTTTCGCTCCTGGATCCGACTCTTGTATGCGACCCCCGGTGCGCTGGTGGAAGTGAATGGAGTAAGATCGAAGCCTTTCGTATTGTCTCGCTCTATTCGTCAGGGTTGTCCGCTCTCGCCTTTGCTTTACGTTCTTGCGTTGGAACCTTTCCTTCGCAAGTTAAAGGCGAATCCGGTCCTGCGTGGAATATCTCTGCCTGGGGCTACCACCTCAGCAAGGTATTCTGCCTATGCTGACGACGTTTCGGTTCTTGTGTCGAGCAGAGCCGAGATTGACGAAGTCAGCAAAGAGGTCAGTGGTTATGAGATGGTGACAGGGGCCAAGATCAACCGTGATAAGTCTGTTGGCTTGCGGTTGGGTGCGTGGAAGGGAGTTTCTCTTCCCGGACCTTTCCTCTGGACGGATGGGCCGATCAAGATTCTCGGCGTCTGGTTCGGTCCGGATCTCCAGTTGGAAATGAATTGGTCGGAGGTACGAGAGAAGGCCGAGAGCGCGGTTAATCTGTGGTCTCGGAGGAGGCTTTCCCTGAAGGGAAGGGCGGAAGTATGTGTTTCACACATATATCCAATCCTCGTGTACCGACTCTCTGTACTTCCACTTCCGTTTGCCCCACTAATTTTATTAGTAAGGCTCTTGTTCTCCTTCTTGTGGGGAGGCAAGGCCCCTATGGTATCTCGGGAGATCTGTTGCCTTCATACCGCTGAGGGCGGTCTGGGTATGCCAAGCATTGAGATTCGTCAACATATGCTTCGCATTGCATTCCTAGACCGATTGTGTCGCGAACCGGACGAGGTGGGAGCCTTCTGGAAGGAAGACGCCCGGAAAAATTTCCCGTCCCTAAGAAGTGTGCACTCGTGCGAGGGGGAGGCCCGCCGTAGACCCCGAGCCGAAAGCTCCTTCTATCACGAATGTCGTCGCGCTCTGAAATGCCTCTTACGGGCGTCGGAAGGCCTCTCCAACGTCCAGGCGTTGTCTCGTAGGGCATTGTATCAGGTGTTAGTTCGGGGGTCCGTTCAAGATGCTCTGATTAGCGAGCTCGGTCTTACGAAGCAGCAGGCTCGCTCAATATGGCCTTGGGCGCCAGGCTTGAAATGCCTCACTAACGATGAGGCATCACTCACCTGGCGGGTGATTCGTAGAGCCCTCTGGGTCGGCAAAAGACTTTGTTCAGCGGGCTTGGAGAATTCTCCAGACTGCCGCCGCTGCGTTGGGGAAGTCGAGACCATTGGTCACGCCTTCTTTCAGTGCACGGTGGTAGTGCCGTTGTGCAAGTTCGTTGAAGGCCTCATGGTTCGCGTACTGCGGAGAAAGTCCTTTGTCCTGGATGTCGTTTCTGTCTGTAGCAATGTGGTGCCTCAGATGTCGAGGGCTGAGCATTATGTGTGCTGTTGCTTACTAGGCGTTATGAGAGTCGTGATTTGGACGACGCGTCAGAAGGAATTCTATGGTGGCGAGAAGTTTGCTTCTTCCGAACTGATCTTGTTCTTTAGGCATCAGCTTAAAGTCAAGATTAGGACGGAAAGGCGGCGGCTCACATCATCAGAATTTGGCGAAAGGTGGGTGAGTCTTGCGCGTTTGTGCCGTGTGAAAGGGGCTGACCTTGAGTGGCATTTTGATGCTGGTTAGGCATCAGGATATTGTTTGCCTGGGTTGAACTTGGCAACCCATCCCTGGATTTAGGATAGTTTAGGGTTTTTGCATTTGTATTTTAGTTTTTTAATTTCTGTAAAACTTAGCTAGAGTGAGTTTGCTCATTGGCCCCCTTTTTTTTCTGCCCCCCTTTTTCTTTTCCTTTTGTTTAACTCCCCATCCCTCCCCGCTTTAGGTGCTCAGTGATTTTAGTTCTCTGGAGGATGCGGGACGCCTTTCGTTTCGAGTGTGTGAGCTTTTCGTATGTTTGAGGCTGAATCAGTGCGTGTTTGTGCGAATGGTTGGGATGGATAAATGGTTATTTTATAAAGTCCCGTGTCGATTTCGCCCAGGAAATTGATTTTACTGTCACATTTAGGAATTGTGGGGGGGTTTTATTACTAACATGATTTTGTTTAGTTTCATGTATATAATTTTAGACATATTGTATATATTCATTGGGGATATTTATTTGAAATTTTTACTCCCGCCCCCCCACAGACTTTATTGTACATATGGGGTTATTTAGGACTTTCATAGAGACCATGAGGTATTTTGGTGGATGTAGCATGAAAGGTAAGTATGAATGTGGCGTTTCGGTGAAAGGAATATTGTTTTGTATGCTTGGGTCAGTGCTTGGGACTAGCTAAGTTTAAGATTAAGACCAGTGATGACCTTCCTTTTCCCCAATCCCCCTTTTGGCCTTGTGCCGTATTTACTGTACATAACAGTATTAAATATTGTGGCCTTACGATTGCGTTTTGTCCGCCTTGTCATTTTGTGTTCCATTTTTCAGACCGCTGCACGACTGCCTTGTTGCCTGAATCTCTGAGTGAACTGTATTTTGGTTAAAGTTTGTTATTTTATTATTTTCTGTTGCAACTGTTTTTTTTGAAAAAAAAAAAAAAAAAAGAAAAAAAAAAAAAGTCCTTTTGATTTTTTCTTCTATCCATTTTTTTTATTTTTACCCCCCTCTTTTAGTTCTATTCCATTTTTTATTTTCAGTTTTTTTCCCCCTTTAATTTTTTGTTTTAGTTTTTCTTTTTACCCCCGTTAATTCTTTGTTTTTCATTTTATCCCCTATTCTAGTTTCTCGTTTTAATTCCCTTCCCCCGTTAATTTTTGTTTCTACCCCGTTTTAATTTCCACGTTTTTTTAGCCTTCCTTATAACCTTCATTTCCCGTTAATTTCTAGCTTCGTTTTATATATAGTGTAACCCTTGTCCGTGTTTTGCGTTAATTAATTTTAATTTCTTGTTTCTGTCCTAACTCTACGTTTTACGTGTTTTTCGTTTTATAAATTTGTTTGTACTAAAATCGTTTTGTAATTGTTGTATTGTCTAATTTATTTGTTTATTTTCTTTATTGGTTCGACTTGTTTGTTTTGGGTCGGCCATTTTGAATTTTTGTTGCTAGCTTTGGTTCTTGCCAAAGTTCCGTATTTTCTTTTGTTATTGTTTTCGTCTAGTGTCGGCCATTTTGATTTTTTGTCGAAGTTGAATATTTTCTTTGGTTACCTTGTTTGAACGTTTTATTTTATTATTTAATTGTCCTTTTCGTGTTTTGTTAATTGTTACGCCTTTAGGCGATATTTGTGTTTAAGTTTTACGTGTTTTTTGTTTGATTTTTGTAATTGTTGTACGTTTAAAGTTAGCTGTTAATTTTCATTTATTTACTGGTTTGACTCGATTCTTAGAGTCGGCCATCTTTATTTTTTTAACTAGCTTCGGCTAGAGTTCAATTATATTAGGTTCCTGTCTACTTTTTCTTGAACGTTTTATTTTATTATCCAATTTTCCCCTTTTTATTTTTTTCTCGCCTTTTGGCGTTATTTGTTTGTTTTTTTTGTTTCGCCTTTAGGCGAAATTTAGTGATTACCCCTTCCCCATTCCTTCACCCCTGACCCCCCTTTTTTTTCTCCACCATGGAGAAGAAGGAAAAAAAAGCCCCTTCTTTCCTTATTACTAAAAAAAAGACAGCGACCCTTGCTTCCATCCGAAAATCGGTGAGGAAGCATTTATTCAACCCAAAAAAAGATCCCCCAGATAAAGACAATCCCGAGGAATATCCTGCCCTTCCTCGAACCCCCACAAATGAGGAAATAGTTGACGTCCTTAAAAAGGCCGCCAAAGCCAGGATAGAGAAAGAAATCCTGGAAAAAGAAACAAATAAAAACCCAGACAAGCCAAAAGTTAACACCGAGGTCGGGGATTCGCCCTCTTGTTGGAAGTCCCCTCCAAATTGTATAATCGACATCGCGGAGTTCCTGGAGCGTGCCAAGAGTTACGCTCACCTCGTGGTGAAAGACGGGCTCTTGGAGGATCCAGTGGAACTGAAGAGAGTCGAGAAAAGAATAGTGTCTGTCTTTGTCGTCGACAAGCGTTCGCGCAAAATTTGTCGTTCGACTAAAGACACAGTGTTTAAAGCACTGGAGTCCCTGGGGTTCAAACCCCTAAGAATTGTCAAGGGAAAGGGATTCTTCATGTGGGACGTACTGCTGCCCACAGCGGAAGACTGCGTGAGAGCCACCCGGAGGGAATTGATCACAAAGGATCTCATCCTCCGAACCGAGTATGAGGGTCGGCGAAGGACCAGGGTGGCAGTATACGAGGTCCCTCCTCAGGTTATCGGGGAACACCTCGCGGCTTTCCTGGACCAATACGGGGAGATATTGGCCGCTTCCTGTGATAGCCTGACTGGGGGATGGAGCTTTGATATGATGCTCGATCGTAAGGCCTTCAGCTCCGTCCCCAACTGGATTGACGTTAGTGACTTGAAGCTGCCGGTCATCGTGACCGGTCGTAAACCAGCCTGCTGGAAGTGTGGAGTGACTGGTCATCTCTCCTCTTCCTGCCCAGAGAAGAAGGCCTCTGGGACTCAGGTCACTAAAGACCAAACTCCCCCTCTGACCGAGTCTGCAAAATCCGCCGCGCCTGTAATGGGCATGCCAGCTGCCGGGACCGGAGAGGTTGTTCCCCCGGTTGGGTCACCATCCAAGCCCCCATCCCCCGAAGAGCCCTCTTCCACCGCTTCTGCGGCTAAGAAGGGGGAAGAAGGGGAATGGCAGGTAGTTGGCAGGGTCAGAGGGAAGCGTCAGCCAGCGGGTCCTCAGTCCCCTGAAGCCTCGGGGACTAAAGACACACACAGTCCCACTCCCTCTAGCAACAGCATGGGCGACGCCCCGACCTCTTTAACATCAGAAGATCATATGAAAAAATATGAACCGTCTTACGAAAAAACCGTCAAACTGAAAGAACTGAAAAAACTAATAGACGTCCAAAGAAAACAAAAAAAATCCCCGGAAAAGAAATCCCCCTTGCAGTCTCCTCAACCCTCTTCTCCAGTCAAGTCTCCCCCTAAAAAGATGGCCACTCGCTCCACATCTTCCAAATCTATTCCTCCCACTCCATGTCCGTCAACCCCTCTCTCCAGAGTGAAGCCTTCTCCAGCCACCCCTTCCACTTCTCGTGCCCAGTCCCAAATCCCTCTCAGTAGAGACCCCAGTCCTTTTAGACATCCCAGTACTCCTCGCCACACTCCCAGTCCTTCACCCTCAAAAAAATTACCCACAACAGTTACCAAAAGGCCCAGAAGCCCTACTCAAGATGGTGCGGATAAAAAAAAGAGACCGAAGCACATATTTAACCCAGGCATAGAGATATGCAAAATATCTCCCCTACAAGCTGAAAAAGCGAGGGATTACGGGAATAGGATAAAGAGCCTAAAATTCCTCTTATCCGTAAAAAAATTTGGGGACAAAGACATTGAAGATCCCGGAAACTTCCCTAATGCCCAAAGGGTATTAACTGTAATTAGATCAGAGCCGGGAGCGAAATCAGTTTGGGCTATGGTGGATGAAGCGATTTCATCGTTCAGCTTGTCCCCGCCAATCGCCATAGTCCAAAATGATAAATTGAAAAAGATGAAGCAGTTTTGTGCAGGGAGGGTCCCGGTTTTTGTTCACCCCTCCCTTTATAGAGCACTAAAATTGACTTTCCCGTGGGATATCGGCGGAATCTCCGAAGACGGTACCATCAAGAATGAGATGGGCCATGGGTCTATGGGAGAGGCTGTCGGTATCCTAACCCCAGCCATGTTCAACGCAGATAAGCAACCCTAATCAGCATTCAATATGGCTCTCTGGTTAGCTACTTTAAATGTCCGGGGCCTGAGGTTGGAGTCTCGCAGGGCGAGGCTCTCTCGCGACCTTCAGCGCCTCGGGGTGAATATCTGTTGTGTGCAAGAGACCCGGTTTTCTTCTCATGATCGTGAGGATGTGCTGTCTAATGGGTTCGCCCTTTATTCAGCATGTTTTGATGGTCGTTCGAGGGGTGTCTCTTGGCTAGTGAGCAGGTCTTTAGACGCTGTATGTACTCTTGTTTTCGCAGATCCGGCGGGCAGGCTTTGTGTGCTGGACGTTACCATAAAAGGTAAGGCTTTACGTCTCATCGGCGTTTATGCGCCCGTTATCCATGCTGAGCGTCCTGGTCTGTTTCGGCAGATTGAGCCGTTTTTGACGACATCTCGTCGGGTAGTTTTAGCGGGTGATTGGAATGCCGTCCTTGATCCCGATATAGATCGTATAGGGAAAAAACGGGCTACTAACAATCCTGATGTGAAACCATTTCGGGGCTTCATCGACGGGTTCGATCTCGTCGATAAGTACCGAAATGAGCATCCTCGGGATATAGCTTGGACTTGGACTAATAGTGGCAACTCGGATCCTGGGACGCTTGCGAGCTACCTCGATCGAGTCCTAGTTAAGAGAGTCGATGTAGGGCTCTTAGGGTGTCCAAGTTTCCATTATATAGTTTATTCGGATCATAGGCTTGTCCGGGTCCGTGTAAACTTAGATAAGCCTAAGGTTAGGTTGGCTGGTTACTGGAAATTCAACTGTTCACTGTTTGGTGAACAGGGATTTCGGGACCAGCTGCTACTAATGATACAACGGGAATTGTCGGGAGCGGTTTTGGGGAACGCCTGGTGGGGTAACCTTAAATCCAAAATTAGAACGTTTGCTGCCGATTTTAGTCGTCGACTCAATCGAGATAGATTAGCGGCGCAAACTGCTTTAGAAGAAAAAGTCGATCGGGCCGTGAAATCCCGTGTTAGTGGGGATGTAGCCTTAGCTAAGGCAGAGTTGGCCTCCTTGCTTATCAAGAAGGATCAAGCTCTGGTAGTTAGGGCTAGGTTAAAAAGAATGTCCTCTGAGGCGACGAATATGGCCGCTGAATTGCGTGCAGAGGAGAGTAGGAGTGCGTCTCGGCGACATATCGCGTGCGTCACATTACCGGATAATCGGACCGTGACTACAAACGCGGGCATATGTGAGGTCTTTCGAGATTATTTTCAGGATCTTTTCACCAGGGAGCCCGGTCTGAGCTCGGCTCAGTTCGACTCCTATTTAGCCGACTTTCCCTGCCTCGAGGCAGCTGAAGCGGCTGGGTGCGAGGGTCCCATAACAGAGTCTGAGATCTGGGAAGCGCTGAAGCAGGTTGGCCTGGATAAGTCTCCGGGACTCGATGGTCTGCCCTACGAAGTGTACTTGAGGCTGTCGCCCGTTTTTGTTCCTTTGCTGGAACTGATTTTCAACCACTGGATGAAGCGGGGGTCTATACCTCAACGCTTCACCAGGGGTGTGATCAAGTTGCTGCGTAAGGACAAGAACGGTGGGGATGGGTTAGGGAACTTTCGCCCTTTAACGATGCTAAACGCTGAGTTGAAGATTTTGGCGAAGATCTTAGCCAACCGTTTGCAGCTTGTCCTGTCTAGTCTGATTGGCCCCGAGCAGACTTGTGCTGTGAAGGGCAGGACTATTCAGGATAACCTGCATATGGTACGCTTGATCTTAGAACAAGTCGACGGTGAAGCCGCGCTGATCAATTTAGATCAGTCCAAGGCCTTCGATAGGGTTGATCATCGTTTTCTGGAGGCTGTCCTTTCGTCGGCCGGTTTCGGAGCCGACTTTCGCTCCTGGATCCGACTCTTGTATGCGACCCCCGGTGCGCTGGTGGAAGTGAATGGAGTAAGATCGAAGCCTTTCGTATTGTCTCGCTCTATTCGTCAGGGTTGTCCGCTCTCGCCTTTGCTTTACGTTCTTGCGTTGGAACCTTTCCTTCGCAAGTTAAAGGCGAATCCGGTCCTGCGTGGAATATCTCTGCCTGGGGCTACCACCTCAGCAAGGTATTCTGCCTATGCTGACGACGTTTCGGTTCTTGTGTCGAGCAGAGCCGAGATTGACGAAGTCAGCAAAGAGGTCAGTGGTTATGAGATGGTGACAGGGGCCAAGATCAACCGTGATAAGTCTGTTGGCTTGCGGTTGGGTGCGTGGAAGGGAGTTTCTCTTCCCGGACCTTTCCTCTGGACGGATGGGCCGATCAAGATTCTCGGCGTCTGGTTCGGTCCGGATCTCCAGTTGGAAATGAATTGGTCGGAGGTACGAGAGAAGGCCGAGATCGCGGTTAATCTGTGGTCTCGGAGGAGGCTTTCCCTGAAGGGAAGGGCGGAAGTATGTGTTTCACACATATATCCAATCCTCGTGTACCGACTCTCTGTACTTCCACTTCCGTTTGCCCCACTAATTTTATTAGTAAGGCTCTTATTCTCCTTCTTGTGGGGAGGCAAGGCCCCTATGGTATCTCGGGAGATCTGTTGCCTTCATACCGCTGAGGGCGGTCTGGGTATGCCAAGCATTGAGATTCGTCAACATATGCTTCGCATTGCATTCCTAGACCGATTGTGTCGCGAACCGGACGAGGTGGGAGCCTTCTGGAAGGAAGACGCCCGGAAAAATTTCCCGTCCCTAAGAAGTGTGCACTCGTGCGAGGGGGAGGCCCGCCGTAGACCCCGAGCCGAAAGCTCCTTCTATCACGAATGTCGTCGCGCTCTGAAATGCCTCTTACGGGCGTCGGAAGGCCTCTCCAACGTCCAGGCGTTGTCTCGTAGGGCATTGTATCAGGTGTTAGTTCGGGGGTCCGTTCAAGATGCTCTGATTAGCGAGCTCGGTCTTACGAAGCAGCAGGCTCGCTCAATATGGCCTTGGGCGCCAGGGTTGAAATGCCTCACTAACGATGAGGCATCACTCACCTGGCGGGTGATTCGTAGAGCCCTCTGGGTCGGCAAAAGACTTTGTTCAGCGGGCTTGGAGAATTCTCCAGACTGCCGCCGCTGCGTTGGGGAAGTCGAGACCATTGGTCACGCCTTCTTTCAGTGCACGGTGGTAGTGCCGTTGTGCAAGTTCGTTGAAGGCCTCATGGTTCGCGTACTGCGGAGAAAGTCCTTTGTCCTGGATGTCGTTTCTGTCTGTAGCAATGTGGTGCCTCAGATGTCGAGGGCTGAGCATTATGTGTGCTGTTGCTTACTAGGCGTTATGAGAGTCGTGATTTGGACGACGCGTCAGAAGGAATTCTATGGTGGCGAGAAGTTTGCTTCTTCCGAACTGATCTTGTTCTTTAGGCATCAGCTTAAAGTCAAGATTAGGACGGAAAGGCGGCGGCTCACATCATCAGAATTTGGCGAAAGGTGGGTGAGTCTTGCGCGTTTGTGCCGTGTGAAAGGGGCTGACCTTGAGTGGCATTTTGATGCTGGTTAGGCATCAGGATATTGTTTGCCTGGGTTGAACTTGGCAACCCATCCCTGGATTTAGGATAGTTTAGGGTTTTTGCATTTGTATTTTAGTTTTTTTTTAATTTCTGTAAAACTTAGCTAGAGTGAGTTTGCTCATTGGCCCCCTTTGTTTCTGCCCCCCTTTTTCTTTTCCTTTTGTTTAACTCCCCATCCCTCCCCGTTTTAGGTGCTCAGTGATTTTATTTCTCTGGAGGATGCGGGACGCCTTTCGTTTCGAGTGTGTGATCTTTTCGTATGTTTGAGGCTGAATCAGTGCGTGTTTGTGCGAGTGTTTTGGGATGGATAAATGTTTATTTTATATTGTCAAAGTCCCGTGTCGATTTCGCCCAGAAAATTGATTTTACTGTCACATTTAGGATTTGTGGGGGGGTTTTATCACTAACATGATTTTGTTTAGTTTCATGTATATAATTTTAGACATATTGTATATATTCATTGGGGATATTTATTGTTTTGAAATTTTTACTCCCGCCCCCCCACAGACTTTATTGTACATATGGAGTTATTTAGGACTTTCATAGAGACCATGAGGTATTTTGGTGGATGTAGCATGAAAGGTAAGCATGAATGTGGCGTTTTGGTGAAAGGAATATTGTTTTGTATGTTTGGGTCAGTGCTTGGGACTAGCTAAGTTTAAGATTAAGACCAGTGATGACCTTCTTTTCCCCAATCCCCCTTTTGGCCTTGTGCCGTATTTACTGTATATCACGGTAATAAATATTGTGGCCTTACGATTGCGTTTTGTCCGCCTTGTCATTTTGTGTTCCATTTTTCAGACCGCTGCACGACTGCCTTGTTGCCTGAATCTCTGAGTGAACTGTATTTTGGTTAAAGTTTGTTATTTTATTTATTTTCTGTTTCAACTGTTTTGGAAAAAAAAAAAAAAAAAAAAAGAAAAAAAAAAAAAAAAGTCCTTTTGATTTTTTCTTCTATCCATTTTTTTTATTTTTACCCCCCTCTTTTAGTTCTATTCCATTTTTATTTTCAGTTTTTTTCCCCCTTTAATTTTTTGTTTTAGTTTTTCTTTTTACCCCCGTTAATTCTTTGTTTTTCATTTTATCCCCTATTCTAGTTTCTCGTTTTAATTCCCTTCCCCCGTTAATTTTTGTTTCTACCCCGTTTTAATTTCCACGCATTTTTAGCCTTCCTTAGAATTTTCATTTCCCGTTAATTTCTATCTTCGTTCTAGTTATATTGTAACCCTTGTCCGTGTTTTGCGTTAATTAATTTTAATTTCTTGTTTCTGTCCTAACTCTACGTTTTACGTGTTTTTCGTTTTATAAATTTGTTTGTACTAAAATCGTTTTGTAATTGTTGTATTGTCTAATTTATTTGTTTATTTTCTTTATTGGTTCGACTTGTTTGTTTTCGGTCGGCCATTTTGAATTTTTGTTGTTAGCTTTGGTTCTTGCCAAAGTTCCGTATTTTCTTTTGTTATTGTTTTCGTCTAGTGTCGGCCATTTTGATTTTTTGTCGAAGTTGAGTATTTTCTTTGGTTACTTTGTTTGAACGTTTTATTTTATTATTTAATTGTCCTTTTCGTGTTTTGTTAATTGTTACGCCTTTAGGCGATATTTGTGTTTAAGTTTTACGTGTTTTTTGTTTGATTTTTGTAATTGTTGTACGTTTAAAGTTAGCTGTTAATTTTCATTTATTTACTGGTTTGACTCGCTTCTTAGAGTCGGCCAGCTTTATTTTTTTTAACTAGCTTCGGCTAGAGTTCAATTATATTAGGTTCCTGTCTACTTTTTCTTGAACGTTTTATTTTATTATCCAATTTTCCCCTTTTTATTTTTTTTCGCCTTTTGGCGTTATTTGTTTGTTTTTTTTGTTTCGCCTTTAGGCGAAATTTATTGATTACCCCTTCCCCATTCCTTCACCCCTGACCCCCCTTTTTTTTCTCCACCATGGAGAAGAAGGAAAAAAAAGCCCCTTCTTTCCTTATTACTAAAAAAAAGACAGCGACCCTTGCTTCCATCCGAAAATCGGTGAGGAAGCATTTATTCAACCCAAAAAAAGACCCCCCAGATAAAGATAATCCGGATGAATATCCTGCCCTTCCTCGAACCCCCACAAATGAGGAAATAGTTGACGTCCTTAAAAAGGCCGCCAAAGCCAGGATAGAGAAAGAAATCCTGGAAAAAGAAACCAATAAAAACCCAGAAAAGCCAAAAATTAACACCGAGGTCGGGGATTCGCCCTCTTGTTGGAAGTCCCCTCCGAATTGTATAATCGACATCGCGGAGTTCCTGGAGCGTGCCAAGAGTTACGCTCACCTCGTGGTGAAAGACGGGCTCTTGGAAGATCCAGTGGAACTGAAGAGAGTCGAGAAAAGAATAGTGTCTGTCTTTGTCGTCGACAAGCGTTCGCGCAAAATTTGTCGTTCGACTAAAGACACAGTGTTTAAAGCACTGGAGTCCCTGGGGTTCAAACCCCTAAGAATTGTCAAGGGAAAGGGTTTTTTCATGTGGGACGTACTGCTGCCCACTGCAGAAGACTGTGTAAGAGCCACCCGGAGGGAATTGATCACAAAGGATCTCATCCTCCGAACCGAGTATGAGGGTCGGCGAAGGACCAGGGTGGCAGTATACGAGGTCCCTCCTCAGGTTATCGGGGAACACCTCGCGGCTTTCCTGGACCAATACGGGGAGATATTGGCCGCTTCCTGTGATAGCCTGACTGGGGGATGGAGCTTTGATATGATGCTCGATCGTAAGGCCTTCAGCTCCGTCCCCAACTGGATTGACGTTAGTGACTTGAAGCTGCCGGTCATCGTGACCGGTCGTAAACCAGCCTGCTGGAAGTGTGGAGTGACTGGTCATCTCTCCTCTTCCTGCCCAGAGAAGAAGGCCTCTGGGACTCAGGTCACTAAAGACCAAACTCCCCCTCTGACCGAGTCTGCAAAATCCGCCGCGCCTGTAATGGGCATGCCAGCTGCCGGGACCGGAGAGGTTGTTCCCCCGGTTGGGTCACCATCCAAGCCCCCATCCCCCGAAGAGCCCTCTTCCACCGCTTCTGCGACTAAGAAGGGGGAAGAAGGGGAATGGCAGGTAGTTGGCAGGGTCAGAGGGAAGCGTCAGTCAGCGGGTCCTCAGTCCCCTAAAGCCTCGGGGACTAAAGACACACACAGTCCCACTCCCTCTAGCAACAGCATGGGCGACGCCCCGACCTCTTTAACATCAGAAGATCATATGAAAAAATATGAACCGTCTTACGAAAAAACCGTCAAACTGAAAGAACTGAAAAAACTAATAGACGTCCAAAGAAAACAAAAAAAATCCCCGGAAAAGAAATCCCCCTTGCAGTCTCCTCAACCCTCTTCTCCAGTCAAGTCTCCCCCTAAAAAGATGGCCACTCGCTCCACATCTTCCAAACCTATTCCTCCCACTCCATGTCCGTCAACCCCTCTCTCCAGAGTGAAGCCTTCTCCAGCCACCCCTTCCACTTCTCGTGCCCAGTCCCAAATCCCTCTCAGTAGAGACCCCAGTCCTTTTAGACATCCCAGTACTCCTCGCCACACTCCCAGTCCTTCACCCTCAAAAAAATTATCCACAACAGTAACCAAAAGGCCCAGAAGCCCTACTCAAGATGGTGCGGATAAAAAAAAGAGACCGAAGCACATATTTAACCCAGGCATAGAGATATGCAAAATATCTCCCCTACAAGCTGAAAAAGCGAGGGATTACGGGAATAGGATAAAGAGCCTAAAATTCCTCTTATCCGTAAAAAAATTTGGGGACAAAGACATTGAAGATCCCGGAAACTTCCCTAATGCCCAAAGGGTATTAACTGTAATTAGATCAGAGCCGGGAGCGAAATCAGTTTGGGCTATGGTGGATGAAGCGATTTCATCGTTCAGCTTGTCCCCGCCAATCGCCATAGTCCAAAATGATAAATTGAAAAAGATGAAGCAGTTTTGTGCAGGGAGGGTCCCGGTTTTTGTTCACCCCTCCCTTTATAGAGCACTAAAATTGACTTTCCCGTGGGATATCGGCGGAATCTCCGAAGACGGTACCATCAAGAATGAGATGGGCCATGGGTCTATGGGAGAGGCTGTCGGTATCCTAACCCCAGCCATGTTCAACGCAGATAAGCAACCCTAATCAGCATTCAATATGGCTCTCTGGTTAGCTACTTTAAATGTCCGGGGCCTGAGGTTGGAGTCTCGCAGGGCGAGGCTCTCTCGCGACCTTCAGCGCCTCGGGGTGAATATCTGTTGTGTGCAAGAGACCCGGTTTTCTTCTCATGATCGTGAGGATGTGCTGTCTAATGGGTTCGCCCTTTATTCAGCATGTTTTGATGGTCGTTCGAGGGGTGTCTCTTGGCTAGTGAGCAGGTCTTTAGACGCTGTATGTACTCTTGTTTTCGCAGATCCGGCGGGCAGGCTTTGTGTGCTGGACGTTACCATAAAAGGTAAGGCTTTACGTCTCATCGGCGTTTATGCGCCCGTCATCCATGCTGAGCGTCCTGGTCTGTTTCGGCAGATCGAGCCGTTTTTGACGACATCTCGGCGGGTAGTTTTAGCGGGTGATTGGAATGCCGTCCTTGATCCCGATATAGATCGTATAGGGAAAAAACGGGCTACTAACAATCCTGATGTGAAACCATTTCGGGGCTTCATCGACGGGTTCGATCTCGTCGATAAGTACCGAAATGAGCATCCTCGGGATATAGCTTGGACTTGGACTAATAGTGGCAACTCGGATCCTGGGACGCTTGCGAGCTACCTCGATCGAGTCCTAGTTAAGAGAGTCGATGTAGGGCTCTTAGGGTGTCCAAGTTTCCATTATATAGTTTATTCGGATCATAGGCTTGTCCGGGTCCGTGTAAACTTAGATAAGCCTAAGGTTAGGTTGGCTGGTTACTGGAAATTCAACTGTTCACTGTTTGGTGAACAGGGATTTCGGGACCAGCTGTTACTAATGATACAACGGGAATTGTCGGGAGCGGTTTTTGGGAACGCCTGGTGGGGTAACCTTAAATCTAAAATTAGAACGTTTGCTGCCGATTTTAGCCGTCGACTCAATCGAGATAGATTAGCGGCGCAAACTGCTTTAGAAGACAAAGTCGATCGGGCCGTGAAATCCCGTGTTAGTGGGGATGTAGCCTTAGCTAAGGCAGAGTTGGCCTCCTTGCTTATCAAGAAGGATCAAGCTCTGGTAGTTAGGGCTAGGTTAAAAAGAATGTCCTCTGAGGCGACGAATATGGCCGCTGAATTGCGTGCAGAGGAGAGTAGGAGTGCGTCTCGGCGACATATCGCGTGCGTCACATTACCGGATAATCGGACCGTGACTACAAACGCGGGCATATGTGAGGTCTTTCGAGATTATTTTCAGGATCTTTTCACCAGGGAGCCCGGTCTGAGCTCGGCTCAGTTCGACTCCTATTTAGCCGACTTTCCCTGCCTCGAGGCAGCTGAAGCGGCTGGGTGCGAGGGTCCCATAACAGAGTCTGAGATCTGGGAAGCGCTGAAGCAGGTTGGCCTGGATAAGTCTCCGGGACTCGATGGTCTGCCCTACGAAGTGTACTTGAGGCTGTCGCCCGTTTTTGTTCCTTTGCTGGAACTGATTTTCAACCACTGGATGAAGCAGGGGTCTATACCTCAACGCTTCACCAGGGGTGTGATCAAGTTGCTGCGTAAGGACAAGAACGGTGGGGATGGGTTAGGGAACTTTCGCCCTTTAACGATGCTAAACGCTGAGTTGAAGATTTTGGCGAAGATCTTAGCCAACCGTTTGCAGCTTGTCCTGTCTAGTCTGATTGGCCCCGAGCAGACTTGTGCTGTGAAGGGCAGGACTATTCAGGATAACCTGCATATGGTACGCTTGATCTTAGAACAAGTCGACGGTGAAGCCGCGCTGATCAATTTAGATCAGTCCAAGGCCTTCGATAGGGTTGATCATCGTTTTCTGGAGGCTGTCCTTTCGTCGGCCGGTTTCGGAGCCGACTTTCGCTCCTGGATCCGACTCTTGTATGCGACCCCCGGTGCGCTGGTGGAAGTGAATGGAGTAAGATCGAAGCCTTTCGTATTGTCTCGCTCTATTCGTCAGGGTTGTCCGCTCTCGCCTTTGCTTTACGTTCTTGCGTTGGAACCTTTCCTTCGCAAGTTAAAGGCGAATCCGGTCCTGCGTGGAATATCTCTGCCTGGGGCTACCACCTCAGCAAGGTATTCTGCCTATGCTGACGACGTTTCGGTTCTTGTGTCGAGCAGAGCCGAGATTGACGAAGTCAGCAAAGAGGTCAGTGGTTATGAGATGGTGACAGGGGCCAAGATCAACCGTGATAAGTCTGTTGGCTTGCGGTTGGGTGCGTGGAAGGGAGTTTCTCTTCCCGGACCTTTCCTCTGGACGGATGGGCCGATCAAGATTCTCGGCGTCTGGTTCGGTCCGGATCTCCAGTTGGAAATGAATTGGTCGGAGGTACGAGAGAAGGCCGAGAGCGCGGTTAATCTGTGGTCTCGGAGGAGGCTTTCCCTGAAGGGAAGGGCGGAAGTATGTGTTTCACACATATATCCAATCCTCGTGTACCGACTCTCTGTACTTCCACTTCCGTTTGCCCCACTAATTTTATTAGTAAGGCTCTTGTTCTCCTTCTTGTGGGGAGGCAAGGCCCCTATGGTATCTCGGGAGATCTGTTGCCTTCATACCGCTGAGGGCGGCCTGGGTATGCCAAGCATTGAGATTCGTCAACATATGCTTCGCATTGCATTCCTAGACCGATTGTGTCGCGAACCGGACGAGGTGGGAGCCTTCTGGAAGGAAGACGCCCGGAAAAATTTCCCGTCCCTAAGAAGTGTGCACTCGTGCGAGGGGGAGGCCCGCCGTAGACCCCGAGCCGAAAGCTCCTTCTATCACGAATGTCGTCGCGCTCTGAAATGCCTCTTACGGGCGTCGGAAGGCCTCTCCAACGTCCAGGCGTTGTCTCGTAGGGCATTGTATCAGGTGTTAGTTCGGGGGTCCGTTCAAGATGCTCTGATTAGCGAGCTCGGTCTTACGAAGCAGCAGGCTCGCTCAATATGGCCTTGGGCGCCAGGGTTGAAGTGCCTCACTAACGATGAGGCATCACTCACCTGGCGGGTGATTCGTAGAGCCCTCTGGGTCGGCAAAAGACTTTGTTCAGCGGGCTTGGAGAATTCTCCAGACTGCCGCCGCTGCGTTGGGGAAGTCGAGACCATTGGTCACGCCTTCTTTCAGTGCACGGTGGTAGTGCCGTTGTGCAAGTTCGTTGAAGGCCTCATGGTTCGCGTACTGCGGAGAAAGTCCTTTGTCCTGGATGTCGTTTCTGTCTGTAGCAATGTGGTGCCTCAGATGTCGAGGGCTGAGCATTATGTGTGCTGTTGCTTACTAGGCGTTATGAGAGTCGTGATTTGGACGACGCGTCAGAAGGAATTCTATGGTGGCGAGAAGTTTGCTTCTTCCGAACTGATCTTGTTCTTTAGGCATCAGCTTAAAGTCAAGATTAGGACGGAAAGGCGGCGGCTCACATCATCAGAATTTGGCGAAAGGTGGGTGAGTCTTGCGCGTTTGTGCCGTGTGAAAGGGGCTGACCTTGAGTGGCATTTTGATGCTGGTTAGGCATCAGGATATTGTTTGCCTGGGTTGAACTTGGCAACCCATCCCTGGATTTAGGATAGTTTAGGGTTTTTGCATTTGTATTTTAGTTTTTTAATTTCTGTAAAACTTAGCTAGAGTGAGTTTGCTCATTGGCACCCTTTTTTTTTCTGCCCCCCCTTTTTCTTTTCCTTTTGTTTAACTCCCCATCCCTTCCCGCTTTAGGTGCTCAGTGATTTTAGTTCTCTGGAGGATGCGGGACGCCTTTCGTTTCGAGTGTGTGAGCTTTTCGTATGTTTGAGGCTGAATCAGTGCGTGTTTGTGCGAATGGTTGGGATGGATAAATGTTTATTTTATAAAGTCCCGTGTCGATTTCGCCCAGGAAATTGATTTTACTGTCACATTTAGGAATTGTGGGGGGGTTTTATTACTAACATGATTTTGTTTAGTTTCATGTATATAATTTTAGACATATTGTATATATTCATTGGGGATATTTATTTGAAATTTTTACTCCCGCCCCCCCACAGACTTTATTGTACATATGGGGTTATTTAGGACTTTCATAGAGACCATGAGGTATTTTGGTGGATGTAGCATGAAAGGTAAGTATGAATGTGGCGTTTTGGTGAAAGGAATATTGTTTTGTATGCTTGGGTCAGTGCTTGGGACTAGCTAAGTTTAAGATTAAGACCAGTGATGACCTTCCTTTTCCCCAATCCCCCTTTTGGCCTTGTGCCGTATTTACTGTACATAACAGTATTAAATATTGTGGCCTTACGATTGCGTTTTGTCCGCCTTGTCATTTTGTGTTCCATTTTTCAGACCGCTGCACGACTGCCTTGTTGCCTGAATCTCTGAGTGAACTGTATTTTGGTTAAAGTTTGTTATTTTATTTATTTTCTGTTTCAACTGTTTTGGAAAAAAAAAAAAAAAAAAAAAGAAAAAAAAAAAAAAAAGTCCTTTTGATTTTTTCTTCTATCCATTTTTTTTATTTTTACCCCCCTCTTTTAGTTCTATTCCATTTTTATTTTCAGTTTTTTTCCCCCTTTAATTTTTTGTTTTAGTTTTTCTTTTTACCCCCGTTAATTCTTTGTTTTTCATTTTATCCCCTATTCTAGTTTCTCGTTTTAATTCCCTTCCCCCGTTAATTTTTGTTTCTACCCCGTTTTAATTTCCACGCATTTTTAGCCTTCCTTAGAATTTTCATTTCCCGTTAATTTCTATCTTCGTTCTAGTTATATTGTAACCCTTGTCCGTGTTTTGCGTTAATTAATTTTAATTTCTTGTTTCTGTCCTAACTCTACGTTTTACGTGTTTTTCGTTTTATAAATTTGTTTGTACTAAAATCGTTTTGTAATTGTTGTATTGTCTAATTTATTTGTTTATTTTCTTTATTGGTTCGACTTGTTTGTTTTCGGTCGGCCATTTTGAATTTTTGTTGTTAGCTTTGGTTCTTGCCAAAGTTCCGTATTTTCTTTTGTTATTGTTTTCGTCTAGTGTCGGCCATTTTGATTTTTTGTCGAAGTTGAGTATTTTCTTTGGTTACTTTGTTTGAACGTTTTATTTTATTATTTAATTGTCCTTTTCGTGTTTTGTTAATTGTTACGCCTTTAGGCGATATTTGTGTTTAAGTTTTACGTGTTTTTTGTTTGATTTTTGTAATTGTTGTACGTTTAAAGTTAGCTGTTAATTTTCATTTATTTACTGGTTTGACTCGCTTCTTAGAGTCGGCCAGCTTTATTTTTTTTAACTAGCTTCGGCTAGAGTTCAATTATATTAGGTTCCTGTCTACTTTTTCTTGAACGTTTTATTTTATTATCCAATTTTCCCCTTTTTATTTTTTTTCGCCTTTTGGCGTTATTTGTTTGTTTTTTTTGTTTCGCCTTTAGGCGAAATTTATTGATTACCCCTTCCCCATTCCTTCACCCCTGACCCCCCTTTTTTTTCTCCACCATGGAGAAGAAGGAAAAAAAAGCCCCTTCTTTCCTTATTACTAAAAAAAAGACAGCGACCCTTGCTTCCATCCGAAAATCGGTGAGGAAGCATTTATTCAACCCAAAAAAAGACCCCCCAGATAAAGATAATCCGGATGAATATCCTGCCCTTCCTCGAACCCCCACAAATGAGGAAATAGTTGACGTCCTTAAAAAGGCCGCCAAAGCCAGGATAGAGAAAGAAATCCTGGAAAAAGAAACCAATAAAAACCCAGAAAAGCCAAAAATTAACACCGAGGTCGGGGATTCGCCCTCTTGTTGGAAGTCCCCTCCGAATTGTATAATCGACATCGCGGAGTTCCTGGAGCGTGCCAAGAGTTACGCTCACCTCGTGGTGAAAGACGGGCTCTTGGAAGATCCAGTGGAACTGAAGAGAGTCGAGAAAAGAATAGTGTCTGTCTTTGTCGTCGACAAGCGTTCGCGCAAAATTTGTCGTTCGACTAAAGACACAGTGTTTAAAGCACTGGAGTCCCTGGGGTTCAAACCCCTAAGAATTGTCAAGGGAAAGGGTTTTTTCATGTGGGACGTACTGCTGCCCACTGCAGAAGACTGTGTAAGAGCCACCCGGAGGGAATTGATCACAAAGGATCTCATCCTCCGAACCGAGTATGAGGGTCGGCGAAGGACCAGGGTGGCAGTATACGAGGTCCCTCCTCAGGTTATCGGGGAACACCTCGCGGCTTTCCTGGACCAATACGGGGAGATATTGGCCGCTTCCTGTGATAGCCTGACTGGGGGATGGAGCTTTGATATGATGCTCGATCGTAAGGCCTTCAGCTCCGTCCCCAACTGGATTGACGTTAGTGACTTGAAGCTGCCGGTCATCGTGACCGGTCGTAAACCAGCCTGCTGGAAGTGTGGAGTGACTGGTCATCTCTCCTCTTCCTGCCCAGAGAAGAAGGCCTCTGGGACTCAGGTCACTAAAGACCAAACTCCCCCTCTGACCGAGTCTGCAAAATCCGCCGCGCCTGTAATGGGCATGCCAGCTGCCGGGACCGGAGAGGTTGTTCCCCCGGTTGGGTCACCATCCAAGCCCCCATCCCCCGAAGAGCCCTCTTCCACCGCTTCTGCGACTAAGAAGGGGGAAGAAGGGGAATGGCAGGTAGTTGGCAGGGTCAGAGGGAAGCGTCAGTCAGCGGGTCCTCAGTCCCCTGAAGCCTCGGGGACTAAAGACACACACAGTCCCACTCCCTCTAGCAACAGCATGGGCGACGCCCCGACCTCTTTAACATCAGAAGATCATATGAAAAAATATGAACCGTCTTACGAAAAAACCGTCAAACTGAAAGAACTGAAAAAACTAATAGACGTCCAAAGAAAACAAAAAAAATCCCCGGAAAAGAAATCCCCCTTGCAGTCTCCTCAACCCTCTTCTCCAGTCAAGTCTCCCCCTAAAAAGATGGCCACTCGCTCCACATCTTCCAAACCTATTCCTCCCACTCCATGTCCGTCAACCCCTCTCTCCAGAGTGAAGCCTTCTCCAGCCACCCCTTCCACTTCTCGTGCCCAGTCCCAAATCCCTCTCAGTAGAGACCCCAGTCCTTTTAGACATCCCAGTACTCCTCGCCACACTCCCAGTCCTTCACCCTCAAAAAAATTATCCACAACAGTAACCAAAAGGCCCAGAAGCCCTACTCAAGATGGTGCGGATAAAAAAAAGAGACCGAAGCACATATTTAACCCAGGCATAGAGATATGCAAAATATCTCCCCTACAAGCTGAAAAAGCGAGGGATTACGGGAATAGGATAAAGAGCCTAAAATTCCTCTTATCCGTAAAAAAATTTGGGGACAAAGACATTGAAGATCCCGGAAACTTCCCTAATGCCCAAAGGGTATTAACTGTAATTAGATCAGAGCCGGGAGCGAAATCAGTTTGGGCTATGGTGGATGAAGCGATTTCATCGTTCAGCTTGTCCCCGCCAATCGCCATAGTCCAAAATGATAAATTGAAAAAGATGAAGCAGTTTTGTGCAGGGAGGGTCCCGGTTTTTGTTCACCCCTCCCTTTATAGAGCACTAAAATTGACTTTCCCGTGGGATATCGGCGGAATCTCCGAAGACGGTACCATCAAGAATGAGATGGGCCATGGGTCTATGGGAGAGGCTGTCGGTATCCTAACCCCAGCCATGTTCAACGCAGATAAGCAACCCTAATCAGCATTCAATATGGCTCTCTGGTTAGCTACTTTAAATGTCCGGGGCCTGAGGTTGGAGTCTCGCAGGGCGAGGCTCTCTCGCGACCTTCAGCGCCTCGGGGTGAATATCTGTTGTGTGCAAGAGACCCGGTTTTCTTCTCATGATCGTGAGGATGTGCTGTCTAATGGGTTCGCCCTTTATTCAGCATGTTTTGATGGTCGTTCGAGGGGTGTCTCTTGGCTAGTGAGCAGGTCTTTAGACGCTGTATGTACTCTTGTTTTCGCAGATCCGGCGGGCAGGCTTTGTGTGCTGGACGTTACCATAAAAGGTAAGGCTTTACGTCTCATCGGCGTTTATGCGCCCGTCATCCATGCTGAGCGTCCTGGTCTGTTTCGGCAGATCGAGCCGTTTTTGACGACATCTCGGCGGGTAGTTTTAGCGGGTGATTGGAATGCCGTCCTTGATCCCGATATAGATCGTATAGGGAAAAAACGGGCTACTAACAATCCTGATGTGAAACCATTTCGGGGCTTCATCGACGGGTTCGATCTCGTCGATAAGTACCGAAATGAGCATCCTCGGGATATAGCTTGGACTTGGACTAATAGTGGCAACTCGGATCCTGGGACGCTTGCGAGCTACCTCGATCGAGTCCTAGTTAAGAGAGTCGATGTAGGGCTCTTAGGGTGTCCAAGTTTCCATTATATAGTTTATTCGGATCATAGGCTTGTCCGGGTCCGTGTAAACTTAGATAAGCCTAAGGTTAGGTTGGCTGGTTACTGGAAATTCAACTGTTCACTGTTTGGTGAACAGGGATTTCGGGACCAGCTGTTACTAATGATACAACGGGAATTGTCGGGAGCGGTTTTTGGGAACGCCTGGTGGGGTAACCTTAAATCTAAAATTAGAACGTTTGCTGCCGATTTTAGCCGTCGACTCAATCGAGATAGATTAGCGGCGCAAACTGCTTTAGAAGACAAAGTCGATCGGGCCGTGAAATCCCGTGTTAGTGGGGATGTAGCCTTAGCTAAGGCAGAGTTGGCCTCCTTGCTTATCAAGAAGGATCAAGCTCTGGTAGTTAGGGCTAGGTTAAAAAGAATGTCCTCTGAGGCGACGAATATGGCCGCTGAATTGCGTGCAGAGGAGAGTAGGAGTGCGTCTCGGCGACATATCGCGTGCGTCACATTACCGGATAATCGGACCGTGACTACAAACGCGGGCATATGTGAGGTCTTTCGAGATTATTTTCAGGATCTTTTCACCAGGGAGCCCGGTCTGAGCTCGGCTCAGTTCGACTCCTATTTAGCCGACTTTCCCTGCCTCGAGGCAGCTGAAGCGGCTGGGTGCGAGGGTCCCATAACAGAGTCTGAGATCTGGGAAGCGCTGAAGCAGGTTGGCCTGGATAAGTCTCCGGGACTCGATGGTCTGCCCTACGAAGTGTACTTGAGGCTGTCGCCCGTTTTTGTTCCTTTGCTGGAACTGATTTTCAACCACTGGATGAAGCAGGGGTCTATACCTCAACGCTTCACCAGGGGTGTGATCAAGTTGCTGCGTAAGGACAAGAACGGTGGGGATGGGTTAGGGAACTTTCGCCCTTTAACGATGCTAAACGCTGAGTTGAAGATTTTGGCGAAGATCTTAGCCAACCGTTTGCAGCTTGTCCTGTCTAGTCTGATTGGCCCCGAGCAGACTTGTGCTGTGAAGGGCAGGACTATTCAGGATAACCTGCATATGGTACGCTTGATCTTAGAACAAGTCGACGGTGAAGCCGCGCTGATCAATTTAGATCAGTCCAAGGCCTTCGATAGGGTTGATCATCGTTTTCTGGAGGCTGTCCTTTCGTCGGCCGGTTTCGGAGCCGACTTTCGCTCCTGGATCCGACTCTTGTATGCGACCCCCGGTGCGCTGGTGGAAGTGAATGGAGTAAGATCGAAGCCTTTCGTATTGTCTCGCTCTATTCGTCAGGGTTGTCCGCTCTCGCCTTTGCTTTACGTTCTTGCGTTGGAACCTTTCCTTCGCAAGTTAAAGGCGAATCCGGTCCTGCGTGGAATATCTCTGCCTGGGGCTACCACCTCAGCAAGGTATTCTGCCTATGCTGACGACGTTTCGGTTCTTGTGTCGAGCAGAGCCGAGATTGACGAAGTCAGCAAAGAGGTCAGTGGTTATGAGATGGTGACAGGGGCCAAGATCAACCGTGATAAGTCTGTTGGCTTGCGGTTGGGTGCGTGGAAGGGAGTTTCTCTTCCCGGACCTTTCCTCTGGACGGATGGGCCGATCAAGATTCTCGGCGTCTGGTTCGGTCCGGATCTCCAGTTGGAAATGAATTGGTCGGAGGTACGAGAGAAGGCCGAGAGCGCGGTTAATCTGTGGTCTCGGAGGAGGCTTTCCCTGAAGGGAAGGGCGGAAGTATGTGTTTCACACATATATCCAATCCTCGTGTACCGACTCTCTGTACTTCCACTTCCGTTTGCCCCACTAATTTTATTAGTAAGGCTCTTGTTCTCCTTCTTGTGGGGAGGCAAGGCCCCTATGGTATCTCGGGAGATCTGTTGCCTTCATACCGCTGAGGGCGGCCTGGGTATGCCAAGCATTGAGATTCGTCAACATATGCTTCGCATTGCATTCCTAGACCGATTGTGTCGCGAACCGGACGAGGTGGGAGCCTTCTGGAAGGAAGACGCCCGGAAAAATTTCCCGTCCCTAAGAAGTGTGCACTCGTGCGAGGGGGAGGCCCGCCGTAGACCCCGAGCCGAAAGCTCCTTCTATCACGAATGTCGTCGCGCTCTGAAATGCCTCTTACGGGCGTCGGAAGGCCTCTCCAACGTCCAGGCGTTGTCTCGTAGGGCATTGTATCAGGTGTTAGTTCGGGGGTCCGTTCAAGATGCTCTGATTAGCGAGCTCGGTCTTACGAAGCAGCAGGCTCGCTCAATATGGCCTTGGGCGCCAGGGTTGAAGTGCCTCACTAACGATGAGGCATCACTCACCTGGCGGGTGATTCGTAGAGCCCTCTGGGTCGGCAAAAGACTTTGTTCAGCGGGCTTGGAGAATTCTCCAGACTGCCGCCGCTGCGTTGGGGAAGTCGAGACCATTGGTCACGCCTTCTTTCAGTGCACGGTGGTAGTGCCGTTGTGCAAGTTCGTTGAAGGCCTCATGGTTCGCGTACTGCGGAGAAAGTCCTTTGTCCTGGATGTCGTTTCTGTCTGTAGCAATGTGGTGCCTCAGATGTCGAGGGCTGAGCATTATGTGTGCTGTTGCTTACTAGGCGTTATGAGAGTCGTGATTTGGACGACGCGTCAGAAGGAATTCTATGGTGGCG
The DNA here is from genome assembly GCA_964036315.1 of Acanthosepion esculentum. Lineage (NCBI taxonomy): Eukaryota > Metazoa > Mollusca > Cephalopoda > Sepiida > Sepiidae > Acanthosepion > Acanthosepion esculentum. The sequence goes on along the minus strand of OZ038479.1, from coordinate 80,592,928 downwards.
AGAAGTTTGCTTCTTCCGAACTGATCTTGTTCTTTAGGCATCAGCTTAAAGTCAAGATTAGGACGGAAAGGCGGCGGCTCACATCATCAGAATTTGGCGAAAGGTGGGTGAGTCTTGCGCGTTTGTGCCGTGTGAAAGGGGCTGACCTTGAGTGGCATTTTGATGCTGGTTAGGCATCAGGATATTGTTTGCCTGGGTTGAACTTGGCAACCCATCCCTGGATTTAGGATAGTTTAGGGTTTTTGCATTTGTATTTTAGTTTTTTAATTTCTGTAAAACTTAGCTAGAGTGAGTTTGCTCATTGGCACCCTTTTTTTTTCTGCCCCCCCTTTTTCTTTTCCTTTTGTTTAACTCCCCATCCCTTCCCGCTTTAGGTGCTCAGTGATTTTAGTTCTCTGGAGGATGCGGGACGCCTTTCGTTTCGAGTGTGTGAGCTTTTCGTATGTTTGAGGCTGAATCAGTGCGTGTTTGTGCGAATGGTTGGGATGGATAAATGTTTATTTTATAAAGTCCCGTGTCGATTTCGCCCAGGAAATTGATTTTACTGTCACATTTAGGAATTGTGGGGGGGTTTTATTACTAACATGATTTTGTTTAGTTTCATGTATATAATTTTAGACATATTGTATATATTCATTGGGGATATTTATTTGAAATTTTTACTCCCGCCCCCCCACAGACTTTATTGTACATATGGGGTTATTTAGGACTTTCATAGAGACCATGAGGTATTTTGGTGGATGTAGCATGAAAGGTAAGTATGAATGTGGCGTTTTGGTGAAAGGAATATTGTTTTGTATGCTTGGGTCAGTGCTTGGGACTAGCTAAGTTTAAGATTAAGACCAGTGATGACCTTCCTTTTCCCCAATCCCCCTTTTGGCCTTGTGCCGTATTTACTGTACATAACAGTATTAAATATTGTGGCCTTACGATTGCGTTTTGTCCGCCTTGTCATTTTGTGTTCCATTTTTCAGACCGCTGCACGACTGCCTTGTTGCCTGAATCTCTGAGTGAACTGTATTTTGGTTAAAGTTTGTTATTTTATTTATTTTCTGTTTCAACTGTTTTGGAAAAAAAAAAAAAAAAAAAAAGAAAAAAAAAAAAAAGTCCTTTTGATTTTTTCTTCTATCCATTTTTTTTATTTTTACCCCCCTCTTTTAGTTCCTTTCCATTTTTATTTTCAGTTTTTTTTTCCCCCTTTAATTTTTTGTTTTAGTTTTTCTTTTTACCCCCGTTAATTCTTTGTTTTTCATTTTATCCCCTATTCTAGCTTTTCGTTTTAATTCCCTTCCCCCGTTAATTTTTGTTTCCACCCCGTTCTAATTTCCACGTTTTTTTTTAGCCTTCCTTATAACCTTCATTTCCCGTTAATTTCTAGCTTCGTTCTAGTTATATTGTAACCCTTGTCCGTGTTTTGCGTTAATTAATTTTAATTTCTTGTTTCTGTCCTAACTCTACGTTTTACGTGTTTTTCGTTTAATAAATTTGTTTGTACTAAAATCGTTTTGTAATCGTTGTATTGTCTAATTTATTTGTTTATTTTTTTATTGGTTCGACTTGTTTGTTTTGGGTCGGCCATTTTGAATTTTTGTTGCTAGCTTTGGTTCTTGCCAAAGTTCCGTATTTTCTTTTGTTATTGTTTTCGTCTAGTGTCGGCCATTTTGATTTTTTGTCGAAGTTGAATATTTTCTTTGGTTACCTTGTTTGAACGTTTTATTTTATTATTTAATTGTCCTTTTCGTGTTTTGTTAATTGTTACGCCTTTAGGCGATATTTGTGTTTAAGTTTTACGTGTTTTTTGTTTGATTTTTGTAATTGTTGTACGTTTAAAGTTAGCTGTTAATTTTCATTTATTTACTGGTTTGACTCGATTCTTAGAGTCGGCCATCTTTATTTTTTTAACTAGCTTCGGCTAGAGTTCAATTATATTAGGTTCCTGTCTACTTTTTCTTGAACGTTTTATTTTATTATCCAATTTTCCCCTTTTTATTTTTTTCTCGCCTTTTGGCGTTATTTGTTTGTTTTTTTTGTTTCGCCTTTAGGCGAAATTTAGTGATTACCCCTTCCCCATTCCTTCACCCCTGACCCCCCTTTTTTTTTCTCCACCATGGAGAAGAAGGAAAAAAAAGCCCCTTCTTTCCTTATTACTAAAAAAAAGACAGCGACCCTTGCTTCCATCCGAAAATCGGTGAGGAAGCATTTATTCAACCCAAAAAAAGACCCCCCAGATAAAGATAATCCTGAGGAATATCCTGCACTCCCAAGGACCCCTACAAATGAGGAGATAGTAGACACCCTTAAAAAGGCTGCCAAAGCCAGGATAGAAAAAGAAATCCTGGAAAAAGAAACAAATAAAAACCCAGACAAGCCAAAAGTTAACACCGAGGTCGGGGATTCGCCCTCTTGTTGGAAGTCCCCTCCGAATTGTATAATCGACATCGCGGAGTTCCTGGAGCGTGCCAAGAGTTACGCTCACCTCGTGGTGAAAGACGGGCTCTTGGAAGATCCAGTGGAACTGAAGAGAGTCGAGAAAAGAATAGTGTCTGTCTTTGTCGTCGACAAGCGTTCGCGCAAAATTTGTCGTTCGACTAAAGACACAGTGTTTAAAGCACTGGAGTCCCTGGGGTTCAAACCCCTAAGAATTGTCAAGGGAAAGGGTTTTTTCATGTGGGACGTACTGCTGCCCACTGCAGAAGACTGCGTAAGAGCCACCCGGAGGGAATTGATCACAAAGGATCTCATCCTCCGAACCGAGTATGAGGGTCGGCGAAGGACCAGGGTGGCAGTATACGAGGTCCCTCCTCAGGTTATCGGGGAACACCTCGCGGCGTTCCTGGACCAATACGGGGAGATATTGGCCGCTTCCTGTGATAGCCTGACTGGGGGATGGAGCTTTGATATGATGCTCGATCGTAAGGCCTTCAGCTCCGTCCCCAACTGGATTGACGTTAGTGACTTGAAGCTGCCGGTCATCGTGACCGGTCGTAAACCAGCCTGCTGGAAGTGTGGAGTGACTGGTCATCTCTCCTCTTCCTGCCCAGAGAAGAAGGCCTCTGGGACTCAGGTCACTAAAGACCAAACTCCCCCTCTGACCGAGTCTGCAAAATCCGCCGCGCCTGTAATGGGCATGCCAGCTGCCGGGACCGGAGAGGTTGTTCCCCCGGTTGGGTCACCATCCAAGCCCCCATCCCCCGAAGAGCCCTCTTCCACCGCTTCTGCGGCTAAGAAGGGGGAAGAAGGGGAATGGCAGGTAGTTGGCAAGGTCAGAGGGAAGCGTCAGCCAGCGGGTCCTCAGTCCCCTGAAGCCTCGGGGACTAAAGACACTTACAGCCCCACTCCCGCTAACAGCAGTAAGGGCGACGCCCCGACCTCTATGCTCAACATCGAAGAGCAGAAGAAGAAATACGACCCAGGTTATGAGAAAACCGAAAAAGTAAAAGAACTCAAAAAGAAGCTCGATGACCAAAGGAAAGCAAAATCTTCCCCTTCAAAGAAATCCCCCTCTGCACAGTCTCCTAAACCCTCACGACAAATTAAATCACCTACTAAAATGAAGGCCATGCCCACCACATCTTCCAATCCTCCTCCTCCTCCTTCTTCATGTCCCTCAACCCCTCTCTCTAAAGTGAGGCCTTCTCCTGCCACTCCGTCCACTCCTTATGCCCAGTGCCAAATCCCTCTCAGTAGAGACCCCAGCCCTTTTAGACAACCCAGTACTCCTCGCCACACTCCCAGTCCTTCACCCTCTAAATCTTCCCAAATGCCCCCTCCAGTCAACAAAAGACTCAGAAGTCCCACCCATGATCCGGCGGAAAAGAAAAAAAGGCAAAAACGCATTTATTACTCCGGAACTGATATCTGTAAAATCTCACCTCTGCAGGCTGAAAAGGCGAGAGATTACGGCAACAGGATAACTAACCTGAAATATTTATTATCAATGAAGCAATTTGCCGAAAAAGACATTGATAATCCTCTTAACTTCCCTAATGCCCAGAGGGTATTAACTGTCTTAAGAGTGGAAACCGGAGCTAAACAAATTTGGGCCATGTTGGACGAGGCTTTATCTTCGTTCACCATGACCCCTCCTATAGCCATACTCCAGAATGAAAAGCTTCGAAAAATGAATACTTTTTGTGCAGGGAGGGTCCCGATTTTTGTTCACCCCTCCCTTTATAGAGCACTAAAGTTGACTTTCCCGTGGGATATTGGCGGAATCTCCTTGGACGGTACCATCAATACTGAGATGGGCCATGGGTCTATGGGAGATGCTGTCGGTATCCTCACCCCGGCCATGTTCAAAGCAGGTAAGCAACCCTAATCAGCATTCAATATGGCTCTCTGGTTAGCTAGTTTAAATGTCCGGGGCCTGAGGTTGGAGTCTCGCAGGGCGAGGCTCTCTCGCGACCTTCAGCGCCTCGGGGTGAATATCTGTTGTGTGCAAGAGACCCGGTTTTCTTCTCATGATCGTGAGGATGTGCTGTCTAATGGGTTCGCCCTTTATTCAGCATGTTTTGATGGTCGTTCGAGGGGTGTCTCTTGGCTAGTGAGCAGGTCTTTAGACGCTGTATGTACTCTTGTTTTCGCAGATCCGGCGGGCAGGCTTTGTGTGCTGGACGTTACCATAAAAGGTAAGGCTTTACGTCTCATCGGCGTTTATGCGCCCGTTATCCATGCTGAGCGTCCTGGTCTGTTTCGGCAGATCGAGCCGTTTTTGACGACATCTCGTCGGGTAGTTTTAGCGGGTGATTGGAATGCCGTCCTTGATCCCGATATAGATCGTATAGGGAAAAAACGGGCTACTAACAATCCTGATGTGAAACCATTTCGGGGCTTCATCGACGGGTTCGATCTCGTCGATAAGTACCGAAGTGAGCATCCTCGGGATATAGCTTGGACTTGGACTAATAGTGGCAACTCGGATCCTGGGACGCTTGCGAGCTACCTTGATCGAGTCCTAGTTAAGAGAGTCGATGTAGGGCTCTTAGGGTGTCCAAGTTTCCATTATATAGTTTATTCGGATCATAGGCTTGTCCGGGTCCGTGTAAACTTAGATAAGCCTAAGGTTAGGTTGGCTGGTTACTGGAAATTCAACTGTTCACTGTTTGGTGAACAGGGATTTCGGGACCAGCTGTTACTAATGATACAACGGGAATTGTCGGGAGCGGTTTTTGGGAACGCCTGGTGGGGTAACCTTAAATCTAAAATTAGAACGTTTGCTGCCGATTTTAGTCGTCGACTCAATCGAGATAGATTAGCGGCGCAAACTGCTTTAGAAGAAAAAGTCGATCGGGCCGTGAAATCCCGTGTTAGTGGGGATGTAGCCTTAGCTAAGGCAGAGTTGGCCTCCTTGCTTATCAAGAAGGATCAAGCTCTGGTAGTTAGGGCTAGGTTAAAAAGAATGTCCTCTGAGGCGACGAATATGGCCGCTGAATTGCGTGCAGAGGAGAGTAGGAGTGCGTCTCGGCGACATATCGCGTGCGTCACATTACCGGATAATCGGACCGTGACTACAAACGCGGGCATATGTGAGGTCTTTCGAGATTATTTTCAGGATCTTTTCACCAGGGAGCCCGGTCTGAGCTCGGCTCAGTTCGACTCCTATTTAGCCGACTTTCCCTGCCTCGAGGCAGCTGAAGCGGCTGGGTGCGAGGGTCCCATAACAGAGTCTGAGATCTGGGAAGCGCTGAAGCAGGTTGGCCTGGATAAGTCTCCGGGACTCGATGGTCTGCCCTACGAAGTGTACTTGAGGCTGTCGCCCGTTTTTGTTCCTTTGCTGGAACTGATTTTCAACCACTGGATGAAGCAGGGGTCTATACCTCAACGCTTCACCAGGGGTGTGATCAAGTTGCTGCGTAAGGACAAGAACGGTGGGGATGGGTTAGGGAACTTTCGCCCTTTAACGATGCTAAACGCTGAGTTGAAGATTTTGGCGAAGATCTTAGCCAACCGTTTGCAGCTTGTCCTGTCTAGTCTGATTGGCCCCGAGCAGACTTGTGCTGTGAAGGGCAGGACTATTCAGGATAACCTGCATATGGTACGCTTGATCTTAGAACAAGTCGACGGTGAAGCCGCGCTGATCAATTTAGATCAGTCCAAGGCCTTCGATAGGGTTGATCATCGTTTTCTGGAGGCTGTCCTTTCGTCGGCCGGTTTCGGAGCCGACTTTCGCTCCTGGATCCGACTCTTGTATGCGACCCCCGGTGCGCTGGTGGAAGTGAATGGAGTAAGATCGAAGCCTTTCGTATTGTCTCGCTCTATTCGTCAGGGTTGTCCGCTCTCGCCTTTGCTTTACGTTCTTGCGTTGGAACCTTTCCTTCGCAAGTTAAAGGCGAATCCGGTCCTGCGTGGAATATCTCTGCCTGGGGCTACCACCTCAGCAAGGTATTCTGCCTATGCTGACGACGTTTCGGTTCTTGTGTCGAGCAGAGCCGAGATTGACGAAGTCAGCAAAGAGGTCAGTGGTTATGAGATGGTGACAGGGGCCAAGATCAACCGTGATAAGTCTGTTGGCTTGCGGTTGGGTGCGTGGAAGGGAGTTTCTCTTCCCGGACCTTTCCTCTGGACGGATGGGCCGATCAAGATTCTCGGCGTCTGGTTCGGTCCGGATCTCCAGTTGGAAATGAATTGGTCGGAGGTACGAGAGAAGGCCGAGAGCGCGGTTAATCTGTGGTCTCGGAGGAGGCTTTCCCTGAAGGGAAGGGCGGAAGTATGTGTTTCACACATATATCCAATCCTCGTGTACCGACTCTCTGTACTTCCACTTCCGTTTGCCCCACTAATTTTATTAGTAAGGCTCTTGTTCTCCTTCTTGTGGGGAGGCAAGGCCCCTATGGTATCTCGGGAGATCTGTTGCCTTCATACCGCTGAGGGCGGTCTGGGTATGCCAAGCATTGAGATTCGTCAACATATGCTTCGCATTGCATTCCTAGACCGATTGTGTCGCGAACCGGACGAGGTGGGAGCCTTCTGGAAGGAAGACGCCCGGAAAAATTTCCCGTCCCTAAGAAGTGTGCACTCGTGCGAGGGGGAGGCCCGCCGTAGACCCCGAGCCGAAAGCTCCTTCTATCACGAATGTCGTCGCGCTCTGAAATGCCTCTTACGGGCGTCGGAAGGCCTCTCCAACGTCCAGGCGTTGTCTCGTAGGGCATTGTATCAGGTGTTAGTTCGGGGGTCCGTTCAAGATGCTCTGATTAGCGAGCTCGGTCTTACGAAGCAGCAGGCTCGCTCAATATGGCCTTGGGCGCCAGGGTTGAAATGCCTCACTAACGATGAGGCATCACTCACCTGGCGGGTGATTCGTAGAGCCCTCTGGGTCGGCAAAAGACTTTGTTCAGCGGGCTTGGAGAATTCTCCAGACTGCCGCCGCTGCGTTGGGGAAGTCGAGACCATTGGTCACGCCTTCTTTCAGTGCACGGTGGTAGTGCCGTTGTGCAAGTTCGTTGAAGGCCTCATGGTTCGCGTACTGCGGAGAAAGTCCTTTGTCCTGGATGTCGTTTCTGTCTGTAGCAATGTGGTGCCTCAGATGTCGAGGGCTGAGCATTATGTGTGCTGTTGCTTACTAGGCGTTATGAGAGTCGTGATTTGGACGACGCGTCAGAAGGAATTCTATGGTGGCGAGAAGTTTGCTTCTTCCGAACTGATCTTGTTCTTTAGGCATCAGCTTAAAGTCAAGATTAGGACGGAAAGGCGGCGGCTCACATCATCAGAATTTGGCGAAAGGTGGGTGAGTCTTGCGCGTTTGTGCCGTGTGAAAGGGGCTGACCTTGAGTGGCATTTTGATGCTGGTTAGGCATCAGGATATTGTTTGCCTGGGTTGAACTTGGCAACCCATCCCTGGATTTAGGATAGTTTAGGGTTTTTTTTGCTTTTTAGTTTTTTAATTTCTGTAAAACTTAGCTAGAGTGTGTTTGCTCATTGGCCCCCCTTTTTTTCTGCCCCCCTTTTCTTTTCCTTTAGTTTAACTCCCCTTCCCTCCCCTCTTTAGGTGCTCAGTGATTTCAGTTCTCTGGAGGATACGGGACGCCTTTCGTTTCGAGTGTGAGCTTTTTCGTATGGTTGAGTCTGAATCAGTGCGTGTTTGTGTGAGTGGTTGGGATGGATAAATGTTTGTTCTGTTATAGTCCCGTGTCGATTTCGCCCAGTCAATTGATTTTACTGTCACATTTAGGATTTGTGGGGGGTTTTTATTACTAACATATATTTTGTTTCGTTTCTTGTACATATATATTTTACTCATATTGTATATACTCATTGGGGATTATTTATTGTATAAAATTTTTACTCCCGCCCCCCACAGACTTTATTGTACATATGGGGTTATTTAGGACTTTCATAGAGACCATGAGGTATTTTGGTGGATGTAGCATGAAAGGTAAGTATAAATGTGGCGTTTTGGTGAAAGGAATATTGTTTTGTATGTTTGGGTCAGTGCTCGGGACTAGCTAAGTTTAAGATTAAGACAAGTGATGACCTTCCTTTTCCCCAATCCCCCTTTTGGCCTTGTGCCGTATTTACTGTGTATAACAGTAATAAATATTGTGGCCTTACGATTGCGTTTTGTCCGCCTTGTCATTTTGTGTTCCATTTTTCAGACCGCTGCACGACTGCCTTGTTGCCTGAATCTCTGAGTGAACTGTATTTTGGTTAAAGTTTGTTATTTTATTTATTTTCTGTTTCAACTGTTTTGGAAAAAAAAAAAAAAAAAAAAAGAAAAAAAAAAAAAAAAGTCCTTTTGATTTTTTCTTCTATCCATTTTTTTTATTTTTACCCCCCTCTTTTAGTTCTATTCCATTTTTATTTTCAGTTTTTTTCCCCCTTTAATTTTTTGTTTTAGTTTTTCTTTTTACCCCCGTTAATTCTTTGTTTTTCATTTTATCCCCTATTCTAGTTTCTCGTTTTAATTCCCTTCCCCCGTTAATTTTTGTTTCTACCCCGTTTTAATTTCCACGCATTTTTAGCCTTCCTTAGAATTTTCATTTCCCGTTAATTTCTATCTTCGTTCTAGTTATATTGTAACCCTTGTCCGTGTTTTGCGTTAATTAATTTTAATTTCTTGTTTCTGTCCTAACTCTACGTTTTACGTGTTTTTCGTTTTATAAATTTGTTTGTACTAAAATCGTTTTGTAATTGTTGTATTGTCTAATTTATTTGTTTATTTTCTTTATTGGTTCGACTTGTTTGTTTTCGGTCGGCCATTTTGAATTTTTGTTGTTAGCTTTGGTTCTTGCCAAAGTTCCGTATTTTCTTTTGTTATTGTTTTCGTCTAGTGTCGGCCATTTTGATTTTTTGTCGAAGTTGAGTATTTTCTTTGGTTACTTTGTTTGAACGTTTTATTTTATTATTTAATTGTCCTTTTCGTGTTTTGTTAATTGTTACGCCTTTAGGCGATATTTGTGTTTAAGTTTTACGTGTTTTTTGTTTGATTTTTGTAATTGTTGTACGTTTAAAGTTAGCTGTTAATTTTCATTTATTTACTGGTTTGACTCGCTTCTTAGAGTCGGCCAGCTTTATTTTTTTTAACTAGCTTCGGCTAGAGTTCAATTATATTAGGTTCCTGTCTACTTTTTCTTGAACGTTTTATTTTATTATCCAATTTTCCCCTTTTTATTTTTTTTCGCCTTTTGGCGTTATTTGTTTGTTTTTTTTGTTTCGCCTTTAGGCGAAATTTATTGATTACCCCTTCCCCATTCCTTCACCCCTGACCCCCCTTTTTTTTCTCCACCATGGAGAAGAAGGAAAAAAAAGCCCCTTCTTTCCTTATTACTAAAAAAAAGACAGCGACCCTTGCTTCCATCCGAAAATCGGTGAGGAAGCATTTATTCAACCCAAAAAAAGACCCCCCAGATAAAGATAATCCGGATGAATATCCTGCCCTTCCTCGAACCCCCACAAATGAGGAAATAGTTGACGTCCTTAAAAAGGCCGCCAAAGCCAGGATAGAGAAAGAAATCCTGGAAAAAGAAACCAATAAAAACCCAGAAAAGCCAAAAATTAACACCGAGGTCGGGGATTCGCCCTCTTGTTGGAAGTCCCCTCCGAATTGTATAATCGACATCGCGGAGTTCCTGGAGCGTGCCAAGAGTTACGCTCACCTCGTGGTGAAAGACGGGCTCTTGGAAGATCCAGTGGAACTGAAGAGAGTCGAGAAAAGAATAGTGTCTGTCTTTGTCGTCGACAAGCGTTCGCGCAAAATTTGTCGTTCGACTAAAGACACAGTGTTTAAAGCACTGGAGTCCCTGGGGTTCAAACCCCTAAGAATTGTCAAGGGAAAGGGTTTTTTCATGTGGGACGTACTGCTGCCCACTGCAGAAGACTGTGTAAGAGCCACCCGGAGGGAATTGATCACAAAGGATCTCATCCTCCGAACCGAGTATGAGGGTCGGCGAAGGACCAGGGTGGCAGTATACGAGGTCCCTCCTCAGGTTATCGGGGAACACCTCGCGGCTTTCCTGGACCAATACGGGGAGATATTGGCCGCTTCCTGTGATAGCCTGACTGGGGGATGGAGCTTTGATATGATGCTCGATCGTAAGGCCTTCAGCTCCGTCCCCAACTGGATTGACGTTAGTGACTTGAAGCTGCCGGTCATCGTGACCGGTCGTAAACCAGCCTGCTGGAAGTGTGGAGTGACTGGTCATCTCTCCTCTTCCTGCCCAGAGAAGAAGGCCTCTGGGACTCAGGTCACTAAAGACCAAACTCCCCCTCTGACCGAGTCTGCAAAATCCGCCGCGCCTGTAATGGGCATGCCAGCTGCCGGGACCGGAGAGGTTGTTCCCCCGGTTGGGTCACCATCCAAGCCCCCATCCCCCGAAGAGCCCTCTTCCACCGCTTCTGCGACTAAGAAGGGGGAAGAAGGGGAATGGCAGGTAGTTGGCAGGGTCAGAGGGAAGCGTCAGTCAGCGGGTCCTCAGTCCCCTGAAGCCTCGGGGACTAAAGACACACACAGTCCCACTCCCTCTAGCAACAGCATGGGCGACGCCCCGACCTCTTTAACATCAGAAGATCATATGAAAAAATATGAACCGTCTTACGAAAAAACCGTCAAACTGAAAGAACTGAAAAAACTAATAGACGTCCAAAGAAAACAAAAAAAATCCCCGGAAAAGAAATCCCCCTTGCAGTCTCCTCAACCCTCTTCTCCAGTCAAGTCTCCCCCTAAAAAGATGGCCACTCGCTCCACATCTTCCAAACCTATTCCTCCCACTCCATGTCCGTCAACCCCTCTCTCCAGAGTGAAGCCTTCTCCAGCCACCCCTTCCACTTCTCGTGCCCAGTCCCAAATCCCTCTCAGTAGAGACCCCAGTCCTTTTAGACATCCCAGTACTCCTCGCCACACTCCCAGTCCTTCACCCTCAAAAAAATTATCCACAACAGTAACCAAAAGGCCCAGAAGCCCTACTCAAGATGGTGCGGATAAAAAAAAGAGACCGAAGCACATATTTAACCCAGGCATAGAGATATGCAAAATATCTCCCCTACAAGCTGAAAAAGCGAGGGATTACGGGAATAGGATAAAGAGCCTAAAATTCCTCTTATCCGTAAAAAAATTTGGGGACAAAGACATTGAAGATCCCGGAAACTTCCCTAATGCCCAAAGGGTATTAACTGTAATTAGATCAGAGCCGGGAGCGAAATCAGTTTGGGCTATGGTGGATGAAGCGATTTCATCGTTCAGCTTGTCCCCGCCAATCGCCATAGTCCAAAATGATAAATTGAAAAAGATGAAGCAGTTTTGTGCAGGGAGGGTCCCGGTTTTTGTTCACCCCTCCCTTTATAGAGCACTAAAATTGACTTTCCCGTGGGATATCGGCGGAATCTCCGAAGACGGTACCATCAAGAATGAGATGGGCCATGGGTCTATGGGAGAGGCTGTCGGTATCCTAACCCCAGCCATGTTCAACGCAGATAAGCAACCCTAATCAGCATTCAATATGGCTCTCTGGTTAGCTACTTTAAATGTCCGGGGCCTGAGGTTGGAGTCTCGCAGGGCGAGGCTCTCTCGCGACCTTCAGCGCCTCGGGGTGAATATCTGTTGTGTGCAAGAGACCCGGTTTTCTTCTCATGATCGTGAGGATGTGCTGTCTAATGGGTTCGCCCTTTATTCAGCATGTTTTGATGGTCGTTCGAGGGGTGTCTCTTGGCTAGTGAGCAGGTCTTTAGACGCTGTATGTACTCTTGTTTTCGCAGATCCGGCGGGCAGGCTTTGTGTGCTGGACGTTACCATAAAAGGTAAGGCTTTACGTCTCATCGGCGTTTATGCGCCCGTCATCCATGCTGAGCGTCCTGGTCTGTTTCGGCAGATCGAGCCGTTTTTGACGACATCTCGGCGGGTAGTTTTAGCGGGTGATTGGAATGCCGTCCTTGATCCCGATATAGATCGTATAGGGAAAAAACGGGCTACTAACAATCCTGATGTGAAACCATTTCGGGGCTTCATCGACGGGTTCGATCTCGTCGATAAGTACCGAAATGAGCATCCTCGGGATATAGCTTGGACTTGGACTAATAGTGGCAACTCGGATCCTGGGACGCTTGCGAGCTACCTCGATCGAGTCCTAGTTAAGAGAGTCGATGTAGGGCTCTTAGGGTGTCCAAGTTTCCATTATATAGTTTATTCGGATCATAGGCTTGTCCGGGTCCGTGTAAACTTAGATAAGCCTAAGGTTAGGTTGGCTGGTTACTGGAAATTCAACTGTTCACTGTTTGGTGAACAGGGATTTCGGGACCAGCTGTTACTAATGATACAACGGGAATTGTCGGGAGCGGTTTTTGGGAACGCCTGGTGGGGTAACCTTAAATCTAAAATTAGAACGTTTGCTGCCGATTTTAGCCGTCGACTCAATCGAGATAGATTAGCGGCGCAAACTGCTTTAGAAGACAAAGTCGATCGGGCCGTGAAATCCCGTGTTAGTGGGGATGTAGCCTTAGCTAAGGCAGAGTTGGCCTCCTTGCTTATCAAGAAGGATCAAGCTCTGGTAGTTAGGGCTAGGTTAAAAAGAATGTCCTCTGAGGCGACGAATATGGCCGCTGAATTGCGTGCAGAGGAGAGTAGGAGTGCGTCTCGGCGACATATCGCGTGCGTCACATTACCGGATAATCGGACCGTGACTACAAACGCGGGCATATGTGAGGTCTTTCGAGATTATTTTCAGGATCTTTTCACCAGGGAGCCCGGTCTGAGCTCGGCTCAGTTCGACTCCTATTTAGCCGACTTTCCCTGCCTCGAGGCAGCTGAAGCGGCTGGGTGCGAGGGTCCCATAACAGAGTCTGAGATCTGGGAAGCGCTGAAGCAGGTTGGCCTGGATAAGTCTCCGGGACTCGATGGTCTGCCCTACGAAGTGTACTTGAGGCTGTCGCCCGTTTTTGTTCCTTTGCTGGAACTGATTTTCAACCACTGGATGAAGCAGGGGTCTATACCTCAACGCTTCACCAGGGGTGTGATCAAGTTGCTGCGTAAGGACAAGAACGGTGGGGATGGGTTAGGGAACTTTCGCCCTTTAACGATGCTAAACGCTGAGTTGAAGATTTTGGCGAAGATCTTAGCCAACCGTTTGCAGCTTGTCCTGTCTAGTCTGATTGGCCCCGAGCAGACTTGTGCTGTGAAGGGCAGGACTATTCAGGATAACCTGCATATGGTACGCTTGATCTTAGAACAAGTCGACGGTGAAGCCGCGCTGATCAATTTAGATCAGTCCAAGGCCTTCGATAGGGTTGATCATCGTTTTCTGGAGGCTGTCCTTTCGTCGGCCGGTTTCGGAGCCGACTTTCGCTCCTGGATCCGACTCTTGTATGCGACCCCCGGTGCGCTGGTGGAAGTGAATGGAGTAAGATCGAAGCCTTTCGTATTGTCTCGCTCTATTCGTCAGGGTTGTCCGCTCTCGCCTTTGCTTTACGTTCTTGCGTTGGAACCTTTCCTTCGCAAGTTAAAGGCGAATCCGGTCCTGCGTGGAATATCTCTGCCTGGGGCTACCACCTCAGCAAGGTATTCTGCCTATGCTGACGACGTTTCGGTTCTTGTGTCGAGCAGAGCCGAGATTGACGAAGTCAGCAAAGAGGTCAGTGGTTATGAGATGGTGACAGGGGCCAAGATCAACCGTGATAAGTCTGTTGGCTTGCGGTTGGGTGCGTGGAAGGGAGTTTCTCTTCCCGGACCTTTCCTCTGGACGGATGGGCCGATCAAGATTCTCGGCGTCTGGTTCGGTCCGGATCTCCAGTTGGAAATGAATTGGTCGGAGGTACGAGAGAAGGCCGAGAGCGCGGTTAATCTGTGGTCTCGGAGGAGGCTTTCCCTGAAGGGAAGGGCGGAAGTATGTGTTTCACACATATATCCAATCCTCGTGTACCGACTCTCTGTACTTCCACTTCCGTTTGCCCCACTAATTTTATTAGTAAGGCTCTTGTTCTCCTTCTTGTGGGGAGGCAAGGCCCCTATGGTATCTCGGGAGATCTGTTGCCTTCATACCGCTGAGGGCGGCCTGGGTATGCCAAGCATTGAGATTCGTCAACATATGCTTCGCATTGCATTCCTAGACCGATTGTGTCGCGAACCGGACGAGGTGGGAGCCTTCTGGAAGGAAGACGCCCGGAAAAATTTCCCGTCCCTAAGAAGTGTGCACTCGTGCGAGGGGGAGGCCCGCCGTAGACCCCGAGCCGAAAGCTCCTTCTATCACGAATGTCGTCGCGCTCTGAAATGCCTCTTACGGGCGTCGGAAGGCCTCTCCAACGTCCAGGCGTTGTCTCGTAGGGCATTGTATCAGGTGTTAGTTCGGGGGTCCGTTCAAGATGCTCTGATTAGCGAGCTCGGTCTTACGAAGCAGCAGGCTCGCTCAATATGGCCTTGGGCGCCAGGGTTGAAGTGCCTCACTAACGATGAGGCATCACTCACCTGGCGGGTGATTCGTAGAGCCCTCTGGGTCGGCAAAAGACTTTGTTCAGCGGGCTTGGAGAATTCTCCAGACTGCCGCCGCTGCGTTGGGGAAGTCGAGACCATTGGTCACGCCTTCTTTCAGTGCACGGTGGTAGTGCCGTTGTGCAAGTTCGTTGAAGGCCTCATGGTTCGCGTACTGCGGAGAAAGTCCTTTGTCCTGGATGTCGTTTCTGTCTGTAGCAATGTGGTGCCTCAGATGTCGAGGGCTGAGCATTATGTGTGCTGTTGCTTACTAGGCGTTATGAGAGTCGTGATTTGGACGACGCGTCAGAAGGAATTCTATGGTGGCGAGAAGTTTGCTTCTTCCGAACTGATCTTGTTCTTTAGGCATCAGCTTAAAGTCAAGATTAGGACGGAAAGGCGGCGGCTCACATCATCAGAATTTGGCGAAAGGTGGGTGAGTCTTGCGCGTTTGTGCCGTGTGAAAGGGGCTGACCTTGAGTGGCATTTTGATGCTGGTTAGGCATCAGGATATTGTTTGCCTGGGTTGAACTTGGCAACCCATCCCTGGATTTAGGATAGTTTAGGGTTTTTGCATTTGTATTTTAGTTTTTTAATTTCTGTAAAACTTAGCTAGAGTGAGTTTGCTCATTGGCACCCTTTTTTTTTCTGCCCCCCCTTTTTCTTTTCCTTTTGTTTAACTCCCCATCCCTTCCCGCTTTAGGTGCTCAGTGATTTTAGTTCTCTGGAGGATGCGGGACGCCTTTCGTTTCGAGTGTGTGAGCTTTTCGTATGTTTGAGGCTGAATCAGTGCGTGTTTGTGCGAATGGTTGGGATGGATAAATGTTTATTTTATAAAGTCCCGTGTCGATTTCGCCCAGGAAATTGATTTTACTGTCACATTTAGGAATTGTGGGGGGGTTTTATTACTAACATGATTTTGTTTAGTTTCATGTATATAATTTTAGACATATTGTATATATTCATTGGGGATATTTATTTGAAATTTTTACTCCCGCCCCCCCACAGACTTTATTGTACATATGGGGTTATTTAGGACTTTCATAGAGACCATGAGGTATTTTGGTGGATGTAGCATGAAAGGTAAGTATGAATGTGGCGTTTTGGTGAAAGGAATATTGTTTTGTATGCTTGGGTCAGTGCTTGGGACTAGCTAAGTTTAAGATTAAGACCAGTGATGACCTTCCTTTTCCCCAATCCCCCTTTTGGCCTTGTGCCGTATTTACTGTACATAACAGTATTAAATATTGTGGCCTTACGATTGCGTTTTGTCCGCCTTGTCATTTTGTGTTCCATTTTTCAGACCGCTGCACGACTGCCTTGTTGCCTGAATCTCTGAGTGAACTGTATTTTGGTTAAAGTTTGTTATTTTATTTATTTTCTGTTTCAACTGTTTTGGAAAAAAAAAAAAAAAAAAAAAGAAAAAAAAAAAAAAGTCCTTTTGATTTTTTCTTCTATCCATTTTTTTTATTTTTACCCCCCTCTTTTAGTTCCTTTCCATTTTTATTTTCAGTTTTTTTTTCCCCCTTTAATTTTTTGTTTTAGTTTTTCTTTTTACCCCCGTTAATTCTTTGTTTTTCATTTTATCCCCTATTCTAGCTTCTCGTTTTAATTTCCTTCCCCCGTTAATTTTTGTTTCCACCCCGTTCTAATTTCCACGCTTTCTTTAGCCTTCCTTATAACCTTCATTTCCCGTTAATTTCTATCTTCGTTCTAGTTATATTGTAACCCTTGTCCGTGTTTTGCGTTAATTAATTTTAATTTCTTGTTTCTGTCCTAACTCTACGTTTTACGTGTTTTTCGTTTTATAAATTTGTTTGTACTAAAATCGTTTTGTAATCGTTGTATTGTCTAATTTATTTGTTTATTTTCTTTATTGGTTCGACTTGTTTGTTTTGGGTCGGCCATTTTGAATTTTTGTTGCTAGCTTTGGTTCTTGCCAAAGTTCCGTATTTTCTTTTGTTATTGTTTTCGTCTAGTCGGCCATTTTGATTTTTTGTCGAAGTTGAGTATTTTCTTTGGTTACTTTGTTTGAACGTTTTATTTTATTATTTAATTGTCCTTTTCGTGTTTTGTTAATTGTTACGCCTTTAGGCGATATTTGTGTTTAAGTTTTACGTGTTTTTTGTTTGATTTTTGTAATTGTTGTACGTTTTAAAGTTAGCCGTTAATTTTCATTTATTTACTGGTTCGACACGCTTCTTAGAGTCGGCCATCTTTATTTTTTTAACTAGCTTCGGCTAGAGTTCAATTATATTAGGTTCCTGTCTACTTTTTCTTGAACGTTTTATTTTATTATCCAATTTTCCCCTTTTTATTTTTTTTCTCGCCTTTTGGCGTTATTTGTTTGTTTTTTTTGTTTCGCCTTTAGGCGAAATTTATTGATTACCCCTTCCCCATTCCTTCACCCCTGACCCCCCTTTTTTTTCTCCACCATGGAGAAGGAAAAAAAAGCCCCTTCTTTCCTTATTACTAAAAAAAAGACAGCGACCCTTGCTTCCATCCGAAAATCGGTGAGGAAGCATTTATTCAACCCCAAAAAAGACCCCCCAGATAAAGATAATCCGGATGAATATCCTGCCCTTCCTCGAACCCCCACAAATGAGGAAATAGTTGACGTCCTTAAAAAGGCCGCCAAAGCCAGGATAGAGAAAGAAATCCTGGAAAAAGAAACCAATAAAAACCCAGAAAAGCCAAAAGTTAACACCGAGGTCGGGGATTCGCCCTCTTGTTGGAAGTCCCCTCCGAATTGTATAATCGACATCGCGGAGTTCCTGGAGCGTGCCAAGAGTTACGCTCACCTCGTGGTGAAAGACGGGCTCTTGGAGGATCCAGTGGAACTGAAGAGAGTCGAGAAAAGAATAGTGTCTGTCTTTGTCGTCGACAAGCGTTCGCGCAAAATTTGTCGGTCGACTAAAGACACAGTGTTTAAAGCACTGGAGTCCCTGGGGTTCAAACCCCTAAGAATTGTCAAGGGAAAGGGATTCTTCATGTGGGACGTACTGCTGCCCACTGCGGAAGACTGCGTAAGAGCCACCCGGAGGGAGTTGATCACAAAGGATCTCATCCTCCGAACCGAGTATGAGGGTCGGCGAAGGACCAGGGTGGCAGTATACGAGGTCCCTCCTCAGGTTATCGGGGAACACCTCGCGGCTTTCCTGGACCAATACGGGGAGATATTGGCCGCTTCCTGCGATAGCCTGACTGGGGGATGGAGCTTTGATATGATGCTCGATCGTAAGGCCTTCAGCTCCGTCCCCAACTGGATTGACGTTAGTGACTTGAAGCTGCCGGTCATCGTGACCGGTCGTAAACCAGCCTGCTGGAAGTGTGGAGTGACTGGTCATCTCTCCTCTTCCTGCCCAGAGAAGAAGGCCTCTGGGACTCAGGTCACTAAAGACCAAACTCCCCCTCTGACCGAGTCTGCAAAATCCGCCGCGCCTGTAATGGGCATGCCAGCTGCCGGGACCGGAGAGGTTGTTCCCCCGGTTGGGTCACCATCCAAGCCCCCATCCCCCGAAGAGCCCTCTTCCACCGCTTCTGCGGCTAAGAAGGGGGAAGAAGGGGAATGGCAGGTAGTTGGCAGGGTCAGAGGGAAGCGTCAGCCAGCGGGTCCTCAGTCCCCTGAAGCCTCAGGGACTAAAGACACACACAGTCCCACTCCCTCTAGCAACAGCATGGGCGACGCCCCGACCTCTTTAACATCTGAAGAGCATATGAAAAAATATGAACCGTCTTACGAAAAAACCGTCAAACTGAAAGAACTTAAAAAACTAATAGACGTCCAGAGAAAACAAAAAAAATCCCCGGAAAAGAAATCCCCCTTGCAGTCTCCTCAACCCTCTTCTCCAGTCAAGTCTCCCCCTAAAAAAATGGCCACTCGCTCCACATCTTCCAAACCTATTCCTCCCACTCCATGTCCGTCAACCCCTCTCTCCAGAGTGAAGCCTTCTCCAGCCACCCCTTCCACTTCTCGTGCCCAGTCCCAAATCCCTCTCAGTAGAGACCCCAGTCCTTTTAGACATCCCAGTACTCCTCGCCACACTCCCAGTCCTTCACCCTCAAAAAAATTACCCACAACAGTAACCAAAAGGCCCAGAAGCCCTACACAAGATGGTGCGGATAAAAAAAAGAGACCGAAGCACATCTTTAACCCAGGCATAGAGATATGCAAAATATCTCCCCTACAAGCTGAAAAAGCGAGGGATTACGGGAATAGGATAAAGAGCCTAAAATTCCTCTTATCCGTTAAAAAATTTGGGGACAAAGACATTGAAGATCCCGGAAACTTCCCTAATGCCCAAAGGGTATTAACTGTAATTAGATCAGAGCCGGGAGCGAAATCAGTTTGGGCTATGGTGGATGAAGCGATTTCATCGTTCAGCTTGTCCCCGCCAATCGCCATAGTCCAAAATGAAAAATTGAAAAAGATGAAGCAGTTTTGTGCAGGGAGGGTCCCGGTTTTTGTTCACCCCTCCCTTTATAGAGCACTAAAATTGACTTTCCCGTGGGATATCGGCGGAATCTCCGAAGACGGTACCATCAAGAATGAGATGGGCCATGGGTCTATGGGAGAGGCTGTCGGTATCCTAACCCCAGCCATGTTCAACGCAGATAAGCAACCCTAGTCAGCATTCATTATGGCTCTCTGGTTAGCTACTTTAAATGTCCGGGGCCTGAGGTTGGAGTCTCGCAGGGCGAGGCTCTCTCGCGACCTTCAGCGCCTCGGGGTTAATATTTGTTGTGTGCAAGAGACCCGGTTTTCTTCTCATGATCGTGAGGATGTGCTGTCTGGGGGGTTCGCCCTTTATTCAGCATGTTTTGATGGTCGTTCGAGGGGTGTCTCTTGGCTAGTGAGCAGGTCTTTAGACGCTGTATGTACTCTTGTTTTCGCAGATCCGGCGGGCAGGCTTTGTGTGCTGGACGTTACCATAAAAGGTAAGGCTTTACGTCTCATCGGCGTTTATGCGCCCGTTATCCATGCTGAGCGTCCTGGTCTGTTTCGGCAGATCGAGCCGTTTTTGACGACATCTCGTCGGGTAGTTTTAGCGGGTGATTGGAATGCCGTCCTTGATCCCGATATAGATCGTATAGGGAAAAAACGGGCTACTAACAATCCTGATGTGAAACCATTTCGGGGCTTCATCGACGGGTTCGATCTCGTCGATAAGTACCGAAATGAGCATCCTCGGGATATAGCTTGGACTTGGACTAATAGTGGCAACTCGGATCCTGGGACGCTTGCGAGCTACCTCGATCGAGTCCTAGTTAAGAGAGTCGATGTAGGGCTCTTAGGGTGTCCAAGTTTCCATTATATAGTTTATTCGGATCATAGGCTTGTCCGGGTCCGTGTAAACTTAGATAAGCCTAAGGTTAGGTTGGCTGGTTACTGGAAATTCAACTGTTCACTGTTTGGTGAACAGGGATTTCGGGACCAGCTGTTACTAATGATACAACGGGAATTGTCGGGAGCGGTTTTTGGGAACGCCTGGTGGGGTAATCTTAAATCTAAAATTAGAACGTTTGCTGCCGATTTTAGCCGTCGACTCAATCGAGATAGATTAGCGGCGCAAACTGCTTTAGAAGACAAAGTCGATCGGGCCGTGAAATCCCGTGTTAGTGGGGATGTAGCCTTAGCTAAGGCAGAGTTGGCCTCCTTGCTTATCAAGAAGGATCAAGCTCTGGTAGTTAGGGCTAGGTTAAAAAGAATGTCCTCTGAGGCGACGAATATGGCCGCTGAATTGCGTGCAGAGGAGAGTAGGAGTGCGTCTCGGCGACATATCGCGTGCGTCACATTACCGGATAATCGGACCGTGACTACAAACGCGGGCATATGTGAGGTCTTTCGAGATTATTTTCAGGATCTTTTCACCAGGGAGCCCGGTCTGAGCTCGGCTCAGTTCGACTCCTATTTAGCCGACTTTCCCTGCCTCGAGGCAGCTGAAGCGGCTGGGTGCGAGGGTCCCATAACAGAGTCTGAGATCTGGGAAGCGCTGAAGCAGGTTGGCCTGGATAAGTCTCCGGGACTCGATGGTCTGCCCTACGAAGTGTACTTGAGGCTGTCGCCCGTTTTTGTTCCTTTGCTGGAACTGATTTTCAACCACTGGATGAAGCAGGGGTCTATACCTCAACGCTTCACCAGGGGTGTGATCAAGTTGCTGCGTAAGGACAAGAACGGTGGGGATGGGTTAGGGAACTTTCGCCCTTTAACGATGCTAAACGCTGAGTTGAAGATTTTGGCGAAGATCTTAGCCAACCGTTTGCAGCTTGTCCTGTCTAGTCTGATTGGCCCCGAGCAGACTTGTGCTGTGAAGGGCAGGACTATTCAGGATAACCTGCATATGGTACGCTTGATCTTAGAACAAGTCGACGGTGAAGCCGCGCTGATCAATTTAGATCAGTCCAAGGCCTTCGATAGGGTTGATCATCGTTTTCTGGAGGCTGTCCTTTCGTCGGCCGGTTTCGGAGCCGACTTTCGCTCCTGGATCCGACTCTTGTATGCGACCCCCGGTGCGCTGGTGGAAGTGAATGGAGTAAGATCGAAGCCTTTCGTATTGTCTCGCTCTATTCGTCAGGGTTGTCCGCTCTCGCCTTTGCTTTACGTTCTTGCGTTGGAACCTTTCCTTCGCAAGTTAAAGGCGAATCCGGTCCTGCGTGGAATATCTCTGCCTGGGGCTACCACCTCAGCAAGGTATTCTGCCTATGCTGACGACGTTTCGGTTCTTGTGTCGAGCAGAGCCGAGATTGACGAAGTCAGCAAAGAGGTCAGTGGTTATGAGATGGTGACAGGGGCCAAGATCAACCGTGATAAGTCTGTTGGCTTGCGGTTGGGTGCGTGGAAGGGAGTTTCTCTTCCCGGACCTTTCCTCTGGACGGATGGGCCGATCAAGATTCTCGGCGTCTGGTTCGGTCCGGATCTCCAGTTGGAAATGAATTGGTCGGAGGTACGAGAGAAGGCCGAGAGCGCGGTTAATCTGTGGTCTCGGAGGAGGCTTTCCCTGAAGGGAAGGGCGGAAGTATGTGTTTCACACATATATCCAATCCTCGTGTACCGACTCTCTGTACTTCCACTTCCGTTTGCCCCACTAATTTTATTAGTAAGGCTCTTGTTCTCCTTCTTGTGGGGAGGCAAGGCCCCTATGGTATCTCGGGAGATCTGTTGCCTTCATACCGCTGAGGGCGGTCTGGGTATGCCAAGCATTGAGATTCGTCAACATATGCTTCGCATTGCATTCCTAGACCGATTGTGTCGCGAACCGGACGAGGTGGGAGCCTTCTGGAAGGAAGACGCCCGGAAAAATTTCCCGTCCCTAAGAAGTGTGCACTCGTGCGAGGGGGAGGCCCGCCGTAGACCCCGAGCCGAAAGCTCCTTCTATCACGAATGTCGTCGCGCTCTGAAATGCCTCTTACGGGCGTCGGAAGGCCTCTCCAACGTCCAGGCGTTGTCTCGTAGGGCATTGTATCAGGTGTTAGTTCGGGGGTCCGTTCAAGATGCTCTGATTAGCGAGCTCGGTCTTACGAAGCAGCAGGCTCGCTCAATATGGCCTTGGGCGCCAGGGTTGAAATGCCTCACTAACGATGAGGCATCACTCACCTGGCGGGTGATTCGTAGAGCCCTCTGGGTCGGCAAAAGACTTTGTTCAGCGGGCTTGGAGAATTCTCCAGACTGCCGCCGCTGCGTTGGGGAAGTCGAGACCATTGGTCACGCCTTCTTTCAGTGCACGGTGGTAGTGCCGTTGTGCAAGTTCGTTGAAGGCCTCATGGTTCGCGTACTGCGGAGAAAGTCCTTTGTCCTGGATGTCGTTTCTGTCTGTAGCAATGTGGTGCCTCAGATGTCGAGGGCTGAGCATTATGTGTGCTGTTGCTTACTAGGCGTTATGAGAGTCGTGATTTGGACGACGCGTCAGAAGGAATTCTATGGTGGCGAGAAGTTTGCTTCTTCCGAACTGATCTTGTTCTTTAGGCATCAGCTTAAAGTCAAGATTAGGACGGAAAGGCGGCGGCTCACATCATCAGAATTTGGCGAAAGGTGGGTGAGTCTTGCGCGTTTGTGCCGTGTGAAAGGGGCTGACCTTGAGTGGCATTTTGATGCTGGTTAGGCATCAGGATATTGTTTGCCTGGGTTGAACTTGGCAACCCATCCCTGGATTTAGGATAGTTTAGGGTTTTTGCATTTGTATTTTAGTTTTTTAATTTCTGTAAAACTTAGCTAGAGTGAGTTTGCTCATTGGCCCCCTTTTTTTTTCTGCCCCCCCTTTTTCTTTTCCTTTTGTTTAACTCCCCATCCCTCCCCGCTTTAGGTGCTCAGTGATTTTAGTTCTCTGGAGGATGCGGGACGCCTTTCGTTTCGAGTGTGTGAGCTTTTCGTATGTTTGAGGCTGAATCAGTGCGTGTTTGTGCGAATGGTTGGGATGGATAAATGTTTATTTTATAAAGTCCCGTGTCGATTTCGCCCAGGAAATTGATTTTACTGTCACATTTAGGAATTGTGGGGGGGTTTTATTACTAACATGATTTTGTTTAGTTTCATGTATATAATTTTAGACATATTGTATATATTCATTGGGGATATTTATTTGAAATTTTTACTCCCGCCCCCCCACAGACTTTATTGTACATATGGGGTTATTTAGGACTTTCATAGAGACCATGAGGTATTTTGGTGGATGTAGTATGAAAGGTAAGTATGAATGTGGCGTTTTGGTGAAAGGAATATTGTTTTGTATGCTTGGGTCAGTGCTTGGGACTAGCTAAGTTTAAGATTAAGACCAGTGATGACCTTCCTTTTCCCCAATCCCCCTTTTGGCCTTGTGCCGTATTTACTGTACATAACAGTATTAAATATTGTGGCCTTACGATTGCGTTTTGTCCGCCTTGTCATTTTGTGTTCCATTTTTCAGACCGCTGCACGACTGCCTTGTTGCCTGAATCTCTGAGTGAACTGTATTTTGGTTAAAGTTTGTTATTTTATTTATTTTCTGTTTCAACTGTTTTGAAAAAAAAAAAAAAAAAAAGTCCTTTTGATTTTTTCTTCTATCCATTTTTTATTTTTACCCCCTCTTTTAGTTCTTTTTCCTTTTTATTTTCAGTTTTTTTCCCCCTTTTAATTTTTGTTTTAGTTTTTCTTTTTACCCCCGTTAATTCTTTGTTTTTCATTTTATCCCCTATTCTAGTTTCTCGTTTTAATTCCCTTCCCCCGTTAATTTTTGTTTCTACCCCGTTTTAATTTCCACGCTTTTTTAGCCTTCCTTATAACCTTCGTTTCCCGTTAATTTCTAGCTTCGTTCTAGTTATATTGTAACCCTTGTCCGTGTTTTGCGTTAATTAATTTTAATTTCTTGTTTCTGTCCTAACTCTACGTTTTACGTGTTTTTCGTTTTATAAATTTGTTTGTACTAAAATCGTTTTGTAATTGTTGTATTGTCTAATTTATTTGTTTATTTTCTTTATTGGTTCGACTTGTTTGTTTTGGGTCGGCCATTTTGAATTTTTGTTGCTAGCTTTGGTTCTTGCCAAAGTTCCGTATTTTCTTTTGTTATTGTTTTCGTCTAGTCGGCCATTTTGATTTTTTGTCGAAGTTGAGTATTTTATTTGGTTACCTTGTTTGAACGTTTTATTTTATTATTTAATTGTCCTTTTCGTGTTTTGTTAATTGTTAGGCCTTTAGGCGATATTTGTGTTTAAGTTTTACGTGTTTTTTGTTTGATTTTTGTAATTGCTGTACGTTTAAAGTTAGCTGTTAATTTTCATTTATTTACTGGTTTGACTCGCTTCTTAGAGTCGGCCATCTTTATTTTTTTAACTAGCTTCGGCTAGGTTTCAATTATATTAGGTTCCTGTCTACTTTTTCTTGAACGTTTTATTTTATTATCCAATTTTCCCCTTTTTATTTTTTTCTCGCCTTTTGGCGTTATTTGTTTGTTTTTTTTTTTTTTCGCCTTTAGGCGAAATTTATTGATTACCCCTTCCCCATTCCTTCACCCCTGACCCCCCTTTTTTTTTTCTCCACCATGGAGAAGAAGGAAAAAAAAGCCCCTTCTTTCCTTATTACTAAAAAAAAGACAGCGACCCTTGCTTCCATCCGAAAATCGGTGAGGAAGCATTTATTCAACCCAAAAAAAGATCCCCCAGATAAAGACAATCCCGAGGAATATCCTGCCCTTCCTCGAACCCCCACAAATGAGGAAATAGTTGACGTCCTTAAAAAGGCCGCCAAAGCCAGGATAGAGAAAGAAATCCTGGAAAAAGAAACAAATAAAAACCTAGACAAGCCAAAAGTTAACACCGAGGTCGGGGATTCGCCCTCTTGTTGGAAGTCCCCTCCGAATTGTATAATCGACATCGCGGAGTTCCTGGAGCGTGCCAAGAGTTACGCTCACCTCGTGGTGAAAGACGGGCTCTTGGAGGATCCAGTGGAACTGAAGAGAGTCGAGAAAAGAATAGTGTCTGTCTTTGTCGTCGACAAGCGTTCGCGCAAAATTTGTCGTTCGACTAAAGACACAGTGTTTAAAGCACTGGAGTCCCTGGGGTTCAAACCCCTAAGAATTGTCAAGGGAAAGGGTTTTTTCATGTGGGACGTACTGCTGCCCACTGCAGAAGACTGCGTAAGAGCCACCCGGAGGGAATTGATCACAAAGGATCTCATCCTCCGAACCGAGTATGAGGGTCGGCGAAGGACCAGGGTGGCAGTATACGAGGTCCCTCCTCAGGTTATCGGGGAACACCTCGCGGCGTTCCTGGACCAATACGGGGAGATATTGGCCGCTTCATGCGATAGCCTGACTGGGGGATGGAGCTTTGATATGATGCTCGATCGTAAGGCCTTCAGCTCCGTCCCCAACTGGATTGACGTTAGTGACTTGAAGCTGCCGGTCATCGTGACCGGTCGTAAACCAGCCTGCTGGAAGTGTGGAGTGACTGGTCATCTCTCCTCTTCCTGCCCAGAGAAGAAGGCCTCTGGGACTCAGGTCACTAAAGACCAAACTCCCCCTCTGACCGAGTCTGCAAAATCCGCCGCGCCTGTAATGGGCATGCCAGCTGCCGGGACCGGAGAGGTTGTTCCCCCGGTTGGGTCACCATCCAAGCCCCCATCCCCCGAAGAGCCCTCTTCCACCGCTTCTGCGACTAAGAAGGGGGAAGAAGGGGAATGGCAGGTAGTTGGCAGGGTCAGAGGGAAGCGTCAGCCAGCGGGTCCTCAGTCCCCTGAAGCCTCGGGGACTAAAGACACACACAGTCCCACTCCCTCTAGCAACAGCAAGGGCGACGCCCCGACCTCTTTAACATCAGAAGATCATATGAAAAAATATGAACCGTCTTACGAAAAAACCGTCAAACTGAAAGAACTGAAAAAACTAATAGACGTCCAGAGAAAACAAAAAAAATCCCCGGAAAAGAAATCCCCCTTGCAGTCTCCTCAACCCTCTTCTCCAGTCAAGTCTCCCCCTAAAAAGATGGCCACTCGCTCCACATCTTCGAAACCTATTCCTCCCACTCCATGTCCGTCAACCCCTCTCTCCAGAGTGAAGCCTTCTCCAGCCACCCCTTCCACTTCTCGTGCCCAGTCCCAAATCCCTCTCAGTAGAGACCCCAGTCCTTTTAGACATCCCAGTACTCCTCGCCACACTCCCAGTCCTTCACCCTCAAAAAAATTATCCACAACAGTAACCAAAAGGCCCAGAAGCCCTACTCAAGATGGTGCGGATAAAAAAAAGAGACCGAAGCACATATTTAACCCAGGCATAGAGATATGCAAAATATCTCCCCTACAAGCTGAAAAAGCGAGGGATTACGGGAATAGGATAAAGAGCCTAAAATTCCTCTTATCCGTAAAAAATTTGGGGACAAAGACATTGAAGATCCCGGAAACTTCCCTAATGCCCAAAGGGTATTAACTGTAATTAGATCAGAGCCGGGAGCGAAATCAGTTTGGGCTATGGTGGATGAAGCGATTTCATCGTTCAGCTTGTCCCCGCCAATCGCCATAGTCCAAAATGATAAATTGAAAAAGATGAAGCAGTTTTGTGCAGGGAGGGTCCCGGTTTTTGTTCACCCCTCCCTTTATAGAGCACTAAAATTGACTTTCCCGTGGGATATCGGCGGAAT
Organism: Acanthosepion esculentum; assembly: GCA_964036315.1. NCBI lineage: Eukaryota > Metazoa > Mollusca > Cephalopoda > Sepiida > Sepiidae > Acanthosepion > Acanthosepion esculentum. The sequence goes on along the minus strand of OZ038479.1, from coordinate 80,565,939 downwards.
CTCCGAAGACGGTACCATCAAGAATGAGATGGGCCATGGGTCTATGGGAGAGGCTGTCGGTATCCTAACCCCAGCCATGTTCAACGCAGATAAGCAACCCTAATCAGCATTCAATATGGCTCTCTGGTTAGCTACTTTAAATGTCCGGGGCCTGAGGTTGGAGTCTCGCAGGGCGAGGCTCTCTCGCGACCTTCAGCGCCTCGGGGTGAATATCTGTTGTGTGCAAGAGACCCGGTTTTCTTCTCATGATCGTGAGGATGTGCTGTCTAATGGGTTCGCCCTTTATTCAGCATGTTTTGATGGTCGTTCGAGGGGTGTCTCTTGGCTAGTGAGCAGGTCTTTAGACGCTGTATGTACTCTTGTTTTCGCAGATCCGGCGGGCAGGCTTTGTGTGCTGGACGTTACCATAAAAGGTAAGGCTTTACGTCTCATCGGCGTTTATGCGCCCGTTATCCATGCTGAGCGTCCTGGTCTGTTTCGGCAGATTGAGCCGTTTTTGACGACATCTCGTCGGGTAGTTTTAGCGGGTGATTGGAATGCCGTCCTTGATCCCGATATAGATCGTATAGGGAAAAAACGGGCTACTAACAATCCTGATGTGAAACCATTTCGGGGCTTCATCGACGGGTTCGATCTCGTCGATAAGTACCGAAATGAGCATCCTCGGGATATAGCTTGGACTTGGACTAATAGTGGCAACTCGGATCCTGGGACGCTTGCGAGCTACCTCGATCGAGTCCTAGTTAAGAGAGTCGATGTAGGGCTCTTAGGGTGTCCAAGTTTCCATTATATAGTTTATTCGGATCATAGGCTTGTCCGGGTCCGTGTAAACTTAGATAAGCCTAAGGTTAGGTTGGCTGGTTACTGGAAATTCAACTGTTCACTGTTTGGTGAACAGGGATTTCGGGACCAGCTGCTACTAATGATACAACGGGAATTGTCGGGAGCGGTTTTGGGGAACGCCTGGTGGGGTAACTTTAAATCCAAAATTAGATCGTTTGCTGCCGATTTTAGTCGTCGACTCAATCGAGATAGATTAGCGGCGCAAACTGCTTTAGAAGAAAAAGTCGATCGGGCCGTGAAATCCCGTGTTAGTGGGGATGTAGCCTTAGCTAAGGCAGAGTTGGCCTCCTTGCTTATCAAGAAGGATCAAGCTCTGGTAGTTAGGGCTAGGTTAAAAAGAATGTCCTCTGAGGCGACGAATATGGCCGCTGAATTGCGTGCAGAGGAGAGTAGGAGTGCGTCTCGGCGACATATCGCGTGCGTCACATTACCGGATAATCGGACCGTGACTACAAACGCGGGCATATGTGAGGTCTTTCGAGATTATTTTCAGGATCTTTTCACCAGGGAGCCCGGTCTGAGCTCGGCTCAGTTCGACTCCTATTTAGCCGACTTTCCCTGCCTCGAGGCAGCTGAAGCGGCTGGGTGCGAGGGTCCCATAACAGAGTCTGAGATCTGGGAAGCGCTGAAGCAGGTTGGCCTGGATAAGTCTCCGGGACTCGATGGTCTGCCCTACGAAGTGTACTTGAGGCTGTCGCCCGTTTTTGTACCTTTGCTGGAACTGATTTTCAACCACTGGATGAAGCAGGGGTCTATACCTCAACGCTTCACCAGGGGTGTGATCAAGTTGCTGCGTAAGGACAAGAACGGTGGGGATGGGTTAGGGAACTTTCGCCCTTTAACGATGCTAAACGCTGAGTTGAAGATTTTGGCGAAGATCTTAGCCAACCGTTTGCAGCTTGTCCTGTCTAGTCTTATTGGCCCCGAGCAGACTTGTGCTGTGAAGGGCAGGACTATTCAGGATAACCTGCATATGGTACGCTTGATCTTAGAACAAGTCGACGGTGAAGCCGCGCTGATCAATTTAGATCAGTCCAAGGCCTTCGATAGGGTTGATCATCGTTTTCTGGAGGCTGTCCTTTCGTCGGCCGGTTTCGGAGCCGACTTTCGCTCCTGGATCCGACTCTTGTATGCGACCCCCGGTGCGCTGGTGGAAGTGAATGGAGTAAGATCGAAGCCTTTCGTATTGTCTCGCTCTATTCGTCAGGGTTGTCCGCTCTCGCCTTTGCTTTACGTTCTTGCGTTGGAACCTTTCCTTCGCAAGTTAAAGGCGAATCCGGTCCTGCGTGGAATATCTCTGCCTGGGGCTACCACCTCAGCAAGGTATTCTGCCTATGCTGACGACGTTTCGGTTCTTGTGTCGAGCAGAACCGAGATTGACGAAGTCAGCAAAGAGGTCAGTGGTTATGAGATGGTGACAGGGGCCAAGATCAACCGTGATAAGTCTGTTGGCTTGCGGTTGGGTGCGTGGAAGGGAGTTTCTCTTCCCGGACCTTTCCTCTGGACGGATGGGCCGATCAAGATTCTCGGCGTCTGGTTCGGTCCGGATCTCCAGTTGGAAATGAATTGGTCGGAGGTACGAGAGAAGGCCGAGAGCGCGGTTAATCTGTGGTCTCGGAGGAGGCTTTCCCTGAAGGGAAGGGCGGAAGTATGTGTTTCACACATATATCCAATCCTCGTGTACCGACTCTCTGTACTTCCACTTCCGTTTGCCCCACTAATTTTATTAGTAAGGCTCTTGTTCTCCTTCTTGTGGGGAGGCAAGTCCCCTATGGTATCTCGGGAGATCTGTTGCCTTCATACCGCTGAGGGCGGTCTGGGTATGCCAAGCATTGAGATTCGTCAACATATGCTTCGCATTGCATTCCTAGACCGATTGTGTCGCGAACCGGACGAGGTGGGAGCCTTCTGGAAGGAAGACGCCCGGAAAAATTTCCCGTCCCTAAGAAGTGTGCACTCGTGCGAGGGGGAGGCCCGCCGTAGACCCCGAGCCGAAAGCTCCTTCTATCACGAATGTCGTCGCGCTCTGAAATGCCTCTTACGGGCGTCGGAAGGCCTCTCCAACGTCCAGGCGTTGTCTCGTAGGGCATTGTATCAGGTGTTAGTTCGGGGGTCCGTTCAAGATGCTCTGATTAGCGAGCTCGGTCTTACGAAGCAGCAGGCTCGCTCAATATGGCCTTGGGCGCCAGGGTTGAAATGCCTCACTAACGATGAGGCATCACTCACCTGGCGGGTGATTCGTAGAGCCCTCTGGGTCGGCAAAAGACTTTGTTCAGCGGGCTTGGAGAATTCTCCAGACTGCCGCCGCTGCGTTGGGGAAGTCGAGACCATTGGTCACGCCTTCTTTCAGTGCACGGTGGTAGTGCCGTTGTGCAAGTTCGTTGAAGGCCTCATGGTTCGCGTACTGCGGAGAAAGTCCTTTGTCCTGGATGTCGTTTCTGTCTGTAGCAATGTGGTGCCTCAGATGTCGAGGGCTGAGCATTATGTGTGCTGTTGCTTACTAGGCGTTATGAGAGTCGTGATTTGGACGACGCGTCAGAAGGAATTCTATGGTGGCGAGAAGTTTGCTTCTTCCGAACTGATCTTGTTCTTTAGGCATCAGCTTAAAGTCAAGATTAGGACGGAAAGGCGGCGGCTCACATCATCAGAATTTGGCGAAAGGTGGGTGAGTCTTGCGCGTTTGTGCCGTGTGAAAGGGGCTGACCTTGAGTGGCATTTTGATGCTGGTTAGGCATCAGGATATTGTTTGCCTGGGTTGAACTTGGCAACCCATCCCTGGATTTAGGATAGTTTAGGGTTTTTGCATTTGTATTTTAGTTTTTTAATTTCTGTAAAACTTAGCTAGAGTGAGTTTGCTCATTGGCCCCCTTTTTTTTTCTGCCCCCCTTTTTTCTTTTCCTTTTGTTTAACTCCCCATCCCTCCCCGCTTTAGGTGCTCAGTGATTTTAGTTCTCTGGAGGATGCGGGACGCCTTTCGTTTCGAGTGTGTGAGCTTTTCGTATGTTTGAGGCTGAATCAGTGCGTGTTTGTGCGAATGGTTGGGATGGATAAATGTTTATTTTATAAAGTCCCGTGTCGATTTCGCCCAGGAAATTGATTTTACTGTCACATTTAGGAATTGTGGGGGGGTTTTATTACTAACATGATTTTGTTTAGTTTCATGTATATAATTTTAGACATATTGTATATATTCATTGGGGATATTTATTTGAAATTTTTACTCCCGCCCCCCCACAGACTTTATTGTACATATGGGGTTATTTAGGACTTTCATAGAGACCATGAGGTATTTTGGTGGATGTAGCATGAAAGGTAAGCATGAATGTGGCGTTTTGGTGAAAGGAATATTGTTTTGTATGTTTGGGTCAGTGCTTGGGACTAGCTAAGTTTAAGATTAAGACCAGTGATGACCTTCCTTTTCCCCAATCCCCCTTTTGGCCTTGTGCCGTATTTACTGTATATCACGGTAATAAATATTGTGGCCTTACGATTGCGTTTTGTCCGCCTTGTCATTTTGTGTTCCATTTTTCAGACCGCTGCACGACTGCCTTGTTGCCTGAATCTCTGAGTGAACTGTATTTTGGTTAAAGTTTGTTATTTTATTTATTTTCTGTTTCAACTGTTTTGAAAAAAAAAAAAAAAAAAAAAAAAAAGTCCTTTTGATTTTTTCTTCTATCCATTTTTTATTTTTACCCCCTCTTTTAGTTCTTTTTCCTTTTTATTTTCAGTTTTTTTCCCCCTTTTAATTTTTGTTTTAGTTTTTCTTTTTACCCCCGTTAATTCTTTGTTTTTCATTTTATCCCCTATTCTAGTTTCTCGTTTTAATTCCCTTCCCCCGTTAATTTTTGTTTCTACCCCGTTTTAATTTCCACGTTTTTTTAGCCTTCCTTATAACCTTCATTTCCCGTTAATTTCTAGCTTCGTTTTATATATAGTGTAACCCTTGTCCGTGTTTTGCGTTAATTAATTTTAATTTCTTGTTTCTGTCCTAACTCTACGTTTTACGTGTTTTTTGTTTTATAAATTTGTTTGTACTAAAATCGTTTTGTAATTGTTGTATTGTCTAATTTATTTGTTTATTTTCTTTATTGGTTCGACTTGTTTGTTTTCGGTCGGCCATTTTGAATTTTTGTTGTTAGCTTTGGTTCTTGCCAAAGTTCCGTATTTTCTTTTGTTATTGTTTTCGTCTAGTGTCGGCCATTTTGATTTTTTGTCGAAGTTGAATATTTTCTTTGGTTACCTTGTTTGAACGTTTTATTTTATTATTTAATTGTCCTTTTCGTGTTTTGTTAATTGTTAGGCCTTTAGGCGATATTTGTGTTTAAGTTTTACGTGTTTTTTGTTTTATATTTGTAATTGTTGTACTGTTAAATTTAGCCGTTAATTTTCTGTTATTACTGGTTTGACTCGCTGCTTAGAGTCGGCCAACTTTAATTTTTTTTAACTAGCTTCGGCTAGAGTTTTATTTATATTAGGTTTGTGTCCACTTTTTCTTTGAACGTTTTATTTTATCGTCCATTTTCCCCTTTTTATTTTTTCCCCGCCTTTTGGCGTTATTTTTTTTTGTTTTTGTTTTTCGCCTTTAGGCGAAATTTATTGAATATCCCTTCCCCATTCCTTCACTCCTGACCCCCCTTTTTTTTCTCCACCATGGAGAAGAAGGAAAAAAAAGCCCCTTCTTTTCTTATTACTAAAAAAAAGACAACGACCCTTGCTTCCATCCGTAAATCGGTGAGGAAGCACTTGTTCAACCCCAAAAAAGACCCCCCAGATAAAGACAATCCCGAGGAATATCCTGCTCTCCCAAGGACCCCTACTAATGAGGAGATAGTAGACACCCTTAAAAAGGCTGCCAAAGCCAGGATAGAAAAAGAAATCCTGGAAAAAGAAACAAATAAAAACCCAGACAAGCCAAAAGTTAACACCGAGGTCGGGGATTCGCCCTCTTGTTGGAAGTCCCCTCCGAATTGTATAATCGACATCGCGGAGTTCCTGGAGCGTGCCAAGAGTTACGCTCACCTCGTGGTGAAAGACGGGCTCTTGGAGGATCCAGTGGAACTGAAGAGAGTCGAGAAAAGAATAGTCTCTGTTTTTGTCGTCGACAAGCGTTCGCGCAAAATTTGTCGTTCGACTAAAGACACAGTGTTTAAAGCACTGGAGTCCCTGGGGTTCAAACCCCTAAGAATTGTCAAGGGAAAGGGTTTCTTCATGTGGGACGTACTGCTGCCCACTGCGGAAGATTGCGTAAGAGCCACCCGGAGGGAGTTGATCACAAAGGATCTCATCCTCCGAACCGAGTATGAGGGTCGGCGAAGGACCAGGGTGGCAGTATACGAGGTCCCTCCTCAGGTTATCGGGGAACACCTCGCGGCCTTCCTGGACCAATACGGGGAGATATTGGCCGCTTCCTGTGATAGCCTGACTGGGGGATGGAGCTTTGATATGATGCTCGATCGTAAGGCCTTCAGCTCCGTCCCCAACTGGATTGACGTTAGTGACTTGAAGCTGCCGGTCATCGTGACCGGTCGTAAACCAGCCTGCTGGAAGTGTGGAGTGACTGGTCATCTCTCCTCTTCCTGCCCAGAGAAGAAGGCCTCTGGGACTCAGGTCACTAAAGACCAAACTCCCCCTCTGACCGAGTCTGCAAAATCCGCCGCGCCTGTAATGGGCATGCCAGCTGCCGGGACCGGAGAGGTTGTTCCCCCGGTTGGGTCACCATCCAAGCCCCCATCCCCCGAAGAGCCCTCTTCCACCGCTTCTGCGACTAAGAAGGGGGAAGAAGGGGAATGGCAGGTAGTTGGCAGGGTCAGAGGGAAGCGTCAGCCAGCGGGTCCTCAGTCCCCTGAAGCCTCGGGGACTAAAGACACACACAGTCCCACTCCCTCTAGCAACAGCATGGGCGACGCCCCGACCTCTTTAACATCAGAAGATCATATGAAAAAATATGAACCGTCTTACGAAAAAACCGTCAAACTGAAAGAACTGAAAAAACTAATAGACGTCCAAAGAAAACAAAAAAAATCCCCGGAAAAGAAATCCCCCTTGCAGTCTCCTCAACCCTCTTCTCCAGTCAAGTCTCCCCCTAAAAAGATGGCCACTCGCTCCACATCTTCCAAATCTATTCCTCCCACTCCATGTCCGTCAACCCCTCTCTCCAGAGTGAAGCCTTCTCCAGCCACCCCTTCCACTTCTCGTGCCCAGTCCCAAATCCCTCTCAGTAGAGACCCCAGTCCTTTTAGACATCCCAGTACTCCTCGCCACACTCCCAGTCCTTCACCCTCAAAAAAATTATCCACAACAGTAACCAAAAGGCCCAGAAGCCCTACTCAAGATGGTGCGGATAAAAAAAAGAGACCGAAGCACATATTTAACCCAGGCATAGAGATATGCAAAATATCTCCCCTACAAGCTGAAAAAGCGAGGGATTACGGGAATAGGATAAAGAGCCTAAAATTCCTCTTATCTGTAAAGAAATTTGGGGACAAAGACATTGAAGATCCCGGAAACTTCCCTAATGCCCAAAGGGTATTAACTGTAATCAGATCAGAGCCGGGAGCGAAATCAGTTTGGGCTATGGTGGATGAAGCGATTTCATCGTTCAGCTTGTCCCCGCCAATCGCCATAGTCCAAAATGATAAATTGAAAAAGATGAAGCAGTTTTGTGCAGGGAGGGTCCCGGTTTTTGTTCACCCCTCCCTTTATAGAGCACTAAAATTGACTTTCCCGTGGGATATCGGCGGAATCTCCGAAGACGGTACCATCAAGAATGAGATGGGCCATGGGTCTATGGGAGAGGCTGTCGGTATCCTAACCCCAGCCATGTTCAACGCAGATAAGCAACCCTAATCAGCATTCATTATGGCTCTCTGGTTAGCTACTTTAAATGTCCGGGGCCTGAGGTTGGAGTCTCGCAGGGCGAGGCTCTCTCGCGACCTTCAGCGCCTCGGGGTGAATATCTGTTGTGTGCAAGAGACCCGGTTTTCTTCTCATGATCGTGAGGATGTGCTGTCTGGGGGGTTCGCCCTTTATTCAGCATGTTTTGATGGTCGTTCGAGGGGTGTCTCTTGGCTAGTGAGCAGGTCTTTAGACGCTGTATGTACTCTTGTTTTCGCAGATCCGGCGGGCAGGCTTTGTGTGCTGGACGTTACCATAAAAGGTAAGGCTTTACGTCTCATCGGCGTTTATGCGCCCGTTATCCATGCTGAGCGTCCTGGTCTGTTTCGGCAGATCGAGCCGTTTTTGACGACATCTCGTCGGGTAGTTTTAGCGGGTGATTGGAATGCCGTCCTTGATCCCGATATAGATCGTATAGGAAAAAAACGGGCTACTAACAATCCTGATGTGAAACCATTTCGGGGCTTCATCGACGGGTTCGATCTCGTCGATAAGTACCGAAATGAGCATCCTCGGGATATAGCTTGGACTTGGACTAATAGTGGCAACTCGGATCCTGGGACGCTTGCGAGCTACCTCGATCGAGTCCTAGTTAAGAGAGTCGATGTAGGGCTCTTAGGGTGTCCAAGTTTCCATTATATAGTTTATTCGGATCATAGGCTTGTCCGGGTCCGTGTAAACTTAGATAAGCCTAAGGTTAGGTTGGCTGGTTACTGGAAATTCAACTGTTCACTGTTTGGTGAACAGGGATTTCGGGACCAGCTGTTACTAATGATACAACGGGAATTGTCGGGAGCGGTTTTGGGGAACGCCTGGTGGGGTAACCTTAAATCTAAAATTAGAACGTTTGCTGCCGATTTTAGTCGTCGACTCAATCGAGATAGATTAGCGGCGCAAACTGCTTTAGAAGACAAAGTCGATCGGGCCGTGAAATCCCGTGTTAGTGGGGATGTAGCCTTAGCTAAGGCAGAGTTGGCCTCCTTGCTTATCAAGAAGGATCAAGCTCTGGTAGTTAGGGCTAGGTTAAAAAGAATGTCCTCTGAGGCGACGAATATGGCCGCTGAATTGCGTGCAGAGGAGAGTAGGAGTGCGTCTCGGCGACATATCGCGTGCGTCACATTACCGGATAATCGGACCGTGACTACAAACGCGGGCATATGTGAGGTCTTTCGAGATTATTTTCAGGATCTTTTCACCAGGGAGCCCGGTCTGAGCTCGTCTCAGTTCGACTCCTATTTAGCCGACTTTCCCTGCCTCGAGGCAGCTGAAGCGGCTGGGTGCGAGGGTCCCATAACAGAGTCTGAGATCTGGGAAGCGCTGAAGCAGGTTGGCCTGGATAAGTCTCCGGGACTCGATGGTCTGCCCTACGAAGTGTACTTGAGGCTGTCGCCCGTTTTTGTTCCTTTGCTGGAACTGATTTTCAACCACTGGATGAAGCAGGGGTCTATACCTCAACGCTTCACCAGGGGTGTGATCAAGTTGCTGCGTAAGGACAAGAACGGTGGGGATGGGTTAGGGAACTTTCGCCCTTTAACGATGCTAAACGCTGAGTTGAAGATTTTGGCGAAGATCTTAGCCAACCGTTTGCAGCTTGTCCTGTCTAGTCTGATTGGCCCCGAGCAGACTTGTGCTGTGAAGGGCAGGACTATTCAGGATAACCTGCATATGGTACGCTTGATCTTAGAACAAGTCGACGGTGAAGCCGCGCTGATCAATTTAGATCAGTCCAAGGCCTTCGATAGGGTTGATCATCGTTTTCTGGAGGCTGTCCTTTCGTCGGCCGGTTTCGGAGCCGACTTTCGCTCCTGGATCCGACTCTTGTATGCGACACCCGGTGCGCTGGTGGAAGTGAATGGAGTAAGATCGAAGCCTTTCGTATTGTCTCGCTCTATTCGTCAGGGTTGTCCGCTCTCGCCTTTGCTTTACGTTCTTGCGTTGGAACCTTTCCTTCGCAAGTTAAAGGCGAATCCGGTCCTGCGTGGAATATCTCTGCCTGGGGCTACCACCTCAGCAAGGTATTCTGCCTATGCTGACGACGTTTCGGTTCTTGTGTCGAGCAGAGCCGAGATTGACGAAGTCAGCAAAGAGGTCAGTGGTTATGAGATGGTGACAGGGGCCAAGATCAACCGTGATAAGTCTGTTGGCTTGCGGTTGGGTGCGTGGAAGGGAGTTTCTCTTCCCGGACCTTTCCTCTGGACGGATGGGCCGATCAAGATTCTCGGCGTCTGGTTCGGTCCGGATCTCCAGTTGGAAATGAATTGGTCGGAGGTACGAGAGAAGGCCGAGAGCGCGGTTAATCTGTGGTCTCGGAGGAGGCTTTCCCTGAAGGGAAGGGCGGAAGTATGTGTTTCACACATATATCCAATCCTCGTGTACCGACTCTCTGTACTTCCACTTCCGTTTGCCCCACTAATTTTATTAGTAAGGCTCTTGTTCTCCTTCTTGTGGGGAGGCAAGGCCCCTATGGTATCTCGGGAGATCTGTTGCCTTCATACCGCTGAGGGCGGTCTGGGTATGCCAAGCATTGAGATTCGTCAACATATGCTTCGCATTGCATTCCTAGACCGATTGTGTCGCGAACCGGACGAGGTGGGAGCCTTCTGGAAGGAAGACGCCCGGAAAAATTTCCCGTCCCTAAGAAGTGTGCACTCGTGCGAGGGGGAGGCCCGCCGTAGACCCCGAGCCGAAAGCTCCTTCTATCACGAATGTCGTCGCGCTCTGAAATGCCTCTTACGGGCGTCGGAAGGCCTCTCCAACGTCCAGGCGTTGTCTCGTAGGGCATTGTATCAGGTGTTAGTTCGGGGGTCCGTTCAAGATGCTCTGATTAGCGAGCTCGGTCTTACGAAGCAGCAGGCTCGCTCAATATGGCCTTGGGCGCCAGGGTTGAAATGCCTCACTAACGATGAGGCATCACTCACCTGGCGGGTGATTCGTAGAGCCCTCTGGGTCGGCAAAAGACTTTGTTCAGCGGGCTTGGAGAATTCTCCAGACTGCCGCCGCTGCGTTGGGGAAGTCGAGACCATTGGTCACGCCTTCTTTCAGTGCACGGTGGTAGTGCCGTTGTGCAAGTTCGTTGAAGGCCTCATGGTTCGCGTACTGCGGAGAAAGTCCTTTGTCCTGGATGTCGTTTCTGTCTGTAGCAATGTGGTGCCTCAGATGTCGAGGGCTGAGCATTATGTGTGCTGTTGCTTACTAGGCGTTATGAGAGTCGTGATTTGGACGACGCGTCAGAAGGAATTCTATGGTGGCGAGAAGTTTGCTTCTTCCGAACTGATCTTGTTCTTTAGGCATCAGCTTAAAGTCAAGATTAGGACGGAAAGGCGGCGGCTCACATCATCAGAATTTGGCGAAAGGTGGGTGAGTCTTGCGCGTTTGTGCCGTGTGAAAGGGGCTGACCTTGAGTGGCATTTTGATGCTGGTTAGGCATCAGGATATTGTTTGCCTGGGTTGAACTTGGCAACCCATCCCTGGATTTAGGATAGTTTAGGGTTTTTGCATTTGTATTTTAGTTTTTTAATTTCTGTAAAACTTAGCTAGAGTGAGTTTGCTCATTGGCCCCCTTTTTTTTTCTGCCCCCCTTTTTCTTTTCCTTTTGTTTAACTCCCCATCCCTCCCCGCTTTAGGTGCTCAGTGATTTTAGTTCTCTGGAGGATGCGGGACGCCTTTCGTTTCGAGTGTGTGAGCTTTTCGTATGTTTGAGGCTGAATCAGTGCGTGTTTGTGCGAATGGTTGGGATGGATAAATGGTTATTTTATAAAGTCCCGTGTCGATTTCGCCCAGGAAATTGATTTTACTGTCACATTTAGGAATTGTGGGGGGGTTTTATTACTAACATGATTTTGTTTAGTTTCATGTATATAATTTTAGACATATTGTATATATTCATTGGGGATATTTATTTGAAATTTTTACTCCCGCCCCCCCACAGACTTTATTGTACATATGGGGTTATTTAGGACTTTCATAGAGACCATGAGGTATTTTGGTGGATGTAGCATGAAAGGTAAGTATGAATGTGGCGTTTTGGTGAAAGGAATATTGTTTTGTATGCTTGGGTCAGTGCTTGGGACTAGCTAAGTTTAAGATTAAGAACAGTGATGACCTTCCTTTTCCCCAATCCCCCTTTTGGCCTTGTGCCGTATTTACTGTACATAACAGTATTAAATATTGTGGCCTTACGATTGCGTTTTGTCCGCCTTGTCATTTTGTGTTCCATTTTTCAGACCGCTGCACGACTGCCTTGTTGCCTGAATCTCTGAGTGAACTGTATTTTGGTTAAAGTTTGTTATTTTATTTATTTTCTGTTTCAACTGTTTTGAAAAAAAAAAAAAAAAAAAAAAAAAGTCCTTTTGATTTTTTCTTCTATCCATTTTTTATTTTTACCCCCTCTTTTAGTTCTTTTTCCTTTTTATTTTCAGTTTTTTTCCCCCTTTTAATTTTTGTTTTAGTTTTTCTTTTTACCCCCGTTAATTCTTTGTTTTTCATTTTATCCCCTATTCTAGTTTCTCGTTTTAATTCCCTTCCCCCGTTAATTTTTGTTTCTACCCCGTTTTAATTTCCACGTTTTTTTAGCCTTCCTTATAACCTTCATTTCCCGTTAATTTCTAGCTTCGTTTTATATATAGTGTAACCCTTGTCCGTGTTTTGCGTTAATTAATTTTAATTTCTTGTTTCTGTCCTAACTCTACGTTTTACGTGTTTTTTGTTTTATAAATTTGTTTGTACTAAAATCGTTTTGTAATTGTTGTATTGTCTAATTTATTTGTTTATTTTCTTTATTGGTTCGACTTGTTTGTTTTCGGTCGGCCATTTTGAATTTTTGTTGTTAGCTTTGGTTCTTGCCAAAGTTCCGTATTTTCTTTTGTTATTGTTTTCGTCTAGTGTCGGCCATTTTGATTTTTTGTCGAAGTTGAATATTTTCTTTGGTTACCTTGTTTGAACGTTTTATTTTATTATTTAATTGTCCTTTTCGTGTTTTGTTAATTGTTAGGCCTTTAGGCGATATTTGTGTTTAAGTTTTACGTGTTTTTTGTTTTATATTTGTAATTGTTGTACTGTTAAATTTAGCCGTTAATTTTCTGTTATTACTGGTTTGACTCGCTGCTTAGAGTCGGCCAACTTTAATTTTTTTTAACTAGCTTCGGCTAGAGTTTTATTTATATTAGGTTTGTGTCCACTTTTTCTTTGAACGTTTTATTTTATCGTCCATTTTCCCCTTTTTATTTTTTCCCCGCCTTTTGGCGTTATTTTTTTTTGTTTTTGTTTTTCGCCTTTAGGCGAAATTTATTGAATATCCCTTCCCCATTCCTTCACTCCTGACCCCCCTTTTTTTTCTCCACCATGGAGAAGAAGGAAAAAAAAGCCCCTTCTTTTCTTATTACTAAAAAAAAGACAACGACCCTTGCTTCCATCCGTAAATCGGTGAGGAAGCACTTGTTCAACCCCAAAAAAGACCCCCCAGATAAAGACAATCCCGAGGAATATCCTGCTCTCCCAAGGACCCCTACTAATGAGGAGATAGTAGACACCCTTAAAAAGGCTGCCAAAGCCAGGATAGAAAAAGAAATCCTGGAAAAAGAAACAAATAAAAACCCAGACAAGCCAAAAGTTAACACCGAGGTCGGGGATTCGCCCTCTTGTTGGAAGTCCCCTCCGAATTGTATAATCGACATCGCGGAGTTCCTGGAGCGTGCCAAGAGTTACGCTCACCTCGTGGTGAAAGACGGGCTCTTGGAGGATCCAGTGGAACTGAAGAGAGTCGAGAAAAGAATAGTCTCTGTTTTTGTCGTCGACAAGCGTTCGCGCAAAATTTGTCGTTCGACTAAAGACACAGTGTTTAAAGCACTGGAGTCCCTGGGGTTCAAACCCCTAAGAATTGTCAAGGGAAAGGGTTTCTTCATGTGGGACGTACTGCTGCCCACTGCGGAAGATTGCGTAAGAGCCACCCGGAGGGAGTTGATCACAAAGGATCTCATCCTCCGAACCGAGTATGAGGGTCGGCGAAGGACCAGGGTGGCAGTATACGAGGTCCCTCCTCAGGTTATCGGGGAACACCTCGCGGCCTTCCTGGACCAATACGGGGAGATATTGGCCGCTTCCTGTGATAGCCTGACTGGGGGATGGAGCTTTGATATGATGCTCGATCGTAAGGCCTTCAGCTCCGTCCCCAACTGGATTGACGTTAGTGACTTGAAGCTGCCGGTCATCGTGACCGGTCGTAAACCAGCCTGCTGGAAGTGTGGAGTGACTGGTCATCTCTCCTCTTCCTGCCCAGAGAAGAAGGCCTCTGGGACTCAGGTCACTAAAGACCAAACTCCCCCTCTGACCGAGTCTGCAAAATCCGCCGCGCCTGTAATGGGCATGCCAGCTGCCGGGACCGGAGAGGTTGTTCCCCCGGTTGGGTCACCATCCAAGCCCCCATCCCCCGAAGAGCCCTCTTCCACCGCTTCTGCGACTAAGAAGGGGGAAGAAGGGGAATGGCAGGTAGTTGGCAGGGTCAGAGGGAAGCGTCAGCCAGCGGGTCCTCAGTCCCCTGAAGCCTCGGGGACTAAAGACACACACAGTCCCACTCCCTCTAGCAACAGCATGGGCGACGCCCCGACCTCTTTAACATCAGAAGATCATATGAAAAAATATGAACCGTCTTACGAAAAAACCGTCAAACTGAAAGAACTGAAAAAACTAATAGACGTCCAAAGAAAACAAAAAAAATCCCCGGAAAAGAAATCCCCCTTGCAGTCTCCTCAACCCTCTTCTCCAGTCAAGTCTCCCCCTAAAAAGATGGCCACTCGCTCCACATCTTCCAAATCTATTCCTCCCACTCCATGTCCGTCAACCCCTCTCTCCAGAGTGAAGCCTTCTCCAGCCACCCCTTCCACTTCTCGTGCCCAGTCCCAAATCCCTCTCAGTAGAGACCCCAGTCCTTTTAGACATCCCAGTACTCCTCGCCACACTCCCAGTCCTTCACCCTCAAAAAAATTATCCACAACAGTAACCAAAAGGCCCAGAAGCCCTACTCAAGATGGTGCGGATAAAAAAAAGAGACCGAAGCACATATTTAACCCAGGCATAGAGATATGCAAAATATCTCCCCTACAAGCTGAAAAAGCGAGGGATTACGGGAATAGGATAAAGAGCCTAAAATTCCTCTTATCTGTAAAGAAATTTGGGGACAAAGACATTGAAGATCCCGGAAACTTCCCTAATGCCCAAAGGGTATTAACTGTAATCAGATCAGAGCCGGGAGCGAAATCAGTTTGGGCTATGGTGGATGAAGCGATTTCATCGTTCAGCTTGTCCCCGCCAATCGCCATAGTCCAAAATGATAAATTGAAAAAGATGAAGCAGTTTTGTGCAGGGAGGGTCCCGGTTTTTGTTCACCCCTCCCTTTATAGAGCACTAAAATTGACTTTCCCGTGGGATATCGGCGGAATCTCCGAAGACGGTACCATCAAGAATGAGATGGGCCATGGGTCTATGGGAGAGGCTGTCGGTATCCTAACCCCAGCCATGTTCAACGCAGATAAGCAACCCTAATCAGCATTCATTATGGCTCTCTGGTTAGCTACTTTAAATGTCCGGGGCCTGAGGTTGGAGTCTCGCAGGGCGAGGCTCTCTCGCGACCTTCAGCGCCTCGGGGTGAATATCTGTTGTGTGCAAGAGACCCGGTTTTCTTCTCATGATCGTGAGGATGTGCTGTCTGGGGGGTTCGCCCTTTATTCAGCATGTTTTGATGGTCGTTCGAGGGGTGTCTCTTGGCTAGTGAGCAGGTCTTTAGACGCTGTATGTACTCTTGTTTTCGCAGATCCGGCGGGCAGGCTTTGTGTGCTGGACGTTACCATAAAAGGTAAGGCTTTACGTCTCATCGGCGTTTATGCGCCCGTTATCCATGCTGAGCGTCCTGGTCTGTTTCGGCAGATCGAGCCGTTTTTGACGACATCTCGTCGGGTAGTTTTAGCGGGTGATTGGAATGCCGTCCTTGATCCCGATATAGATCGTATAGGAAAAAAACGGGCTACTAACAATCCTGATGTGAAACCATTTCGGGGCTTCATCGACGGGTTCGATCTCGTCGATAAGTACCGAAATGAGCATCCTCGGGATATAGCTTGGACTTGGACTAATAGTGGCAACTCGGATCCTGGGACGCTTGCGAGCTACCTCGATCGAGTCCTAGTTAAGAGAGTCGATGTAGGGCTCTTAGGGTGTCCAAGTTTCCATTATATAGTTTATTCGGATCATAGGCTTGTCCGGGTCCGTGTAAACTTAGATAAGCCTAAGGTTAGGTTGGCTGGTTACTGGAAATTCAACTGTTCACTGTTTGGTGAACAGGGATTTCGGGACCAGCTGTTACTAATGATACAACGGGAATTGTCGGGAGCGGTTTTGGGGAACGCCTGGTGGGGTAACCTTAAATCTAAAATTAGAACGTTTGCTGCCGATTTTAGTCGTCGACTCAATCGAGATAGATTAGCGGCGCAAACTGCTTTAGAAGACAAAGTCGATCGGGCCGTGAAATCCCGTGTTAGTGGGGATGTAGCCTTAGCTAAGGCAGAGTTGGCCTCCTTGCTTATCAAGAAGGATCAAGCTCTGGTAGTTAGGGCTAGGTTAAAAAGAATGTCCTCTGAGGCGACGAATATGGCCGCTGAATTGCGTGCAGAGGAGAGTAGGAGTGCGTCTCGGCGACATATCGCGTGCGTCACATTACCGGATAATCGGACCGTGACTACAAACGCGGGCATATGTGAGGTCTTTCGAGATTATTTTCAGGATCTTTTCACCAGGGAGCCCGGTCTGAGCTCGTCTCAGTTCGACTCCTATTTAGCCGACTTTCCCTGCCTCGAGGCAGCTGAAGCGGCTGGGTGCGAGGGTCCCATAACAGAGTCTGAGATCTGGGAAGCGCTGAAGCAGGTTGGCCTGGATAAGTCTCCGGGACTCGATGGTCTGCCCTACGAAGTGTACTTGAGGCTGTCGCCCGTTTTTGTTCCTTTGCTGGAACTGATTTTCAACCACTGGATGAAGCAGGGGTCTATACCTCAACGCTTCACCAGGGGTGTGATCAAGTTGCTGCGTAAGGACAAGAACGGTGGGGATGGGTTAGGGAACTTTCGCCCTTTAACGATGCTAAACGCTGAGTTGAAGATTTTGGCGAAGATCTTAGCCAACCGTTTGCAGCTTGTCCTGTCTAGTCTGATTGGCCCCGAGCAGACTTGTGCTGTGAAGGGCAGGACTATTCAGGATAACCTGCATATGGTACGCTTGATCTTAGAACAAGTCGACGGTGAAGCCGCGCTGATCAATTTAGATCAGTCCAAGGCCTTCGATAGGGTTGATCATCGTTTTCTGGAGGCTGTCCTTTCGTCGGCCGGTTTCGGAGCCGACTTTCGCTCCTGGATCCGACTCTTGTATGCGACACCCGGTGCGCTGGTGGAAGTGAATGGAGTAAGATCGAAGCCTTTCGTATTGTCTCGCTCTATTCGTCAGGGTTGTCCGCTCTCGCCTTTGCTTTACGTTCTTGCGTTGGAACCTTTCCTTCGCAAGTTAAAGGCGAATCCGGTCCTGCGTGGAATATCTCTGCCTGGGGCTACCACCTCAGCAAGGTATTCTGCCTATGCTGACGACGTTTCGGTTCTTGTGTCGAGCAGAGCCGAGATTGACGAAGTCAGCAAAGAGGTCAGTGGTTATGAGATGGTGACAGGGGCCAAGATCAACCGTGATAAGTCTGTTGGCTTGCGGTTGGGTGCGTGGAAGGGAGTTTCTCTTCCCGGACCTTTCCTCTGGACGGATGGGCCGATCAAGATTCTCGGCGTCTGGTTCGGTCCGGATCTCCAGTTGGAAATGAATTGGTCGGAGGTACGAGAGAAGGCCGAGAGCGCGGTTAATCTGTGGTCTCGGAGGAGGCTTTCCCTGAAGGGAAGGGCGGAAGTATGTGTTTCACACATATATCCAATCCTCGTGTACCGACTCTCTGTACTTCCACTTCCGTTTGCCCCACTAATTTTATTAGTAAGGCTCTTGTTCTCCTTCTTGTGGGGAGGCAAGGCCCCTATGGTATCTCGGGAGATCTGTTGCCTTCATACCGCTGAGGGCGGTCTGGGTATGCCAAGCATTGAGATTCGTCAACATATGCTTCGCATTGCATTCCTAGACCGATTGTGTCGCGAACCGGACGAGGTGGGAGCCTTCTGGAAGGAAGACGCCCGGAAAAATTTCCCGTCCCTAAGAAGTGTGCACTCGTGCGAGGGGGAGGCCCGCCGTAGACCCCGAGCCGAAAGCTCCTTCTATCACGAATGTCGTCGCGCTCTGAAATGCCTCTTACGGGCGTCGGAAGGCCTCTCCAACGTCCAGGCGTTGTCTCGTAGGGCATTGTATCAGGTGTTAGTTCGGGGGTCCGTTCAAGATGCTCTGATTAGCGAGCTCGGTCTTACGAAGCAGCAGGCTCGCTCAATATGGCCTTGGGCGCCAGGGTTGAAATGCCTCACTAACGATGAGGCATCACTCACCTGGCGGGTGATTCGTAGAGCCCTCTGGGTCGGCAAAAGACTTTGTTCAGCGGGCTTGGAGAATTCTCCAGACTGCCGCCGCTGCGTTGGGGAAGTCGAGACCATTGGTCACGCCTTCTTTCAGTGCACGGTGGTAGTGCCGTTGTGCAGGTTCGTTGAAGGCCTCATGGTTCGCGTACTGCGGAGAAAGTCCTTTGTCCTGGATGTCGTTTCTGTCTGTAGCAATGTGGTGCCTCAGATGTCGAGGGCTGAGCATTATGTGTGCTGTTGCTTACTAGGCGTTATGAGAGTCGTGATTTGGACGACGCGTCAGAAGGAATTCTATGGTGGCGAGAAGTTTGCTTCTTCCGAACTGATCTTGTTCTTTAGGCATCAGCTTAAAGTCAAGATTAGGACGGAAAGGCGGCGGCTCACATCATCAGAATTTGGCGAAAGGTGGGTGAGTCTTGCGCGTTTGTGCCGTGTGAAAGGGGCTGACCTTGAGTGGCATTTTGATGCTGGTTAGGCATCAGGATATTGTTTGCCTGGGTTGAACTTGGCAACCCATCCCTGGATTTAGGATAGTTTAGGGTTTTTGAATTTGTATTTTAGTTTTTTAATTTCTGTAAAACTTAGCTAGAGTGAGTTTGCTCATTGGCCCCCTTTTTTTTTTTTCTGCCCCCCTTTTTCTTTTCCTTTTGTTTAACTCCCCATCCCTCCCCGCTTTAGGTGCTCAGTGATTTTAGTTCTCTGGAGGATGCGGGACGCCTTTCGTTTCGAGTGTGTGAGCTTTTCGTATGTTTGAGGCTGAATCAGTGCGTGTTTGTGCGAATGGTTGGGATGGATAAATGTTTATAAAGTCCCGTGTCGATTTCGCCCAGGAAATTGATTTTACTGTCACATTTAGGAATTGTGGGGGGGTTTTATTACTAACATGATTTTGTTTAGTTTCATGTATATAATTTTAGACATATTGTATATATTCATTGGGGATATTTATTTGAAATTTTTACTCCCGCCCCCCCACAGACTTTATTGTACATATGGGGTTATTTAGGACTTTCATAGAGACCATGAGGTATTTTGGTGGATGTAGCATGAAAGGTAAGTATGAATGTGGCGTTTTGGTGAAAGGAATATTGTTTTGTATGCTTGGGTCAGTGCTTGGGACTAGCTAAGTTTAAGATTAAGACCAGTGATGACCTTCCTTTTCCCCAATCCCCCTTTTGGCCTTGTGCCGTATTTACTGTACATAACAGTATTAAATATTGTGGCCTTACGATTGCGTTTTGTCCGCCTTGTCATTTTGTGTTCCATTTTTCAGACCGCTGCACGACTGCCTTGTTGCCTGAATCTCTGAGTGAACTGTATTTTGGTTAAAGTTTGTTATTTTATTTATTTTCTGTTTCAACTGTTTTGAAAAAAAAAAAAAAAAAAAAAAAAAAGTCCTTTTGATTTTTTCTTCTATCCATTTTTTTATTTTTACCCCCCTCTTTTAGTTCTTTTCCATTTTTATTTTCAGTTTTTTTTCCCCCTTTAATTTTTTGTTTTAGTTTTTTTTTTTACCCCCGTTAATTCTTTGTTTTTCATTTTATCCCCTATTCTAGTTTCTCATTTTAATTCCCTTCCCCCGTTAATTTTTGTTTCTACCCCGTTTTAATTTCCACGCTTTTTTTAGCCTTCCTTATAACCTTCGTTTCCCGTTAATTTCTAGCTTCGTTCTAGTTATATTGTAACCCTTGTCCGTGTTTTGCGTTAATTAATTTTAATTTCTTGTTTCTGTCCTAACTCTACGTTTTACGTGTTTTTCGTTTTATAAATTTGTTTGTACTAAAATCGTTTTGTAATTGTTGTATTGTCTAATTTATTTGTTTATTTTCTTTATTGGTTCGACTTGTTTGTTTTGGGTCGGCCATTTTGAATTTTTGTTGCTAGCTTTGGTTCTTGCCAAAGTTCCGTATTTTCTTTTGTTATTGTTTTCGTCTAGTCGGCCATTTTGATTTTTTGTCAAAGTTGAGTATTTTATTTGGTTACCTTGTTTGAACGTTTTATTTTATTATTTAATTGTCCTTTTCGTGTTTTGTTAATTGTTAGGCCTTTAGGCGATATTTGTGTTTAAGTTTTACGTGTTTTTTGTTTTATATTTGTAATTGTTGTACTGTTAAATTTAGCCGTTAATTTTCTGTTATTACTGGTTTGACTCGCTGCTTAGAGTCGGCCAACTTTATTTTTTTTAACTAGCTTCGGCTAGAGTTTTATTTATATTAGGTTTGTGTCCACTTTTTCTTTGAACGTTTTATTTTATCGTCCATTTTCCCCTTTTTATTTTTCCCCGCCTTTTGGCGTTATTTTTTTTGTTTTTGTTTTCGCCTTTAGGCGAAATTTATTGATTACCCCTTCCCCATTCCTTCACCCCTGACCCCCCTTTTTTTTCTCCACCATGGAGAAGAAGGAAAAAAAAGCCCCTTCTTTTCTTATTACTAAAAAAAAGACAGCGACCCTTGCTTCCATCCGAAAATCGGTGAGGAAGCATTTATTCAACCCCAAAAAAGACCCCCCAGATAAAGATAATCCTGAGGAATATCCTGCACTCCCAAGGACCCCTACAAATGAGGAGATAGTAGACACCCTTAAAAAGGCTGCCAAAGCCAGGATAGAGAAAGAAATCCTGGAAAAAGAAACCAATAAAAACCCAGAAAAGCCAAAAGTTAACACCGAGGTCGGGGATTCGCCCTCTTGTTGGAAGTCCCCTCCGAATTGTATAATCGACATCGCGGAGTTCCTGGAGCGTGCCAAGAGTTACGCTCACCTCGTGGTGAAAGACGGGCTCTTGGAGGATCCAGTGGAACTGAAGAGAGTCGAGAAAAGAATAGTGTCTGTCTTTGTCGTCGACAAGCGTTCGCGCAAAATTTGTCGGTCGACTAAAGACACAGTGTTTAAAGCACTGGAGTCCCTGGGGTTCAAACCCCTAAGAATTGTCAAGGGAAAGGGATTCTTCATGTGGGACGTACTGCTGCCCACTGCGGAAGACTGCGTGAGAGCCACCCGGAGGGAGTTGATCACAAAGGATCTCATCCTCCGAACCGAGTATGAGGGTCGGCGAAGGACCAGGGTGGCAGTATACGAGGTCCCTCCTCAGGTTATCGGGGAACACCTCGCGGCGTTCCTGGACCAATACGGGGAGATATTGGCCGCTTCCTGTGATAGCCTGACTGGGGGATGGAGCTTTGATATGATGCTCGATCGTAAGGCCTTCAGCTCCGTCCCCAACTGGATTGACGTTAGTGACTTGAAGCTGCCGGTCATCGTGACCGGTCGTAAACCAGCCTGCTGGAAGTGTGGAGTGACTGGTCATCTCTCCTCTTCCTGCCCAGAGAAGAAGGCCTCTGGGACTCAGGTCACTAAAGACCAAACTCCCCCTCTGACCGAGTCTGCAAAATCCGCCGCGCCTGTAATGGGCATGCCAGCTGCCGGGACCGGAGAGGTTGTTCCCCCGGTTGGGTCACCATCCAAGCCCCCATCCCCCGAAGAGCCCTCTTCCACCGCTTCTGCGGCTAAGAAGGGGGAAGAAGGGGAATGGCAGGTAGTTGGCAGGGTCAGAGGGAAGCGTCAGCCAGCGGGTCCTCAGTCCCCTGAAGCCTCGGGGACTAAAGACACACACAGTCCCACTCCCTCTAGCAACAGCATGGGCGACGCCCCGACCTCTTTAACATCTGAAGAGCATATGAAAAAATATGAACCGTCTTACGAAAAAACCGTCAAACTGAAAGAACTTAAAAAACTAATAGACGTCCAGAGAAAACAAAAAAAATCCCCGGAAAAGAAATCCCCCTTGCAGTCTCCTCAACCCTCTTCTCCAGTCAAGTCTCCCCCTAAAAAGATGGCCACTCGCTCCACATCTTCGAAACCTATTCCTCCCACTCCATGTCCGTCAACCCCTCTCTCCAGAGTGAAGCCTTCTCCAGCCACCCCTTCCACTTCTCGTGCCCAGTCCCAAATCCCTCTCAGTAGAGACCCCAGTCCTTTTAGACATCCCAGTACTCCTCGCCACACTCCCAGTCCTTCACCCTCAAAAAAATTACCCACAACAGTTACCAAAAGGCCCAGAAGCCCTACTCAAGATGGTGCGGATAAAAAAAAGAGACCGAAGCACATATTTAACCCAGGCATAGAGATATGCAAAATATCTCCCCTACAAGCTGAAAAAGCGAGGGATTACGGGAATAGGATAAAGAGCCTAAAATTCCTCTTATCCGTTAAAAAATTTGGGGACAAAGACATTGAAGATCCCGGAAACTTCCCTAATGCCCAAAGGGTATTAACTGTAATTAGATCAGAGCCGGGAGCGAAATCAGTTTGGGCTATGGTGGATGAAGCGATTTCATCGTTCAGCTTGTCCCCGCCAATCGCCATAGTCCAAAATGATAAATTGAAAAAGATGAAGCAGTTTTGTGCAGGGAGGGTCCCGGTTTTTGTTCACCCCTCCCTTTATAGAGCACTAAAATTGACTTTCCCGTGGGATATCGGCGGAATCTCCGAAGACGGTACCATCAAGAATGAGATGGGCCATGGGTCTATGGGAGAGGCTGTCGGTATCCTAACCCCAGCCATGTTCAACGCAGATAAGCAACCCTAATCAGCATTCATTATGGCTCTCTGGTTAGCTACTTTAAATGTCCGGGGCCTGAGGTTGGAGTCTCGCAGGGCGAGGCTCTCTCGCGACCTTCAGCGCCTCGGGGTGAATATCTGTTGTGTGCAAGAGACCCGGTTTTCTTCTCATGATCGTGAGGATGTGCTGTCTGGGGGGTTCGCCCTTTATTCAGCATGTTTTGATGGTCGTTCGAGGGGTGTCTCTTGGCTAGTGAGCAGGTCTTTAGACGCTGTATGTACTCTTGTTTTCGCAGATCCGGCGGGCAGGCTTTGTGTGCTGGACGTTACCATAAAAGGTAAGGCTTTACGTCTCATCGGCGTTTATGCGCCCGTTATCCATGCTGAGCGTCCTGGTCTGTTTCGGCAGATCGAGCCGTTTTTGACGACATCTCGTCGGGTAGTTTTAGCGGGTGATTGGAATGCCGTCCTTGATCCCGATATAGATCGTATAGGGAAAAAACGGGCTACTAACAATCCTGATGTGAAACCATTTCGGGGCTTCATCGACGGGTTCGATCTCGTCGATAAGTACCGAAATGAGCATCCTCGGGATATAGCTTGGACTTGGACTAATAGTGGCAACTCGGATCCTGGGACGCTTGCGAGCTACCTCGATCGAGTCCTAGTTAAGAGAGTCGATGTAGGGCTCTTAGGGTGTCCAAGTTTCCATTATATAGTTTATTCGGATCATAGGCTTGTCCGGGTCCGTGTAAACTTAGATAAGCCTAAGGTTAGGTTGGCTGGTTACTGGAAATTCAACTGTTCACTGTTTGGTGAACAGGGATTTCGGGACCAGCTGTTACTAATGATACAACGGGAATTGTCGGGAGCGGTTTTGGGGAACGCCTGGTGGGGTAACCTTAAATCTAAAATTAGAACGTTTGCTGCCGATTTTAGTCGTCGACTCAATCGAGATAGATTAGCGGCGCAAACTGCTTTAGAAGATAAAGTCGATCGGGCCGTGAAATCCCGTGTTAGTGGGGATGTAGCCTTAGCTAAGGCAGAGTTGGCCTCCTTGCTTATCAAGAAGGATCAAGCTCTGGTAGTTAGGGCTAGGTTAAAAAGAATGTCCTCTGAGGCGACGAATATGGCCGCTGAATTGCGTGCAGAGGAGAGTAGGAGTGCGTCTCGGCGACATATCGCGTGCGTCACATTACCGGATAATCGGACCGTGACTACAAACGCGGGCATATGTGAGGTCTTTCGAGATTATTTTCAGGATCTTTTCACCAGGGAGCCCGGTCTGAGCTCGGCTCAGTTCGACTCCTATTTAGCCGACTTTCCCTGCCTCGAGGCAGCTGAAGCGGCTGGGTGCGAGGGTCCCATAACAGAGTCTGAGATCTGGGAAGCGCTGAAGCAGGTTGGCCTGGATAAGTCTCCGGGACTCGATGGTCTGCCCTACGAAGTGTACTTGAGGCTGTCGCCCGTTTTTGTTCCTTTGCTGGAACTGATTTTCAACCACTGGATGAAGCAGGGGTCTATACCTCAACGCTTCACCAGGGGTGTGATCAAGTTGCTGCGTAAGGACAAGAACGGTGGGGATGGGTTAGGGAACTTTCGCCCTTTAACGATGCTAAACGCTGAGTTGAAGATTTTGGCGAAGATCTTAGCCAACCGTTTGCAGCTTGTCCTGTCTAGTCTGATTGGCCCCGAGCAGACTTGTGCTGTGAAGGGCAGGACTATTCAGGATAACCTGCATATGGTACGCTTGATCTTAGAACAAGTCGACGGTGAAGCCGCGCTGATCAATTTAGATCAGTCCAAGGCCTTCGATAGGGTTGATCATCGTTTTCTGGAGGCTGTCCTTTCGTCGGCCGGTTTCGGAGCCGACTTTCGCTCCTGGATCCGACTCTTGTATGCGACCCCCGGTGCGCTGGTGGAAGTGAATGGAGTAAGATCGAAGCCTTTCGTATTGTCTCGCTCTATTCGTCAGGGTTGTCCGCTCTCGCCTTTGCTTTACGTTCTTGCGTTGGAACCTTTCCTTCGCAAGTTAAAGGCGAATCCGGTCCTGCGTGGAATATCTCTGCCTGGGGCTACCACCTCAGCAAGGTATTCTGCCTATGCTGACGACGTTTCGGTTCTTGTGTCGAGCAGAGCCGAGATTGACGAAGTCAGCAAAGAGGTCAGTGGTTATGAGATGGTGACAGGGGCCAAGATCAACCGTGATAAGTCTGTTGGCTTGCGGTTGGGTGCGTGGAAGGGAGTTTCTCTTCCCGGACCTTTCCTCTGGACGGATGGGCCGATCAAGATTCTCGGCGTCTGGTTCGGTCCGGATCTCCAGTTGGAAATGAATTGGTCGGAGGTACGAGAGAAGGCCGAGAGCGCGGTTAATCTGTGGTCTCGGAGGAGGCTTTCCCTGAAGGGAAGGGCGGAAGTATGTGTTTCACACATATATCCAATCCTCGTGTACCGACTCTCTGTACTTCCACTTCCGTTTGCCCCACTAATTTTATTAGTAAGGCTCTTGTTCTCCTTCTTGTGGGGAGGCAAGGCCCCTATGGTATCTCGGGAGATCTGTTGCCTTCATACCGCTGAGGGCGGTCTGGGTATGCCAAGCATTGAGATTCGTCAACATATGCTTCGCATTGCATTCCTAGACCGATTGTGTCGCGAACCGGACGAGGTGGGAGCCTTCTGGAAGGAAGACGCCCGGAAAAATTTCCCGTCCCTAAGAAGTGTGCACTCGTGCGAGGGGGAGGCCCGCCGTAGACCCCGAGCCGAAAGCTCCTTCTATCACGAATGTCGTCGCGCTCTGAAATGCCTCTTACGGGCGTCGGAAGGCCTCTCCAACGTCCAGGCGTTGTCTCGTAGGGCATTGTATCAGGTGTTAGTTCGGGGGTCCGTTCAAGATGCTCTGATTAGCGAGCTCGGTCTTACGAAGCAGCAGGCTCGCTCAATATGGCCTTGGGCGCCAGGGTTGAAATGCCTCACTAACGATGAGGCATCACTCACCTGGCGGGTGATTCGTAGAGCCCTCTGGGTCGGCAAAAGACTTTGTTCAGCGGGCTTGGAGAATTCTCCAGACTGCCGCCGCTGCGTTGGGGAAGTCGAGACCATTGGTCACGCCTTCTTTCAGTGCACGGTGGTAGTGCCGTTGTGCAGGTTCGTTGAAGGCCTCATGGTTCGCGTACTGCGGAGAAAGTCCTTTGTCCTGGATGTCGTTTCTGTCTGTAGCAATGTGGTGCCTCAGATGTCGAGGGCTGAGCATTATGTGTGCTGTTGCTTACTAGGCGTTATGAGAGTCGTGATTTGGACGACGCGTCAGAAGGAATTCTATGGTGGCGAGAAGTTTGCTTCTTCCGAACTGATCTTGTTCTTTAGGCATCAGCTTAAAGTCAAGATTAGGACGGAAAGGCGGCGGCTCACATCATCAGAATTTGGCGAAAGGTGGGTGAGTCTTGCGCGTTTGTGCCGTGTGAAAGGGGCTGACCTTGAGTGGCATTTTGATGCTGGTTAGGCATCAGGATATTGTTTGCCTGGGTTGAACTTGGCAACCCATCCCTGGATTTAGGATAGTTTAGGGTTTTTTGCATTTGTATTTTAGTTTTTTAATTTCTGTAAAACTTAGCTAGAGTGAGTTTGCTCATTGGCCCCCTTTTTTTTCTGCCCCCCTTTTTCTTTTCCTTTTGTTTAACTCCCCATCCCTCCCCGCTTTAGGTGCTCAGTGATTTTAGTTCTCTGGAGGATGCGGGACGCCTTTCGTTTCGAGTGTGTGAGCTTTTCGTATGTTTGAGGCTGAATCAGTGCGTGTTTGTGCGAATGGTTGGGATGGATAAATGTTTATTTTATAAAGTCCCGTGTCGATTTCGCCCAGGAAATTGATTTTACTGTCACATTTAGGAATTGTGGGGGGGTTTTATTACTAACATGATTTTGTTTAGTTTCATGTATATAATTTTAGACATATTGTATATATTCATTGGGGATATTTATTTGAAATTTTTACTCCCGCCCCCCCACAGACTTTATTGTACATATGGGGTTATTTAGGACTTTCATAGAGACCATGAGGTGTTTTGGTGGATGTAGCATGAAGGGTAAGTATGAATGTGGCGTTTTGGTGAAAGGAATATTGTTTTGTATGCTTGGGTCAGTGCTTGGGACTAGCTAAGTTTAAGATTAAGACCAGTGATGACCTTCCTTTTCCCCAATCCCCCTTTTGGCCTTGTGCCGTATTTACTGTACATAACAGTATTAAATATTGTGGCCTGACAATTGCATCTAGCATGAAACAGACTGTCACCTCTAAGTGTTGACTTATATGTTCACTTTTATATATATATATATATATATATATACAGTATGACAATTGACTATCAACATGCATTGTTCATGTCTGTCTACACAGATAATATCTGAAAACACTATCATTGATACTGAGCACTTTTATATAAGAGTGACACAGAAACAATTATGCCCTATCTGGATACTAAACCTGACCCACTTCCAAATATTTGAGTAAATAACATCACAATTTATTTTGAATCTCAGATTGGTTGAGTTGAGAAATTTTCAACACTCTCTTTTACAGAAAAGACTCAACTCTATAATTTTGGCATAAATTAGTACTGGAATGAAATCCACCCAAAATTGCTAACACAAATATTTAAGTTATTTCAAGACAAAATTGAAACCATTCTTTTCATGTTAATTTATGCAGTTTATTTTCTTATTTGCATTTTTATTTGTGAAAATTTATTGAAAAGGCCAAGGATCTGAGTAAGATGAAGAATACAAACAGAGATTTCTGCTTATCGTCTCAGGAAATTAGAGTGACACTTTGGAATGACTCTGATAGTGGTTGCTAAAAGATGAGTGATTATCACATCAAGGCTGTACAAATAACTAAATTGTTGCCATTGGCATCTTGTTGAAATTGTCTTCAGATCAACAGCTCCAAGGAAAATAATAATTTCTGACAGGGAAAATAATAATTTCTGAAATTTTCTCACTTATGAGGAGCATCAGTATAGAGTGAATATCACATTAAGCTGAAAAGGAATGGAACTTCACTGTCTCTTCTAAAGTTAAAGAGGGTAAAGCAGACCAAGACAGAGGCAGTGAAGTGGGTGATAATGATCAAGAAGATGCACAATGCAAAGGCTAGGGAAGAGAAATACAAAGAAAAGCAGAGAAGTTCAAGAAACGGAGAAAGGTTAGAAGATAGCAGTAAGAGGCATAAAATGAAAGACAAAGAAAAAAAAAAGAGGATTTACTGAAAGAGAGACAGGAGTATTTCCAAAACTCTTTGAAGCATACATCAAATTTAATATCAAAGTGAACTAGGAAATTGTTTCAGGAAATTGCTTGGCTAATCTATTCCTGAACTGGTATCATAAGGTAAATGGTTCAAAACTCCTTTGAGTTGACAGCAGAGACAAATTACCTCAGCTGACAGTCTTTTGGACTACTTTAGGCTGATATGGTGGGAACTGCAATTCATGATGCTGAGACACTGAGATTTTCTAATTTGCTTCATAAAAATCAAAACTACTACTTAATTCCAATAAGTAGAAAGATCAAACTAATTGTCAGAATTTTAAAGAGAAATTACCAACTGTGTTCCTGTGATTATTTGGATATCTATTAATGTATTATCAAAATATCATAGAAAGGTATACAATTCTAAAAGTGATTCTATTTGCTTTTAAATACAAAGCAAATTTTGCCAAGACTTTCAGGAAATTTATTTAAAGACAGTGACAGAAATCTTCAAGGTGTTCAACCCATTTTATTATTAATTATTAATATTTGCCTCACTCAATATTCTAAATGAATTACCAATGTTAGATAAAATGAAAAGACAGTCTCCTGGATTCATTAACAATATTTTACATATAATTTTTTATGTCAGATGTGGTCCCTCAATATTCAAGGAGTTTGATAGAAAAGAACAATTACTTATACCAACATATAATTTTCACCATCTTCCTCAATTTAACCTATTTTCACACTGGTTAATAAAGATACTGCTCAAACAGGATAGTAGGAGAAGTCTATACGACACTGAGTTTATGAACACTTTTTGTGTGCCTCATACTTTAAGCGGCATCTTGTATTGATGACAATGAAACTGAGATGGAGACGGGCGGGGGGAGATGCAGAGTTCGGGTAGTGGGGAAAAGGTGATGGAGAGAGAGGTTTAGATGAACATATTTATAAACTACTTTTTCAATTTGTTTTATTGTGAACATTTTTGTCAACACATTTCAAAGTATCTGCATCTAGGAAAGAACAATTTATTAATAAAAATTTCATAAAATAGATTCAAGCTATATTTAATTCAGCCTCAGTTAATGCCCACTCATATTTCAAATGTTGGTGTCTCCAAATCTTTCCCAATGTGACATTCATCCAAAAACCCACTGGTTGACATCATCGGTCTTAATGTATATTAAATATATAGTAAATATAATGTGAAATGAACACTTGGTTATTATTTATTCTAATTTTCTTGTTTTTAACTTGATTTTTGTTGCCTTTTTTTTTAAGTTCTTTCTGCCAGTTTTAATTCTTTGTTGAGTTTCTGATTGACATCTCGACTTTAACTAATTTGAAACTTAGTAGTCAAGTTCAAATTCCAGTCAACTCTTATATTCACTTACATGCTAATACCTTTGGGAAAGGTATGAATCCTCTTTTTCTCTCCTCAGCTATGGGTAAATAGCAGCACAAACTGAGTTCTTTAGCCTTGGATGGCAATTGGTCTACTGCAGAAAAAAATCTGCCTCGTCAGTCATGTATTGAAAGACACAGGATCACCTAAGCATGTATCATGCATGGCACATAACTGACTGAATTATTTTTAATAGGAGTAGATAGGCTTTCCTAATGCCTGGTCTATACTCCTCCCACTTCTCTTGAACAGGAGTAGAGGCTCATCCTTTGTTTACTGTTTAGGAAGGGGTTCCCAGTTCTTTTCCTTTTCTTGGGCCTTAACAGTGGTGATGTCATTAATTTTCTATAATATATGTGAATGGTAGCAATGTCTCCTCATTCTGAGGTTCCCAGGATGACAGTTTTCTGGTTGCTGTTCCTGACTGGTACTTAGGAGCCTGAACTCTTATGTAGCTCAATCTGATCAACAGCCACATAATATTGGGGTCTTGCACTGCCATGTTGTGCACAGAAGGGTGTCTCTGCAAGCTCCTCCAGTGGGCAACCCCGAGGCTACACTATGTTGCAATCTGTACTACTTCCCTTCCTGCACATGTTACATTAGACAACCAACTGCTACTAAAACCTGTTTTTACCAAAATAACACACCATGGCTGTAAGCAACCTGTTATGGTCCAAGTTCCTTGTACCACGGTGATGGTCCAAGGTTAGAACCAATGAAGAAATAACTCGAAAACAGGTATGGAATAACAAAGATATATTACAATATAAATATAATACAAAGAAGTAGAAGTATTAGTAATGACTATCAGATTTGGTTAGAGTGAACTATGTTGTTGTTGTGGTAGGATCCACCTAATTTGCATAGTGGAGTACCGACCATATAAATATGGTTGGTACCGGGAAGAGAGGAGATCGAATCAAGAGATTCAACCAGAGACTCTGCCTGACTGCGACTCAGTCAACACATTCTCCAGGAACGGTCTTCCCAGGAATATACAAAAGACTATATGTAAATATTGTGTACACTTTCTTGTTTCAATACATTTTGTTCTAAGTACATTTTGTGTTGCATTATTATTCCATGCATTAGTCAAGATTCAACAGTTGTCTTGACAAGTATCACTATTCCAATGTTCTTACAATTATCTATCCTCCCTCTTGAGAGGTGCAGTATTTATAATGTCAGGAATAGTCCATTATTATTATTATGGGTAAGTTCCCATAACACAACCAAAGATGCAAACCTAAAACAGCTAAACAAAAAACACCTAAACCCCTCAACCTTTCTTTCTCCAACATTTGTGGCATTCATACCAAGTTCTGCAATGTGGAATCCTTCCTCTCTGAAAAGTCTCTAGACGTCCTAGCTCTCTTTGAAACTAATCTTAACTCTTC
The DNA here is from genome assembly GCA_964036315.1 of Acanthosepion esculentum. Taxonomy (NCBI): domain Eukaryota; kingdom Metazoa; phylum Mollusca; class Cephalopoda; order Sepiida; family Sepiidae; genus Acanthosepion; species Acanthosepion esculentum. The sequence continues at coordinate 80,535,055 of OZ038479.1, read as the reverse complement.
AATCCCTTCCTCTGATTTCTCGATTCATGACTATCTTCCTCTCCTTAAGAAGGATTCTAATGTCCACATGCATAGCCTGGAAGTTTATGTCCAAGAACGTCTCCCGCTGGCTAGGGAACTTTATCCAGACCGTTTTTACATGTGCCTCCATCTCTCTACTTAATTCAGTCAGCTATGTCTTCATTCTCTATGGTTCCCCTTCCTCTCATAACTGTTGTGTGCAAGACAGTATTTCTGATAATATAGACAAGTCTATCTCCCTACACCAGTTGGCAAATATATTTGTGTCCGGTAACTTCAACGTCCATCATGCTTGGTCGCTGACCCTGCTGGCATCCAAACCCTTAACTTCTCAACCACTCAAGCAATTGGTTGACTTCCTGATGTGGACCCGAAGTAGGGGCCACAGAAGTAAAACACGGAACATGTGTTAGAGGTAAGAAAGATATATTAAACAGAAAAGTTACAAAGTATAGTGTAAGCAGAGCTTACTATCCACTGGTGTCCGATATTGGTATCGTACGCGGCTGCGCATTACTGGTGCTACTACTCCCATGATACTATCATTCACATAATAATATAGTACTGGAAGAGTCCATGATGTAGGGAAGTATGGGTCTCACAATACTTCCCCATGCATTTCCCCAATAACTCTCTTCTAGATCTCTTTTTTACTTCTATTCCTGACTCATGTCATACTATGCAGCTCTGCTCTCTTGGAAACTCTGATCATGCATTAATGTCTGTAAACATCTCTTTCTGCTCACCCACCATCCAAGAACCTCCTACCAATAGAATATCTGTCTGTTATCAATGAGTAGATTTGAACTTGTTCCATTTCCTTCATGACATACCTCAGAATTAAGTTTTTAATCATACTGTTCAAAAATGCACATCTGGATGAAAACCTGCATCAATGCTTCCATTTCCAGCAAGTAAATACCAAAATGAACCATGTTCATCTCCTTGGTTCTAACCTGCATGATCAGCCACTATAACCCACAGGAATCACTTCTGGCTGTACCAGAGCGACACATCTGATTGCAACAGACATCTCTTTGCCTCTGCTCATAATGAGTGCAAAGATGTCCTCAAAGAAGCAAAATTACTGTTTGCTGATATAATGAAACAACATATAGAATCTTGCAATTTGGTTATAGAGATTATTGGCAGCTATGCAAGAGTTTGCTGAACAACCGCAAATCTTCAATCCCTCCTCTATTCAATCAATCCAAAGTCCTGACATCCACAGTAGATAAGGTTGAATGCTTTGCTTGGATATTCTCTTTGATCTCAACACTTGACTCATTTCGAGTACCCACACCTGATTTTCCCCCTAGAACACATGCGCATATCACTCAGTAAAGCGTACATCACTCAGTAGACCATTCCATCACTGGTCTTGGACCTCATTTCTAAATTAGACTCCCACAAAGCAAGTGGAGATGACGGGATCCCAGTTGTCGCCATCCTAAAGAACTGTGCTCCTGCACTGGCTCCAGTTCTCTCCATACTCTATGACTATTGCCTTGCTGCTTCCTGCTTGTTGGAAGTCTTCCTCTGTAGTTCCTGTTTTTAAGAACTTGAGAGAACCATTGGCTTGCTAGGGATGAAATGATTAAATAAAAAGATGACTCAACGAGTGTTACTGGGACCTTGTATTCCAGTACTAGCTGCATGGTCAGGACATCAGCAACTATATCAGTTCCCAACATGAGGATTTTCTGGTGAGGATCTTTATTTTCAGCATATGAATTTTTCAAAACTGTTTCTAAATCACACTATTTACATTATTTGGACTGTTGTCCTCATCTTTGTCGCCATATTTATTATAACGTTTCGGCCGTTGTATACTCCGGCCTTCTTCAGGTGGTTGGAATGTCAAACTGAACCCTTTATTTCGCTCACTGGGGTCGACTGTTCTAGTTCCACATGCCATGTTTAAATGAAGAAGACCAGAGCATACAACAGCCGAAATGTTGTAATCTATATGTCTACCATTCATCATTGCTTGGATATTGTTGCCACATCTGGTCTGGTGCTCCTGCTATATATTTACAGATTCTTGATAAAATCCAAAGAAGAATCTGCAATGTTATTGGTCCTGTTCTTGTATCTTGTGTTCAGTCTCTTTCCCACTGACATAGTGTAGCTTCCTTCTACCTTTTCTATAAATACTTTCATGGTAATTGTTCTGATGAATATTCCTCTTTGGTACCTAGACTTTATGAATTTCTGTGCAGTACTGTATTGGCAGCAAGGTCTCATCTTTTTACAGTTGAAATTGGTAGATGTGACCAGAAGTTCTATGCTAATAGTTTCTTTTATCACATATCTCACTTTTGGAACTCTCTTCCAACGTCTTGCTTCCCAATACCTCATCTCAGATACTGTTTCTCAATCTTTGATCGTTTTTCAGTCATTTCATCTCACCTGCTATCCTCTTCCACTGCAACTATGAGGCAACACTGCAACATGCCATTTGGGGACCCACTGCTTTATAGTATTGCTGTTCATGTTATCAAGAAGTTTTATGTAAGTTAACTGATTACAAAGATAGTTTTGTTGGATATATTTGATCATTCCCTGTTGTTTACAGTCAACAAAAATCTATGATGGAGAATAATCCATGGATCCTTCAGTAGATGACTATCAACAAAAATCTATGATGGAGAATAATCCATGGATCCATCAGTAGATGACTATCAGCAAAAATCTATGATGGAGAATAATCCATGGATCCTTCAGTAGATGACTATCAACAAAAATCTATGATGGAGAATAATCCATGGATCCTTCAGTAGATGACTATCAACAAAAATCTATGATGGAGAATAATCCATGGATCCTTCAGTAGATGACTATCAACAAAAATCTATGATGGAGAATAATCCATGGATCCTTCAGTAGATGACTATCAACAAAAATCTATGATGGAGAATAATCCATGGATCCTTCAGTAGATGACTATCAGCAAAAATCTATGATGGAGAATAATCCATGGATCCTTCAGTAGATGACTATCAGCAAAAATCTATGATGGAGAATAATCCATGGATCCTTCAGTAGATGACTATCAACAAAAATCTATGATGGAGAATAATCCATGGATCCTTCAGTAGATGACTATCAGCAAAAATCTATGATGGAGAATAATCCATGGATCCTTCAGTAGATGACTATCAACAAAAATCTATGATGGAGAATAATCCATGGATCCTTCAGTAGATGACTATCAACAAAAATCTATGATGGAGAATAATCCATGGATCCTTCAGTAGATGACTATCAACAAAAATCTATGATGGAGAATAATCCATGGATCCTTCAGTAGATGACTATCAACAAAAATCTATGATGGAGAATAATCCATGGATCCTTCAGTAGATGACTATCAGCAAAAATCTATGATGGAGAATAATCCATGGATCCTTCAGTAGATGACTATCAGCAAAAATCTATGATGGAGAATAATCCATGGATCCTTCAGTAGATGACTATCAACAAAAATCTATGATGGAGAATAATCCATGGATCCTTCAGTAGATGACTATCAACAAAAATCTATGATGGAGAATAATCCATGGATCCTTCAGTAGATGACTATCAACAAAAATCTATGATGGAGAATAATCCATGGATCCTTCAGTAGATGACTATCAGCAAAAATCTATGATGGAGAATAATCCATGGATCCTTCAGTAGATGACTAAAATCAGAAGAGAAATAGATATGCTATGGAATATGTTAGTGATAAACATCGCAAGGTAATTGAGAATGCTAAGGCTGGAGTTGTGAGGAGTCACTGCTGCAGAATTCTAGTGTTAATAAATACGTTATTCATAGTTAATGATTAGATCAATTGCAAATAAGTCTCCAAAATAATAAAGCTGCATCCAGATGCTATTAAAGAGATGGAGATGATTACGAATGCAACGTAAGTGCTCTAACTTTGCAGTGATTCATACAAAGTAAGTGATTTTATTCTAATTGAAGCACAAAAATAAAACCATCTTTATTGATTTTAAATTATGGCTTCACTTAAACAGTCAAATTTTACTATCCGACTCCATTTAAATGCGTAAAACAAACCTGTTGTTAAGATAATGCTCTTGCTTATTGTCAATATTTACTAAGCTTTGTTTGGCATGAGTCTTTGATAATGGAGCAATGAGTGATACCTGAACCAACTCAGTTCAGTTAAACATTACTCAAAAACCTATGTCAAACTTATTTTAATTTTTTTGTAATCAATTTACCCCAAGCAAGGCAATAATGCCACTAAGAGGCAAGGGGCTACTGGAGTGAAAGAAAATAAGAAAATTTTAGAAGGAACCAGAAACCCAATCCTGAACAGGAAACAAGGGATATACCTCTACTCCTGGTCAAAAGATTAGGGAGGAGAGTGAACTGGACAATAGGCAAACCATTTATAGGTTACTTATGTTAGGAAATAATATGTAATAAGCTTAGTGGGCACTTTGATTTGATGTAATTGTTAGCAAGGTTATATTACTAAATCAATTACAAATGAATAGTCAATTTGACCTTTGCAGGGTGTTCCATATTTGGGGCCTTGTTAGCATTTCTAAGCTATGTGTAGGAAATGACTAAAATCAATTTGATTGATATTGATATTTATTTAAAACAAGGTTACAAAAATAGGCTATGAATGAGTGGTTAGAATATTAGTGTTCTGATCATGAGCCCCACGTTTTAATCAAACCATTGTAGATTTGCCAAGAAAGTGACTTCTTTATAATATCTGCCTGGAGAGATAATCTCATCTTGCAGTTCAGTTGGAAAGTACCCATAAACTACACAATGGGTTGACTTGAGTCCTGTAAGTGAAACTGGGTAGACAAACCTGTCGATGGTTGAACTGGCACAAAGTATCTGGAGATAAAAAATAAATATTAGCAACTTAAGTAGAAATTCTTGATAAAATCCAAAGAAGAATTTGCAATGTTATTACTCCTGACCTAAAGGAAATGTTCACTAGAAGTCAGATAAAACATTTTGAGTGTCTTGGTGGTAGATTTACTAAGCATCATACAAAATTTGCCTTCAATTTTTTTTCTTTTTTTTTTACACAGTGAGGTCCACCCTGTACAAGGTCCAGTAGTCAATCAAGGTAGAAGGTTACAGAATAAAAAGTACAGTTTATGCAGATGATGTATAACAGTATAGCGATCAGGAAAAACATCCTCTTGGGAATCAGTTCCACAGAACAGTAATTCGCAGGAAGAAGCTGCTCGAGTGGAACTTACTCCTCACAAATGGAATACAGAAGGAAAGAGGGTGGTTCAGTACAATGCGCATAGCATGGCAGACCATAGTTATGAAAGTTAGAACAAGTAGTTTGTCCGAGTACTTTCCATGGAAGTAGTGACAGAGCAGCGAGAGGCTTGTGCCATTTTGTCTGTGAAAGAGGAGTTGTAGGGTGGAAAATAATTTGGCAGCCACAAGGACGCAGAGACGCTTTTTGGACTCTACTGAGACTAGAAATACATATGACAGCAGTACTCCATTTTAGGCCTGCTTTGGGTCTTGTAAAGGTAAAGGATAGCACAATCCATAAGAGATATCATTTTACTCCTTCACATTCGTACATTAGTGATGTATTATAGATTTCAGGATTTTAGTTAAATAGAGGATGACATTTTTAATCATCATTTCTTCTCAGATGGCTATTAGCAAGGACCTCAGATTGATTGATTGATTCATTCATTCATTTTCTACAGCTTATTAACCCTTTGCAGGTTATTTAAAGCCAGCAAATAGTTTTATACTAGCCAAGGTACATGGCGTTGCCCGGGTGTACATAGCTGTAATTGTATAACTGCATCCTCCTGTCAAGAAATGTCTACCTGCATCCACGCTTGCATGCATCATCCATAGGTATACTAAGCTACTACTCCTCATTTCATCTCTTTTTATGGTATGTCCTTCACAAGTGTTTGATTGTTCTTAATAAAGGTCTTTCTTTTGATAAAACCTTCTTGTATGAGGAAGTTATTCAAGTTTTTAATTTAAGTAGATTTTTCAAGTTTTTTGTGTGAAGCCAATGTCGCAGGAAAACTATCAAGCACAATCTCGTAACATGAGGTATGTTTTGCATTGTGCAAAGCACATCAGTTCATCCAATAAAAATTTTGTTCGTGTGTAACTTTTGCCTGGGTTTTTGCAAAAAGTTGTACCCAACTTCAGTTTTATTGGTTTTTCTGTCAAACCCAGGGGCCTGGAGACTGAAAAGTTGGTTTTGACATAGCTTTGTAAATTTGCAACATGTGTGTCCAATTTCATCAAAATCAGTTGCAAAATGTGGACGTGCATAGATAGAAGCCTTACCTGGTGGGTCGATCAGAAAAAAGCATTCAATTAGAATGCAGTAAAAACAGCATGTTTAGATGTAACAGAGTCCATCTTCTTCAATTGCTTTAAAGTACTTTCATTAAAAAACATTTTGAATTAATGCGGTTATTGATATAACAGAAGTGGTCTGTATTTATTCAATCAAAGTTAGCCGAGGACATGAAGGGGTAAAACAGGCAACATGAAGACCCACTTCGGACCACAATTATGTTGGAGTTTTTAAAATTCAGTTTGTCATTGTGCTACCAGGAATGTAAAAGGATATATTTATAAAGCATTTGTTAAGTTTGATGAAAATTGGCTGAAAGATCAACGAAAAATAAGAAAGAAACCAGTAAAAATTGCCATTTTTCACTATTTATGCAAATTTTTACTATATAGGTGGACTCAATTATCAATTTAAACAACTGTTAAACAATCAACTTATTGTTGGCTACAATTGAGTGAAGTTTGTATTAGATTGCTTGAAAATTCAGGGAGTTTGTGGCTTAATATCTGTGTTGAAATCGATTTTTCAGTTTTCATGGTTTTTGCTAAACACAGTGGCATAGAAATAAAAATGAGGTATTGTTGAGCTCGTCATGTTATAAGAAACCTACATACCGAGTTTGAATGAAATCAGAGGGAAAAAGTTGAATGTATTTGTTTTTGATCAGCTTTGTTGATTACTGATATTTAAAAAATTATAGATTTTTTTTACACTAAGAACCTATCTCTTATATTGTACAATGTATCTGCCAAGTTTGGTCAAAATCAGTTGGCTGAATCTCAAGTAAAAAGGTATCTCACAGACAGACATCCTCTGTTTTATATATACAGTTATAAGAATTTAATTTTTTTCAAGATAATAATGTCTTACTAATTAACCTATAGCTGGGGTGAGAAGAGATGGATCCATGCCTTTCCCAAGGGTATTTGTACATAAAGGAATATAACAAACCCAACAGGAATTGGAACTTGACTCTCCAATTAACAATTTCAAACAGTTATTCATTACAACAGTTACACATCCAACCTTATAGCACCTGGTATTCCCAAGCAGTCCCCAACCCAGGTACTCACTAGGCTTGATGTTGTTTAACTTCAATCATTGTACAAATTGTTTCAACATGATATGACTGTAAGCCAGGACCTCAGATTGGCTGTCACCAACGAGGGAAAAGGCTACAAAGCTACACACAAGCAATTTTAAATGCCAGTTTTAACAGTTTAAAGAATCTGCAATGTTATTGGCAATTTAGCTCCAGTCACTTTACCACAGCCATAATGTAGCTTCTCTGTGCCTTTTCTATAAATATTCTCATGGTATTTGTTCTGATAAGCTTTCATATTTGGTACTTTAACTGCAGTACTAGATTGGCAGCTTGGTCTCATCATTTTTCTGTTGAAATTGCTAGATGTAATGATAAGTTCTATTTCTTTAACACTTCTCACAAGTGAAACTCTCTTCCAGCATCTTACTTTCCAGTCAAATTTTATTTTCAAAAAGGTAAATGCAATGTCAATTGTTATCTCCTGTCTCCTTAATTCATGTCCTTTTATTGCCCTTAATCAGTTTTTTCTCCTCAGTAATCTCCCTTGCATATTAATGACTTTATTTACTCGCTTGTAGTGAAAGGATTAAAGAAAAGTCACAAATCATTAAGCTGGGATTAAATATCAGGAACTCAGAAAAACTAAGTTTAAATATATCAGGAATGAGGTCTAAAAGGATATTTAACTTTAACTATGTGCAATTATGTCTGTGGGCATATACATATATATGTGTATGTGTGGGCATATACATATATATGTGTATGTGTGTGTGTACATATATATGTGTATGTGTGGGCATATACATATATATGTGTATGTGTGTGTGTACATATATATGTGTATGTGTGGGCATATACATATATATGTGTATGTGTGTGTGTACATATATATGTGTATGTGTGGGCACATACATATATATGTGTATGTGTGTGTGTACATATATATGTGTATGTGTGGGCACATACATATATATGTGTATGTGTGTGTGTACATATATATGTGTATGTGTGGGCACATACATATATATGTGTATGTGTGTGTGTACATATATATGTGTATGTGTGGGCACATACATATATATGTGTATGTGTGTGTGTACATATATATGTGTATGTGTGGGCACATACATATATATGTGTATGTGTGTGTGTACATATATATGTGTATGTGTGGGCACATACATATATATGTGTATGTGTGTGTGTACATATATATGTGTATGTGTGGGCACATACATATATATGTGTATGTGTGTGTGTACATATATATGTGTATGTGTGGGCACATACATATATATGTGTATGTGTGTGTGTACATATATATGTGTATGTGTGGGCACATACATATATATGTGTATGTGTGTGTGTACATATATATGTGTATGTGTGGGCACATACATATATATGTGTATGTGTGTGTGTACATATATATGTGTATGTGTGGGCACATACATATATATGTGTATGTGTGTGTGTACATATATATGTGTATGTGTGGGCACATACATATATATGTGTATGTGTGTGTGTACATATATATGTGTATGTGTGGGCACATACATATATATGTGTATGTGTGTGTGTACATATATATGTGTATGTGTGGGCACATACATATATATGTGTATGTGTGTGTGTACATATATATGTGTATGTGTGGGCACATACATATATATGTGTATGTGTGTGTGT